>CM053792.1:709561136-710113636 GCA_028749045.1 Cupressus sempervirens
ACAAAGATTAATGATATTCATTGATCTGTTAAAAAACAGAGCACATTCCCTCGGTGCTACCAAGTTGCGGATAATCATAGTTGATGTCTTGCTTTATTATAAAGTTGTATCTAAATATTTTAATCCAAGGGCAATGTTATAATAAAGTGAAAAAACATACAAAGAAGAGAAGGGTCACAAATAAATAATGATCTCAAGATTCAGTTATAAAACTAAATGGGTAGATGCCCATGACTATTTATGGTAGAAAACTGAACAGAGATGTTGTTCCCATGGTTCTAGTTTTATCCAGTTCTTCCAGGGGAACGAGAGCAGAATGTGGGCTGTGAAAGAACAGAGCTATTATTTTTTTTTTGGGCTTGGTGTTAGGAAAAGGGAGAAACTTTATTTTTTTAAATGTAATGTGAAGTGGGAAATTTCTATTTCTAAATGGTGATTCTGATGCAAACGTGTAATAAGATTTGTATAATCTTTTACATTTTAAAGAAGGCAGATTTGGGAGATAATTGCACACCAAAGTTTTGAGTTTGGACAGTTTTCTTTCCATTGATTGCAATCTTTGTATAGCTTTCAATTTTCTCTAAATGCTTTAGTGTCATTGTTTTCTGAATACGTTTTGATTTCAAGATATCTTTAAAGCTTTGATTCTTCACTTTCTCAGAAGGATGGAATATCTATTCCTAGTTTTCATTCTTTCTGTTATGTAAAATTTGACTTTGTGTCATTTATTTTCTTATAGCTGCTTAGTTTTTCTGCATCTATTTCGTGTTTACGGATATATGTTTGTACATCTTTTGTGCTTTCTGGTAAAAAAATTCATATTTTTATTGTTGTGAATTCATTGTAAATCATACATGGGGAGCTGTCCCCAAATAAATTTAGAGGGTGCTTATGCTTTTCAATAGCGAAGTGACCCAACTGTTAGTGCATATTTAGTCTTCCTATCTAGGCTTTTAGGGTTAATTTGTATTTATTTCTTTGAAGGACAATTCGTTCAATAAAAAAGTTAATTTAATAATTTATTATACTCTATATTTGTCATCTTTTATTTACTATATCAGATAGCTGTTATAATATTCAATTTTTCATAATTAGAATTTTAGAAAATTATCTTTAGATCAAGGAAAATTTACTAACATTTATATTGCAACAATTTATTGATCCTATACATACTATTTTTATTACTGTAAAGGCAAGTACATGCCACTATGTGGCACTTGTTAATCATTCATTTCTCCTTACCAGTTCTTATTGTATATCAAGATTAGTTTTTCTCATTTCTATCATTTGAATTGTGTCATTTCATTTATAGTTTAGGTAAATAACAAAATTGCTCTTTTAATTTCAATGTTCTTTTAATTTCAATGTCTCTATGTTTACATTGTTAAAACTTTGTATTTTTCAAATGAGTGATGCTTTGGAAAAAACTATAAAATTTCTATAAAAAAATAGTATTATTAGTCATGTCTATTTATAGGTGGGAACTAATGTTTTGGGGGAACACAGTTTGCATTAGTTTATGCCTCATAATTTTCTTTTTCCATACAAATCTTAACATTTCGGTCAACTTTTATTTTTATTTTCAAATATTTATGAATTTATGAATTTTTTGATTTATCCTTAATAATTCCACTAGAGGTTTTATTATTTTCTCTGTTCAGAAATTTAAAAAAAAACATGAATAGATATTTTCATGGCATATGCAAAGAAACTTCTAGACATTATTATCTCTCTTTCGTAATTAAAAAGTTGTGAATAGATAATTCAAAAAAGAAACTCCTAGATCCATGGGCACTGTGCATGCACCCAAATTTTACACAGTGAACAAAAGCAATTACTGAACACCATTGCTCTTTTTTTTTGCTTTTGCTAATTTTTGCTACCTAGCACTACCAATGCACTCCAACTTTTAATTTCAATAACTTTTATTCATTGTTTAGAAAAATCGCTGTGCTCAAAAAATAAGTGCAATGTGAAATGAATAAAATAAAATATTATGGCTAAGTTAGTGTGTAATGTCAAAAATTGCCTACAGTGTAGAATATATTTATGATTTATATTTATATTTATCTTTTTCTTAAAAGAGTATATATAATATTGTATGATATTTTGAAGAGACAAGTGGTTACTATATCACCTATTATCTAGTAGTGCAAATTGAATACTAATCTATTAAAGCATTCTC
The DNA here is from genome assembly GCA_028749045.1 of Cupressus sempervirens. NCBI lineage: Eukaryota > Viridiplantae > Streptophyta > Pinopsida > Cupressales > Cupressaceae > Cupressus > Cupressus sempervirens. The sequence goes on from CM053792.1 coordinate 709,563,322, forward strand.
AATACTAAACAAAGCTAACACTTAAAGATAGGACCCAAGAAGACAATAAGAGCAAAGTAGACCAAGAATGGTAAACTCCTCAGGGGCTTCTCATGATGATGAAGCTATGTCCTTGATAGGAGGGGGTGTATGCTCACGTTGTGCTCAAGCTTCCAAAGAATGGGGGATTTCACCAAATGTGTGTATGGATGAGGGTTTCAAATAATGGAGGTATGGAGGGATTTCAACATTATGATGGTATTTTGTTAGTTTTTAGGCTCTCAAAATAGCATGATAACTTTGTATGAAAAGTGGATGATGTTTGTGAAGGGAGAGGGTTTCATTTATAGGCCAAGGGATAGAGAGATGGATGGTTAGGATGCAAAGATGGTAAGATGGTGAAGGAGGGTCAAGATGCACTCAAAAGGGAGCACATGGATTGTGCTTGTTTAGCACCAATAGGGAGGTGACATTATCACAAGGAGGATGAGTGTGAGAGGATAGGATAAGGGTTGGTCAAAGGAGTAATGAGGGAGGTTGAGTATGTAAGAGGCATGCAAGAGTCATAAAGGGGGATGTAAGAGTCATCAATGTTGGAGGGTGAGGGGAGGAGATATTTTGACTTTAGCTTGGGTTAGCAAGTCTTAACCCTGGTTTAAAGTTGTGCACATGTTTAGGAGGGGGATTAGGATTGGCTTAGAAAGGGGGTTAGGGGGTAAGTGGTTTAGCTTTGATGGGATGAGTTAGTTAGGTGGCTAAGTGAGGTTAGTACGGGTGAATGGGTTGGATTAGGGGTTAGGATAGGGTTTAGGAATGCTTTTAGAATTTTAGATATTTTATTAAATGATTTATTTAATAAAATGAGGATACGGGATTAAATTAAATAGATTTGAGGATTTATTTAATTTAATAGAGGAATAGGGATTTAATTGATAATTTAATTTTGGGTTATCATTTGATTTTATCAATTGGACTATAGTTAATTAAATTAATTAATTAACTAGGGGATGATGATTAATTAATTAAATAGTAAATATTCAATTAGTAATGTCCTAGAAGATGACTAAATATGATTACTTATTGATGTAATAAGATTTAGGTGTCTACATTTTCCCCCTCTTTGACATAGTGTTGAAAAAATACTATTTCAAAAAAGTTCAAATATAAATGACGTGAAGAAGACTGCTTAAAATAACACGATTGCCCTAGTTTTAAGTAGAAGAGGAGAGAATGGACTAGGTGATGCCCCCTCAAAAAGGTGGTGAGGAAAGAATACGAGGCACGACGACTTTTTGAAAAAATTGTAGTAAGCTTGTGGGGGATAGGAGGACATGGAAGATGGAAAAATAGGTAAAAAAGAGAAGAAATGGGAGGAAGAAGAAGAGTGGTGGGCAATAGGGGGTGGTTGGAGGAGCGAAAAAGGTAGCTAGGGCACCAGGGGGCCTATAAGTGGCTGGAAGAGGACTAGAAGGGGTTATTTGCTTTCAAACGAATGAGGAGATATTGCTACCTAGAGCTTTGAGTTGGATTCTACGATGGCAACTATTGGATGACCAAAGCATCGATCTAATGTGGTGCAAAAAGTGCGAGTACGAAAGACTCTCGACCATTCGGTAGGGTTGAAAACCTCTTTGTAATTTTTTATTTTGCATTAGTTTATAGCATTCTCATGAAAGCAAAAATGTAATCCTATGAACTTGGTTTCAATGGGATCGGTGGGATCATGATCCTGCAAAAAGAGCTAGGTCGAGGGACAAAATTGACATGATAAACAACATTAGCAAGATCATGAATTTGGGGTAGGAATTTTATGGGGGAATGAGGGTAACTAGGCAAGATCACGGTCCTACCAGGGAAAACATGATTATCTCAGATGGGATGCAATCTCGCACAGGGATGAGGTTAATGTAGAAATGGGGTAGGGTTGACAAAAGGGAAGAAAGGTTGAAACATGATCTCGTGGGAACAAGTGTCTACAAGATCACAAGGGTAAATTCGCACGGGTATTCATGTGCAGGAACACTAGTCAAATGGACCAAGAATGGACATGGAGCAATCTCCCAGGAACATATCTCTACGGGATCGCGAGGTTTAAGTGTCATGGGAATGTAGGTCAAATTAGCAAAGGATGGGAAAAGTCAAAGATAAATCCCGTGGGAACATATATCAGCAAGATTGTGAGGGTTAAGGTTCACGAGAACGCAAGTTTTGGGAAAAAAAGCAGAAAAAGATAGGGGTTGGGTAAGAGAAGGGGTGGGAAGCTAGAGTAAGTAAAGTATGAAAAGAAAAACTGATATGTCACTAGATGCCTTGATATCATGTGAACGAAAAGCAACAGTGTGACATGCAGGAGACCTACTGATGGCCGCAGACTAGGCGAGGATTGTGGGTATTGGACTTGGCTACTTGGCAAAGTTTTTGCACATGCGGACATACATGGCGATGGTGAAAATGAGTAGTGGCATAGCAAGATAGAGACCTTCCACCCATCGACGAGAGATATGATAGTTACCCTAGAGGACACATACCGAATCTTCAGACTATTAATATTGGGGACCTAGAGAGATGACGGAAGAGGCTGCAGTCTAGAGATTGGTTGGGCTAGGGGTTTCATACCGATTTAAAGGGGGAACTTTACTTTAGATGAGCATTTAGATCGAGTGGCTCCTGAGAGACGCATTTATTTCTATGTGCGCAGGCTAGTCTCAGGATACATTGCCCCAAACAAAGGAGGGACTAGAGTGACATTGGCGCTAATCCCAATGATCATGCACATAGTAGACGTAGGAGTTCTTGTTGCATGGGGATCATTGATGTTGGCAGAGTTGTATAGATATCTGCACTAGATTATATGTCAGGGAGTTGGTAGATAAGGGAGGAGCATAGGGTTCCCCACATTATTATAGGTATGGGCCTAGGAGCACATTGCAATATTTAGGCTAATTGGGTGAAGAGGCTAGCAGGCAAAGGAGCCAATGGCATACAGCTGGGGGGAGCCACTTACATACCATCACATAGAGGATGTGGACTATTGGAGAGTTTGGGTGGATGAGATCATGGTAGTGGTATGGAGACCTTACATGAGCCTAGGGCCATGGGCAGAGGAGGGGAAATATCTATCATATACCATATCCCCTTGCTTTGTTTTCAGATGGTGGGAGTACATTACTGAGTAGTACAGGCTAGACAGGGTCTTACAATAGTTTGGATGGTAGCAGACGGCTCCAGGGGAGCCAAACTAGTATCAATGAGTGACTTGCGAGCTCGTATCGATGTATGGACCAGCATTACAAAGGGAGGGTTTGTTGCAGGCTTGGATAGAATTAGAGCCACAACAGTGGGACTAGTTCAGTGGGGTGGCAAATGCAAGCTCTATTTAGGAGTACCAGGATAGCTTTCAGCAGTCGAGCACAGGTTATGAGGGCAGCGGTGGTGGCAGGAGGTAGGGGAGGTATGTAGTTAGAGGGCTACAACAGTAGATAGAGGTTATTACTCAGGAGGAGGGGCCAGATCGGTAGAGGTGGAGGGTAGGGAGGCAGGAGAGAGGAGCACAACTAGATAGAGGAGGAGAGGAGAGAGCAGAGGAGAGGGGGACAGAGCCACTGAGAGGAGGAGAGGATAGAGAAGAGGAGAGGCCATAGAGGCTAGCAGGGGTTGACAAAGGAGGGTCATCAACAAGGAGAGGGATGATGGATGGGCAGCCTATTATGTGTCATTGTAGTAGACAAATGATGCTACTATCCAGCTACTATGCGACACATAGTAGGAGTGAGATCAGCTCAGGATAGAGTGAGATTAGTTATGGCAAGAGAAAAATGTAGCATAGGGCCAGGCAGACAGGGTGGGGATTGAGGTAGGGAGACTACAGATGGAGTTGGGGCAGATGGAGGGGAGGGTGGATGTAGTGAGCCTAGAAAGGCAGGCGGTATAGGCAAGGTTAGATGCCTTGTAGCAAGATTGGGACTGACTGGTGGTGGAGGTGGCGACCTTGCAAGTGTAGGTGATGGTGGGTGGAGGGATAGAGGAGTTGAGGAGACTGCGGTAAGAGGTGGAGGATTTGAGGGAGAGGGCAAGTTTCTATTGGGGGAGGTACCATACAGTGATCCTAGCAAATCAGATAGAGCACTACAAGAGATTGATACAGTCAGGTATAGCTGGGAACCATATAGCCATGCAGGGAGGGGGGAGAGTAGATGGAGCACTGGGGTTTCTTTGAGGATGGGCAAGTCTCAGCACATAGGGCATAGCCACAAGATAGGGTAGAGCTAGAGGTGAGACATGGGGGTTAGTGGGAGGAGGGATGAAGTAGAAAGCTTAAGCACAGGAGGAGGATAGATGAGGTTGTCCCTGTAGACACCTAAAAATCCTTTAGAAAATAAAGTATTTTTATTTTCTGAAAAAATTCCTAATGACATCATCATTTATTAATTAATTAATTATTTAATTAATTAATTTATTTTTATGCCATTAAATCCTTTTATCTTAATTTAAAATATTTAATCAAGGAATCCCTCCTAAAATTGTTTAAATCTTATTTAAACATATTTCTTTATTTATTAATTATTTAATTAATAAATTGACCAAAAAACCCAAAATAAATAAAAAAAATATTTTTTGCCCAAAACTTGGCCAATTTCCTTAAGACCGCTAACCTCTTCCAAAATCTTCTAATCCTTCTTAATTTTGATTAAAGGCTAATCCCATCATTTCTTACCCCTAATCCCAACTCAAAATATTTAATTAAGATTAAATATTAATCCTCATGTTAATTAAAAAAGTTTTAATAAATATCTCCTCAACCCAAACCCTTGAAATAAATAAAATTTGATTTATTTCCTAAAATCTAATTTATCCTCATCCTAGGAAGTTCTAGACTATTCTAGAAAGTCTTTAACCTCATCCAAAGTCTAGACTCTTCTAGAAGATGTCTTTAAACCTAATCCTAATCCCCTCCTAACCTTGTCACATTCCCTAAACATGGGTTAAGACTTACTAACCCAAGCCAAAGTCAACACATATCTCCTCCTTCACCCACCCTCATTAAATGCCATCCACTTGCCTATCCCTAAGCTAATCCTAAACCATCCTAATCCATCCTCTAATCATTTGCACAATCCTAAGCAAGCTTAAAACCTTCCTAATCAAGCTTAATCAAGCCCTTTCATTGCTCTTACAAGCCATTATGAGGGTCTTTATGAAGATTTTATCCCTTGAGCCCCCTTTGTTGACTCATCCTTCCCCTTTCCTCCATCCTCTCACCCTGTGACATGTGTCACTCCTTGATTGGCTGTAAGGAAGCACAATCCATGTGCTCTCCTCTCATGCAATCTGAGCCCTCCATGAGCTTTTCCCCATCCTTGCATCTTAGCCCTCAATCCCTCAAGCCTCTTGCCTATAAATTGGATCCTTCCCTTTTGCAAAAACACAATCCATGATGTAAAGTCATAATGCCATTTTAAGAAGCCATTTTACATCAAAACCATACACTCACACCCAAATTCCAACTCCATTTGAAGCCCTTTTTGAAGCATAAGCTTGAGCATGCATCCTATCTATTTAGATAAAGCCACTCAACAAGAGAGCTTCTTATTGAGAGAGCCCATTAATGGCTCGTATTCTCAATTGAGAGCTCATCTTAGTCTATCTTGAAGTTTATGAATTTTGTTTGGTTTGTAGAAGCTTTATTTAAATTTGGGGCTACTTATGAGAGGGTAGAGAGGGCTACTTATGAGTCTCATGATGAGGAGGTGGCAGAGGACGAGGATTAGTAATATGCAGGTTTTTGATATAGTATGATTTTGATCTACCGAGTGATGGATTTTTTTGCGAGTGCAGACCCATTTATATGATATGTATGATATGGATAATGTATATTCTGGACTGTATTCTTTTATTCTTTCATTGATTCTTTGCAAAGGATACATATATATATATATATATATATATATATATATATATATATATATATATATATATATATATATATATATATATATATATATATATATACATATACATATATATATATATACACATATATATATATACACACATATATATATATATACATATACATATATATATACATATATATATATATACATATATATATACATGTATATATGTATACATATATATATACATGTATATATATGTATACATATATATATATGTATACATATATATATACATGTATACATGTATATATATATGTATACATATATATATATATATATGTATATATATATATGTATATGTATATATGTATATATATATATATATATACATATATATATATATATATATATGTATACATATATATATATGTATATGTATATATATATATGTATATATACATATATATACATATATATATATACATATACATATATATATATGTGTATATATATATATATGTATATATACATATATATATATATATATATATGTATACATATACATATATATATATATATGTATATATATATATACATATACATATATATATATATACATATACATATATATATATACATGTATACATGTATACATGTATACACATGTATACATGTGTATACATGTATATACATGTATACATGTATATATGTATATATATGTATATATATATATATATATTTGTATATATATATGTATACATATATATATATATATATGTATACATATATATATATATATGTATACATATATATATATATATGTATACATATATATATATATATGTATACATATATATATATATATATATATATATATATATATGTATACATATATATATATATATATATATATATATATATAGCAAAGCATTTTTTGGGGTGGGATATGTGTTATGGGTTTATGATTGTATGAGTATGGTTATGATGTGAGCTTTAGGGATGTTTAGATGTAGATGAGAGACTGATATGTTTGATATGCAGGATGTGATATTAGATTAGAGATATGATATTTGATAACAATTTATGATGCAGGATGTGATTTTGATGAGAGATATGATATTTGCTGACAATTTGTGATACAGGATATGATTTTGATGAGAGATATGATAGTTGCTAATGATTTGTGAATGTGATTTTGATGAGAGATATGATATTTGTTGATGATTTGTGATGCAGGATATGATGGATTCTATTGGTAGCATGGGGTGTGATTATCTATGATAGTGCACATGTGATGTTATATATTTTGGTAAGATTTTGATGATGTGAGGTGCTATGATAGCGCTGACATGATGATATATAGGTTTTGATGTGATTTTCTTATGATATTGTAGATATGATGTAATATAAATTAATGTAATCATTGATGATGTGATTTCCTTTGATAGTATTTGATATGCAGTTGTATGATGATGAGAATGTTTATATAGTATTTTAAAAATAAACACAAAGATAAGTGACAAAGTTAAAATGAATCACAACTAAAGGATAAACATGAGATTTGTGATATGTTAAAATGTACCCAAACTAAAGAATAAAGATGAGATTTATGATAAGTTAAAAATGAACACAAACTAAAGAATAAAGATGAGATTTATGATATAATTAAAATGAACACAAACTAAAGAATAAAGATGAGATTTATGATATATTCTAAATGAACACAAACTACAATTGAATGTGATTGTGATAAAGTAAAATGGACAAAAATGACAAATCATGATTTTATGATAAGGTAAAATGAACACAAACTACAATCAAGATTTTTTTTTAATGATAAGGTAAGATAAACACAAACTACAATTTATGATAATTTTTGATGATGACATGTGTGAAGTGAGCTAAAATAATCTAATCATTGGATGAAAGGATTAATGCGAATGAGAGATCCAAGGTATGATAAATGGGTAGATGAACACAAGCTATGATGATACAACATGCTAAATTCTAGGAGTTGGGGAGATAGTAAATAGATGTAGGCAATGATGACAATAATGAGATAGGACATTTGATGATGGTGAGATGGGACAACCAATACTGGAATTAGGATAATGAGTTATGATAAAAAAAAATGATTGTAAACATAGGAGATACTAACTTTAATGAGGATAATGTTGGAAAACCAGTGACCAACAAACTCATCATCAGGAGAATAGTGGAGATTTAGAGCTAGGATAGTGATTTATGATAAGGATCACATCATGATCGTGGTGAAATGGTAGCCTAAGTGATGAAAAGCTGAGAATGTAGATAAGTCAAAGTTTGATGATTTGAATTGAGAGATTCTGATAGTGAGAAAAGCTAAAATTTTTGAGAGAGATAGGTGATGTAAAGGAAGAGGATACCATGGGTTATGATAGGAAATGGAAGGGAAGTAACAAGAAAATAAATGTAGGGTGTATGGGAAGCTTGAGTGTGGGGTACTTTGTGAGGAAGTACCACCATGTAGTGTGAGAACTTTATTTGATATAGGAATATTAGGGATCTTCCAAGGTTACTAAGAACATCAAGGCCTTTTCTCCAATATTACATAGGACTGACTCAAACAAGCATGCAAGAATTGCCCCAACATCACACATGAGTCTCAGAGAGATTAGTGTGGAAACAATGCTAGGTGATCCACAAGAAAATGATATCACCCAAATGCATCATGTTATCGGAAATGAAAACATGGTTGAAATATGCAAGGGTGATATCTGACTGACTCACAAGCATAAAAAGACTATGATCAACACCATGCCTTTGAGTTGCCCCAGTCAAAACACACCATGATATGAAATGATCATGGTTACCTTGAGGAAGGAACAACTAAAATTATTTGGAAGTGAGTAATCAAAATATACAAGAACCAAAGATTTAAAAGAAAGAACAAAAGTGTGAAAAAGTAACCTTTTGCTAAAGAGATCAGGATGATTGGCTACTAACAAGTTGGAAAATAAGGAAGACACACTCAAAAAGGATACTAAGACTACGATGCATAGGATACTAACAAAAGGGGACAAGGACTTCTTTTCTACAAATGACAGGCTAGGGACACAAGGTGTCTCAATAAGACCTAAACAATATGTACAAGCATGACTATACAATGACTGGGAACTCGAGAACACATGATAAGATACAGTAGTGTATATGAAGGGGGGAAGCTCAGGATGAGGAGATAGCATTATTATAATATAGTTATTGCTACAAGGGTGTGATATGTACAATGCAACTATTTTTATAAGGATTATGATACTACTTGTATGTATAAGATTATGATACATAGGGTACAAGTGTTAGTACAAGGATATGATACAAAAAATACTAATTGTCGGTAGGATATATATGGTAAAGTACAACGATGAAAAACACCTAATAAGATACATGTGGTATAGTACAATGGTAGGGTACATCTGATATGATATACAAGGGAGATTTAATGGTAGAGTACTTCAAATATGATACATGGGGCATATATGAACAAGAGCTATAATATAGGAGCTAGGTGGAATACTACAAAGTGTAGAGTGCTAGAAGGTGATGTTGCGAGGCGTGGTGGGAGTGTAAATAGTAAAGCTATGAGGAACACCTTGAAGAGATGGGGAGATGGGTGATGTGGTATGAAGTGGTGATGAGGGAGATGTGTGTCATTGATAGATAATAAAAAAGGTTAAGTACACCTAGTGCCTAATTGCTAGGTTTCTACCAGGGTACCTATCCAAGGCACTTGACTTGTGAAGTTTTCACCACTGGACATTTGTTTTTCTTTACCTATTTTTGACTGAGAACTTTTTTTTCAAGCATAGAATTTCTTAAGGTGAATGATGTTGGTAGGATCATTTAGGGCTTCACCTTCAAGTGTAGATAGCTGATAGGCTCCTGAGCCATAGATGTTGTCACCACATAAGGACCAAGCCATGTGGGCTCAAATTTTCCTTTCTTTTCTTGGTTAGTCTGAACCTTCATGTTCTCTTTGAGGACCATGTCACCTTCTTGAAAATTACATAGATGGACCTTCCTGTTGAAATTGTGCTTGAGGCAATTTTGATCATAGGCCTGTTGCCTTTTCTCATCAAGTAGATCAAGTTGAGTAAGTCAAACCACTCTATACTCTTCATCGAATATCTGACCCCGTAGAGAAATGTGAAGGGATGGGAGTTCAACCTAAATAGGTAATATTGCTTCAACACCATGAGGTTGTGCCGATGGATGTATGAAACAAGGTATGGTATGCCCATAGGGTGGGATTGATTTGTAAATTCCAATCATGGCCGGAATCATTGACAAATTTCTTTAGAATTTTAAGTAGGGTTTTATTAGTTGCCTCTGCTTGACCGTTACTTTGTAGGAAGTATGGGCTAGAAAAGTGGTGATGGATGTGAAGGGAAGTGCATAATTCCCCCATATTTAGGTTTTCAAAATTACCTCCATGGTCAATAAAAATGGTAGTTGAGATACCAAAGCAACATATCATTTGATATAGGATAAATTTAGACACCTGAACTCCTGTGGTAGTGATAAGGGGAACTGCTTTGACCCACTTAGTAAAATAATCTTTGGTGGTGATTATCCACTTGTGTCCTTTTGAAGAAAGAGGTGCGATAAGACCAATAAGATCAAACCACCAACAGGAAAAAGACCATGGTGGTGCTATAGGTTGTAGATCTTGAGCTGGGGCCCAAATTAGATTAGCATGTTTTTGACAAGGTAAACATCGTTTCACAAATTCACATGCATCATGCTCAAGAGTAGGCCAATAATATCCAGCATGAAGGATTTTCTTAGCTAGAAAGATCTCGCTCATGTGAGCACCACAAATTCCAATGTGTACCTCTTTGAGAGCCATTACAACCTCATTTTGGTCTAGACATCAAGAGAGAGTATCATGATAACCACGAAGATATAGGGTTTGGGCGATGATAGTATAACAGGAAGCTCTGCGAATAAGGTTTTGGCATTGGGTACGTGTGAGATGGGGAGATATGATACCATTTAGTAGGTAAGCATGAATTTTGTGGTACCATGGGGATTGGGGACCAACCAAGATGCATACCCGTGTTGACTCATCATTCTCATATGCAGGTTCATACAGCTGCTCGACCAAGAATTCATACTATGTAGCCTCGCACAGTATCTCCAAAAGGGAACCAATAATAGCCATGGCATTTGCTACTTTATTTTGTAGCCTAGGTATCTATGTGAACTAGAGTTGAGTAAAATTTTCCTTTAATTGATCCACCAACTCCTTGTAAGGTAGTAGCTTGTCATCCTTGATCTGATATTCATTCAATGTTGGGAATCACTGTAGATGTGTAGCTCTTTGATATTCCATTCAATGGCTATCTTGAGCCTTGAAACAAGGGCTTCATACTCTAAGATGTTATTGGTACACTGGAACTATAGTTTGAATGATTTAGGAATGTAATGTCCTTGCGGTGTGACCAAGAGTATGCCAGTGCCAGAGCCATGGGATGTGTAAGACCCATCAAAGTACAACTTCTAGGATAGTTATTCTTCTATCAAACAAAGGTGTTCATCTGGGAATTACATGATGAGAGGGTGGTCCACAACCAAGGGTGCATCTACCAAGTGATCTGCAATAGCTTGGCCTTTGATGGCCTTTCTATCAATATATTGGATGTCAAATTCACTGAGAAGCATAAACCATTTAGCCAGGCATCCTGTAAGTACTATGCAAGATAACATATATTTTAATGGATCAATTTTGGATATTAGTTGCACAGTGCAGGTCAACATGTAATGATGTAACTTCTGAGTGGAAAATACCACAGCTAAGAAAGCCTCCTCCATTGGTGTGTAATTGACCTCATATCCCACTAGGGTATGGCTGATGTAGTAAATAACCCTTTCCTTTCCTGAATCATCAAGTTGTGCTAGAAGAGCACCTAATGCTGTGGGAGTAGCTATAATGTATAATATGAGCATGCACCCTACAATTAGAGAAACCAAAATAGGCAGATTAGCTAAGTATTGCTTGATGAGCTCAAAGTTGCTCTGGCAAGTAGGGTCCCATCTAAAGTTCTGATCCTTCTTGAGTAGATGTGTAAACGGTTGACATTTATCAACGAGCTAGGAGATGAACTGTCTAACTGATTGAAGTTTTCCCTGAAGAGAATGAAGGTGCTTGAGTGTCTTAGGAGGAGCCATATCCATGATGGATTTGACCTTTTTAGGATCAATCTCAATACCTTGTCATGATACAATGAATCCCAAGAGCTTTCTTGAGGTGATGTCAAAGACACATTTCTTAGGATTGAGCATGAGACAATATTTAGCCAATCAATCAAACACTTCTTCAAGGTGAGATAAGTGATGAAGGACATTAAGAGGCTTGACTAAAATATCATTTACATAATCCTCAAGAGTTTTATGAATTAGGTCATGGAAGATGACTATCATGGTGCATTGATATGTTTCTCTGCCATTCTTTAGCACAAATGGCATCATGTTATAACAAAATGTTCCCCAAGGTGTAGTAAATGCCATTTTATGTTGGTCTTCCTCTACTATCTGAATCTAGTTGTATCCAAAGAAACCATCCATGAGTGATAAGAGCTCATGGCTTGTGGTGAGATCAACAATCATGTCTATATTTGGTAACGGAAAATCATCCTTCAGACAAGCTTTGTTGAGATCTCTAAAGTTTGTGCAAATGTTGATATCACTTGAAGGTTTTGTAATAGGTGCCATGTTGGAAATCCATTTGGAATAATCTATTGGGTGAATGATTTTTTCCTCAAGCAATTTTTCTAACTCTACTTTAACTAATAAAGAAACTTTGGGGTGTATCTTATGTAGCTTTTGTTTGACAAGTTTGGCCTTTGGATCCATGGCCAAATGATGCACTACTAACTTGGGCTCCAACCCTGGCATGTCTTGATAGGACCATGTAAAGCGACCAACATTTTCATGAAGAACCTCAATGAGAAGATCTACCTACCCAAGTGGTAGAGATGTTGCAATGTATGTGATGTGCGGTATCTCAGTTAGGCTGATATTGACTAGTTTAGTTTCCTCTGTTAAAACTGAAGATATGGGATGCCTATGCTCCTATGGGGAAAGGATAAAATCTCCATCCTCGGGTGCATCAAAGAGGTTTTCACCATCAAATACGTCCTTTATTTTTCTTTCATTTTTTGAGTCATCCAATGGTACCCCAAAGGAATTTTCAGTAGAGGATGTGTTTCTTTTGCTTTTTTTCTTTTTTGTTTCATTTTCCAATCCAATTTTGCGACTGGAGATTTCCTCCTCCCCAAATTAACCTACTGGATCCAATTTGTAGACATACATCGATGGTGGTGGCTATTGTTTATGTGGTGTCTCTACCTCCATGAATTTAAGGAGTGTGTGCTCGGTAGAGAATTCATCAACATGGACAACACTAGGTCACAATCAATAAGTTTAGGGTGAGCGAGGGGTAGGTCTAAAAGATTTAGGGATAATTGGTAGAGCATAGATGCTCCTAGGATAATCTCATCAAGGAAAATATCATCGTAGGATTTCTTTTCTACTTCCTCAGTAATGTCTTCAACCTCAACAAGATTGTTTTGGATGTTTGTGAAGTCATGGCCTTCCTTTGTAGTGCCCCCAATTGTGGGGAGTCCATAGCCTAAGCCCTACTTTTTCTTTTCTAGGTATACCTCTATAGGTTGTCCAATACCTTATTCTAGACTTCCTAGACCACCTCCTTGATAATCCCATTGTTTAGTAGCAAGGCAATGAGACCATGGGTATTTTTGTTTGAAGTGATCAAGAAGTTCTTTACTTTTTGGAGGTGGCTCTTTGTACAACTACGTACTAATATCAGGAGCATTTTCCTCTCCATTGAGGATACCATTGGTAAGAAATGTGGTAGATCCAATCTGTTTGATCTGAGGGGTAACATTTGGTCTTGGTATCTGATAGGTTGGGTGCCCTTGAGTATGCAGATCAATCGATAGAGTGCCAACAACAAAAGAATCTATGAGACTATATTAGCCACAACCTTGGTAGTTGATCTTAACTATGGAAAGAGTGGAGACTAAAATGTATCTAGATTATGGTAGGTGCCAAAGGAACTGGCTGTAGTGTGGCCAATTTTGATTCTAGGACAATGGTTGGTGTGTGAAGCTTTGACCGCATTGCAATAAGAAAAGGGTTTAGGATTTGCATGGATGGTTACCTTAGTGCCATTATGCAAAAATTTGATGCACTGATGATATGTGGATGGAACAACCTTCATGGCATGAATTCACGGGTAGCCAAGGAGGATGTATGGGAGTTTAACATCAACTACGTAACAAACTATTTCTTGAGTGGCTAGGCTGACCCCGAGAAAGAGAAAGATGGTTCCTTCAGTGGTGCGCTCCAAGTTGTCATATACCTTGATGGTGATTACCTCATTAATGATATCTGTCTCAATGTATCTTTACTATTTGATGAATTTTAAAGTACATAGATTCAAAGCCAATTATCTATCATGACTCATTTGACTGCAAAGTCAAAAACCATGACAGCTATGCAAAGTGGAAGGATATGATCGAGTTAACTGGTTGGGATGTCAGTGGTTTTGAAGGATAAAACACATGATGAGGAAAGATGGCCAACCAAGTTGTAGAAATTAGTGGCATTTATGTTAGAGAGGATGCACGACTTATGTAGAGTACTGTCGAGGATCTCTTGATAAAGTGGGCTTGTTTGTAATAGATCCAAAATGGAAAATTGAGCTAGTGTGTTTCCAAGGTGTTCCAAGATATTATACTATGGTCCTAATGAGGATGATCCTAATGAAGGTGCTCTAGATGGAGGTGGTCTTGATGGTACAGGCATAGGTGGGCCAACAATATTGAGTCAAGCTCGGCAAGTAGTAACTGCACATTAGGTATCTAAGCCTTTGATGTTTATAACATTGATAGATGGGTCAACTTGGGAGATGTAGCCAATGAGGCTTTCATAGTCCAAATATGTTGAGGTATAGTTTTGAGACTTATCTTGGTTATCACCTTGTTTAGTTTGATCATTGTTTTGTTTGTTGATAGGAGTATGTGTAGGTGCTTTTCCTGTGTTTGTGGAATGAGGAGGAAAATCGTTTTGATATATCATCAATCTTGCATTGGGTGAAGCTTGTGCTTCCACTGTGATCTCTTTCTGGTCAATAAGGTCTTGGACATAATGTTTGAGTTGCATGCACTTAAGGGTGGTATGTCCTTTGACATGATGGAATTTGCAAAACTCATTATCCTTATACCAGGATGCTCTAGACTCATTAGGTTCCAAGAGTTGGGTTTGTGGATATTGAACAAGATTATCCTTGGCTAGTTTTTCAAACATTGCATCAAGGGGCTCCCCCAATGAGGTCTATGCATGTGGTTGTCTCTGAACATGTGGTTTAGGTCTAGCTAAAAGTGTGATGGCATTAGTCTGATTGTGATGGGTAGGTACTTGTTGATTATTTTGCATAGGTGGTTGCTGATATATAAGGGGTTGTTGCTAATAAGGTTGATGTTGATAAAATGGGGTTGGGTTGTTGGTAGCTACCCCAATGATATGAACATGTTGGGTGTTGGTGATGCCATCTATCATCGTATTCTTGTTTTTATTCTAGTATCATGGTTTTTTGTTGTTTGCGCCTTGGTCTTGGGTATTTTCTTTGTAAATTTTGATAACACCATGTTGATGAGACCTTGTTCAAGTCCAATCCCTTTTTCCTTAATGTCTTTATATGTTTGTAAACAGTTCATAACCATGTGATGGGAAAGACTAGGATGTGCATTATTTATGAACATCTTGACAAGGTGACATTCTGGGATGGTACATGAGATCCTAGTTGTGAGTATTTGCCAATATTGTAAGTATTAGGCAAGGCTTTCTCCTTTTTACTTGGTATGAACTAGGTCTACTATAGATAATTCGATTTCAACAAGATGGGGTATATTGAGCCACAAAGGCTTCAGAAAGATCAACAAAGGTTTTAATAGTAACCCGAGGGATATGATAGAACCATTCCAAGGCTAGTCCTCCTAAGCTTTTCGAAAAAAGTTGCATGAGGAATACATCATTATAGGCCACTTCTTGACAATGCATATAGAATTCCTTGACATGTGTGATTGGATCACTTTTCCCCCTAAAATTATCAAACTTGGGGATCCCAAAATGCTTAGGAAATGGTGTCATTGTGATGGTTTTTTTTAAATGGATATGGGCAATCATTTTCAAACTTAAAATTTTTGGATTCCATCCCATCTTTGAGGGCCTTGAGAGAATTTTTTATTTCCTCCCATTCAAAGTTTATAGATGGGGGAGAAAATGCCCCCAATCTAGGTGCCCCAAGTGTAGGATACATGATAGATTCTAAAGATTGATGTGGAACATCCTGATTTCCATATGGTATCTATGGAAAAATAGGTTACACAACTGGTGGGATGGATTCTATGGGTTGTTGGAATGTAGTTTTTTCATACTGATGTATCTGTTGAGAAGATGGTTGGTGGGGAGGGTAAGTATTAGATTGTTACCCTACGAGATAATTCTGTGTGGATACCTGAGCATACTATTGGTGTGATGATTATGGCTGAAAGGGTGGTAATGTTGGTAATTCCTAAGCCATATTTTGGGAATATATACCTTGCCCAATATATGTGGGTTGTGCTCCTGCTTGAGAAAATGACTAATTATGAATAGGTACAAGGTAGTTAATCTGAGGTAGAGCATTCACAATAGGGAATTACAGTGGTAGGGTGTTTTGGCTATTGCCTAAAGGTGGCATAGAAAAGTAGTTGGTAAGTTGTGGTAGTGAATAGCTTTGTGAAGTGATGGATGAAAGTGCTTGACGTGTGGACATGAATACAGTTCTAGATGGAAGGCTAGTGGTAGGCCCTTGTGCTATAGCAACATTCCAAGGTCCCAAAGGAAATGAGGCTAAAGAGCTTTGGCTAGCTACAAAGGGGTTGATAGTGATGTTAGGTGGGATGGAAGATGAGGTATTTGACCCTAGTGGTGGCATTTGAGTAGTAAATGGACTAGATGTGTTATGAGGTGGAAGTGAAAAGGCAGTGTTGTTGGATGCAAACAAAGGATTTTGTGGAGTAGGAAAATGAGGGGTGGAAGCAGATGTAGATACATTACACTTGGGGTTAGTTGGGATGTAGTATGTACTAGGGGTTGAGTGAGGATGGGATGGTTGTTTTGTGCAATGGGGGCAGTCACCTATGTTGAAGGTATATTTGGTTCTATAGGCTCTATCTGCAGTGGTTTGTATCCACTGTTGGGTGAAAAGAAGGGATCAAAAGGGTCTAATGACCCTATGGATGGTGGGTGCCACCCAAAGATGGGATGTGTCAAATTTGTAATGTGGGGAGGTGGTGTGCATCCAAACTCAAAAGCATCAACATTGTCCCTTAGGAAATTTACCATGATGGTTTCCTTATTTTGATCTATGATGGCATTGACAATGGTAGCATGACCAGGTTGGTTCATGAAAGCATCAATATATATGGAGGAATTTGTCTCTTCTAGGATTTTTGGTGGTGGATTTGGTGGCATCATGGAAACTATGGGGTATGGCTGAGGTCGAGATGTGTTACTACTATGACTACGATCCATGTCCTTTGTCCATGTGTTCTTACCAAAATGTGTGGTGGGTGGCATGAAAGAATGATTTTCCTAAGGATGAAAATGCAAAAGAGGGATGATGCTAAATGTATATGATACTTTAGGATTCTAGATGATATGGTGCTAAGTGAAGGAGGTTGTGTTTCCCTTAAAAAATGATCATGAAAATGTGATGGTGATATGAGAAGTGTGGCCCAAACCTTTGGCTCAAGGTGATGTGGGACACAAATGAAAGCCTATTTCTAGAAAATGCTTGAGTTTCAAGGATAACTATGATGGTGGGATGGACGGTGCTAAATGTTTCTAAGTATGTGAATAAATGGTGGAAGGTAGTAGGTCTTAATGATGTTTGTGGAGGCTTCTTTGAAAACTTAAGGTTGATGAAAAAATGGAAGGAGGTGATCCTATTTTAAATGCTTGTGTGGGGGAGTGGATCCTATATGTGAGACTAAAACTATGAGGGAACTAGTGCAAAAGTGTGTGTGGAAAAGGAAAGACCTAATCAGAGTGAGTAACACTAGAGTCATTGATAAGGCTATGGTTGACACCTCATCAAAGAGTTAGGTTTTTAATTTTGTAATCTCACTTAGTTTGCAATGTAATGTTTGTGCCATCTTTCTCAATTTGGTCCAACTTGGAAATCCATGGGTTTGGGGTTTTTTTTTTGTGTTCTATGTCTATTTCCTTGTAAACTGGTATTTATGGGAGTTTATCCTTTTTGAACTTAGCCTTGGGTTGGCTTGACATGAGCTATTTCCAAGGAATTTTGATCACAACTGTGGGATTTTTAAAGGTAGTGACTATGCTAAGTATACCTTTTGGACCTTGGGTTGGGAACACAAATCAATTATGAAATAGCTAAGGTGTCTACAACAATGAAAAAGTTTGAGTGTGACGAGACAAACTAGACTTTAGGTTTTGTTGCGAATGAACTTGCTAACAAACTTTTGGTCAAGGGAAAAATGTGATATTTTTGGTCAAGTAGGATAGGTAACAAGGAGATTTTTGAAAAAAGGACAACTTTTGGATAAATGACAAAAGGGTTTGTTTGTAATTGAATTTTGTTGGATAGTGTGGTTTTGAGGTAATAAGTATAGTTTGGAACAACGTAAGGACAATCCAAAGAGACAAAACATTTTTGTGAATGGACTTGCTAACAATTGCTTTGTGTATGCAAAGATGGGGTCTTTCAAAGGAAATATGTGCTATTTTCGGTCAAGTAGGATGGGTAATAAGGATATTTTGAAAAAGGACAAATTTTGAACCAAGGGAAAAAGGATTGGTAACTAGGATTTTCTTTAGTGATTTTGTTGTTTTTGAGGGAATAAGTATAACTTTGGACAAAAAAGGGGAAGTTGAACCGATGAGACAAAAGTTGTTGTGAATGGACTTGCTAACAACTACTTTCAGTAATAACAAAGATGGGATTCTTTTGATATGAGGGATTTATGAACAAAAAATTTCTCAAAGGACAAAGAAACTTTGAGAAAGACAAACAAATGATCTCTTTAGCAAAAGGATTTGATAATAACCATAGAATTGTGTATGTTTTACAAAAAAAATTCACGGGTCTTAATAAGATAGTTCAAACACACACTTTATCCCTAAGGTCAATTTTTTTATCGCAATATGCTATTCAATGGACCACAACTTGGTGTCTCCTAATTCTAGTGCAATATGTCCCTCTCATCAAAGAGGTGAGTCGATACAAGAGTCAATCAACAAATGATACACATCAAAGAATCTTCAAGGCATGGCAAATAGAAGTTCCCCTTCTGTGGGAACAATGACCCTTGGAGATGAAACCCAAGTGGCCTTATGCCTCTACCAAGGGAGCACAATGGTGAGTAATCTCGAGGCATGTTGTTTACCTTACACCATGAATGAACATACCATGGAAAAAAGTGAGATACTTTTGACTAAAAGGGTTGTAAATGGGTTTGTGGCATCTCACCAAATAGTTGTTACATATGTGATCCACTTAAGAATCTATTCCAAACATGCTAAAATTGTGGGAAAGTTTTTCCACCTCAGGCTACCCCCAAAAACACGCTGCCTGAACGTGGGTGATAGAGTGAGAAAATTTACCTTTTCCCTCATTTATATATCGACCAAACTTTTTACTGATTTGAGCTTCTCACCAAAGGGGAAGCACTTCCTAGAGGTGGATGAACTTGCTAGAAGCACTCCTAGGTTATTGCAGATGGTATTGCTAACAACTTTGATACATGTGTCATGTATTTAAATGGTCTTACTTTGCAAGAAAGAGAGAAGTCAAGGATGTGCTAAAAGGCACAATCTCAAGATGTGCAAGACATTGTATTCATTGCTATTTTGACACTTTAGTGCTCCATTTTATTATTTGAAGACACACATGATTAACATTCAAAGGTTCTTTCCAACTTAACAACGTCACCAAAAAAATAAATCGAGTCAACAAAAGGGAAATTACACGTGAAAGCTTTAAAGAAGAGGGCATAAGAATGTTCTGACTTCAAGGCATTCAAGATTGGATGAATTTTATTTTAAGCACCAAATTTGAAGTGTTCACACATAATGTTCTTTAACACTTAAAGCAAAATTTTCATCACATTGATTAATTTTAAGCCTTTAACCATTCATTCCATGAAAAAAAAACAAAAAACAAGATTTGTTCAATTTTAAGCTTTTAAAAGAAAGCTACGATGATAAAACCTGCAGAAAACAAGTTAGCATAAAAACCTGCAACAAAAAGTGTTAGCAATTACAATAGAATGGGCAATGATGCAAACTCATGGATTTAGGTAGCATTTCCGTAGAAATGGAGACGTGGTGAAAGGTCACAAGAATGGTGCATAGGACTAGTGAAATAAAGCAAGAAAATGAGGTCGGGAGATGAAAATCACAGAGCGGTCCCATGAGCAGGCAATCTCATGGGAGGTTTTATTAGCGTTCCCATAGAAAAGCTTTTCAACAGGTTTGACTAGTCAATAGGGAAAGTTGGTTTCAAAGGTTTGACTGATTAGAGGTAGCATTCCTGCAAGTAATAAACAGTGATCACGTAGGCAGATTCTAGCATTCCCACAAGAAGACATATGACAGGTATGCAAGGATACTTTGCGAAATGTGCATAGGAGGGTTGGTGACAAACAGTGAACTCACTTTCACGGGTTCATGTTCCCACCTGTGTATAGCTGCAATCTCGCGGTCATGGGTTTGTGTTCTTGGGGTAGCGATATTGTGAACAAAAAGGTTTTCAAAGTGTTTTAAATTTAAAAATGATCAGATGGTCAAGAGTGCATTTTCCAAAGAGTGATTGGTGTACTTGTAGAAATGTTAGCAAACCACCTGCAAAAACCCACAAGCATAAAAGGTTATTTTGGTTAGTTTATCACAAAAAACCTCAAAAGCATGATTAGATTGACCCAAATGTGGGGTCCCACCGAGTGTGCCAAAATGTATCACCTATTATCTAGTAGTGCAAATTCAATACTAATCTATTAAATCATTCTCAATACTAAACAAAACAAACACTTAAAGATAGGACCCAAGAAGATAATATAGAGGAAAGTAGACCAAGAATGGTAAACTCCTCAATAGCTTCTCATGATGACAAAGCTATGTCCCTGATAGGAGGGGATGTATGATCACATTGTGCTCAAGCTTCCAAAGGATGGGGGATTTCACCAAATGCGTGTATGGATGAGGGTTCTAAACAATGGAGGTATGGAAGGATTTCAGCATTATGATGATATTTTGGTAGTTTTTAGGCTCTTAAAATAGCATGATAACTTTGCATGAAAGGTGGATGATGTTTGTGAAGGGAGAGGGTTTCATTTATAGGCCAAGGGGTAGAGAGATGGATGGTTAGGATGCAATGATGGTAAGATGGTGAGGGATGGTCAAGATGTAGTCAAAAGGGAGCACATGGATTGTGCTTGTTTAGCACCAATAGGGAGTTGACACTTGTCACAAGGTGGATTAGTGTGAGAGGATTGGATAAGGGTTGGTCAAATGAGTAATGATGTAAGAGTCATCAATGTTGGAGGGTGAGGGGAGGAGATATTTTGACTTTAGCTTGGGTTAGAAAGTCTTAAGCTTGGCTTAAAGTTGTGCACATGTTTAGGAGGGGGATTAGGATTTTCTTAGAAAGGGGGTTAGGGGGTAAGTGGTCTAGCTTTGACGAGATGGGTTAGTTAGGTGGCTAAGTGAGGTTAGTATGGGCGAATGGGTTGGATTAGGGGTTAGGATAGGATTTAGGAATGCTTTTAGAATTTTAGACATTTTATTAAATGATTTATTTAATAAAATGGGGATATGGGATAAAATTAAATAGATTTGAGGATTTATTTAATTTAATAGAGGAATAGGGATTTAATTGATAAGTTGATTTTGGGTTGTCATTTGATTTTATCAATTGGACTATAGTTAATTAAATTAATTAATTAACTAGGGGATGACGATTAATTAATTAAATAGTAAATATTCAATCAATAATGTCCTAGAAGATGACTAAATATGATTACTTATTGATGTAATCAGATTTAGGTGTCTACAGTTACTAAATATTTTTTAGAAATTAAATTTAGATGTTTTTACTGGGATTTTTTTTGAATAATTTTTAAATTATTTGTATATAAAATAAATAATAAATAAAGGTATTGGAAATACTATATTATATTAAAATTATATTTGGCATACATATTATAAATATACAATTCTATACATATTATCATATCATATTTAATTATTTTATAGTTAATATTTCAAAATTAAAAGTTTTTTTTTCATCTTGAAACAATTTATAAATGAATCTTATATTAAATAATATTACAGTGTATCAAATATATCATAGTACCATTGGATTTCAAAATTTCACAAATTTTCAAAGTATTTTGTTACATTGATATGAAATAACTATTCTTATAGTTGTTGTATATGATATGTTTAGTTCTCTTCATCCATAATTTAGCTTTAAATTTACTAAAGAGTTTCGGCTATATAATACTTACAACTATTATGAAAGATAAAATCATTCTACCATTTCTTGTAGAAGGTGACACTAAAGCTCTCCAAAATCTCTTGTTTTAAAAAAATTGTTTCAAATTTATTTTTTATATAAATTTGGACAGAGCAATTTATTAACTAAATCTTTGTCTCAAACTCGTCCTCCTATAACAATCCATTTCTTTGATGTTTCTTGTTTTCTTCAACAACTTTTGATACATTGCCTAGTTTACGAGATGTTGTTGTCTAGCCTTTATTTAAAATGAGATGATGAGTGGTATCGATAATTAATGCCTATATTTAATCATACACCACACTCCTTTTTGGTGGAAGTCATTAGCTGTGGCATTTGATTCATTATGACAACTATTGTTGCAACTCAGTACTAGTACCATGTTATGTATTTAATGACATTCGACTATCGGTCTGTGGGAACAATCCTATTAAAGTCTTATTTTTTCAGGTGTCTAATAATGGTGTTGGTTTGTTATTGTTAAGAATGTTAGTAGTTAAGTATTTTTGAACATCTACTAACCATAAGTTAGTAGTTGATATTATGTGTGTGTGTGTGTGTGTGTGTGTGTGTGTGTGTGTGTGTGTGTGTGTGTGTGTGTGTGTGTATGTGTGTGTGTGTATTTTGATCACTTTAATACTACAATGTATTTCTATTCTTAACATAATGTTAATCTTGTACGCTCAGATATTGAAGATATCAATTGCATTAAATAGATGATACACCACTGATAATACAAAGTGATATTATATCACTTACCAATTTCTATCAAATAGTAATACTATCATCCAATGGTCATTAACTTAATCACTGATTGAGTTATTGAGACACATCCTTTAGCATTGATTGTGTATTGCAATTTGTTATTGGGTCTTATTATTATCAGCTATGAACAGGTGTTAATATGTATACATGTTGACGCATGACCACATAGGGTCATGCCCCTACTTGGTCATGTTTCAATATGTATATATAATTAGCACCATTTGTATCTGTAGATCATATCAATAAAAGTGGCATACATATCTCAAATCAGAATAGAATATCACTACAAAAAGAATATATACTTAAGAAGTCAAGCACTCAATGCAGAAGTCTACTAACTTATGAAAATCATACTAAAATATAATTTTTAAGTCTCCACCAATTAAGATCTATTAAACTTTACATGGTATCAGAGCCAAATTGGTAGACAAACTCTGATTCTATTTTTTTAAAATAAAAGGGACAATATGTCAAATAATGTAAGAGTAGAGGATAAAATAGAAGGAGCGGTGAATTTTTTTTCTTGGAAAATTTTAATTGCTACAATTCTTGAAGAATTAGAACTAGAATCATTTATTGAATAAAATATAATTTCAATTCCTCAAGATGAGGTAGAAAAGGCTACTTGGAAAAGAAGAAATAATAAAGCTAGAAAAATCATTGTGGATTTTGTAAAAGATCATATTCTTCCATCCATATCAAATTTAAAGAAGGCATTTGAAGCATTCAAAACTATTAAGGATATGTTTGAAATCAACAACTTAAGTAGATTGATTACACTAAAAAATCAACTATTGAATACTAAAATGAGTAAAGGGGAAACAATCTCATCATATTTTGGAAAGATTTATAAAATTAAAAATCATCTAAATGCTATTGGAAGCAAAGTAGAAGATCAAGAACTATCAATAATAGCACTTACAGGATTGCCCTTATCATGGGAAGCATTCATCCAAGTAATTAGCAAGCCTTATGTATCACCTTTTGATCAACTAAACAATGATTGCATATTAGAAGAATCTAGGCTAATCTCCAAAGGCATCATCTCAAATCAAGAGGGGCAAAATCAAACTCTTTTTTTAGTTTCAAATTACAAAGGAAAAAAGAGGAAATTTAAAGGAAATAAATATGACAAAAAGAAAGAGAATCATAACTAAAAAGAAATTACTTTTCAAAAGTTAAATTTTATAAGTGTGAGAAACTTGGACATACCTTCATAAATTGTCTAGAAAGGGAGAACATCTTAGCTTCTTTAGTTGTAACAAAGAAAGATGAAAATATATTATTCTACTTCATGTTATCAAGTGAGATAAACTCAAATGAAAATGTGTCGATAATAGATAGTGGTGCTTCCTGTCATATAATAGGATTCAGAGAAAAATTTGAAACTTTTGGAAATTACTGTTCTGAAGGAGTCACCATTGGAGATAACTCCACCCATCCAATCAGAGGAATTGGGACATGTTCTATACAACTAAGGACTAGAGTTTCACTAATATTAACAAATTTTCTCTTTGTACCGGGCATAGAAAGAAATTGAATTTCAATTTCTAGACTAGATGATGAAGGATTCCAAGTCACTTTTAATGAAGAAAAAGTTTTGTATTGACCTAAAAACTCAAATCTAAAAAAGTCCATTACCATAGGAACTAGAGATGGGACATTATATAAAATATGAAATATCCAAAATCAAGCTCTTAATCTTGAAGTAACAAATTCCAATGAAGTATGGCATAGAAGACTTTGACATATTGGATTTAGTTCACTTTCAAATATAGAGAAAATCACCTCTAGAACACTGAGCCTAAGTTCAAAACACATAGGCACATGTAAAGGATGTGCTCTAGGAAAGAACATTAAAAAACCTTTTCCTCCTAGTGAACACAAGTCTAAATCAGTTCTGGAACTAGTTCACTCTGATTTATGTGGGCCCATGACAACACTCTTTCCAAGAGGTTATTTTTACTATGTTATATTCATTGATTATTGCTCTAGGAAATATTGGATTTACTTTCTAAAAGTAAAAGAATCTAATGAGGTTATATCAAAATTTAAAGAATTCAAAGAAATTTTGGAAAATCAAACCTTAAAGAAAATTAAAACTCTAAGATTTGACAATGGGGGAGAATATACTTCTAAAAATTTCAAAGTTTTTGTACTTCTATTAGGATTAAGAGGGAGTATACAATACCATATAATCCTCAACAAAATGGGGTAGTGGAAAGAAAAAATAGAACCATTGTTGAAGTAGCAAAAACCATGCTTCATGTTCAAAACTTACATTTTTTATTCTAGGTGGAAGCCACCAATATTGTTGTATACATTCAAAATAGATGTCCCCACTCTATACTAGAAAATATTACACCTGAGGAAGTCTTTATAGGGAATAAACATGACTTAAGTCACTTTAGAATTTTTGGCAACCCTATTTATATTCATATACCTAAAGAAAGAGGAACTAAGTTAGATATTTTTTGGGTATAGTGAAAACTCAAAAGGGTATAAAGATCAGTTGAAGTAAGTAGATATGTCATATTCAAGGAAAACATTGCATTAAAACTATTTACAAATACAAAAGATGAGCCCATTACAGACTTAAATGAAAATCCTCTAACTAAAATTCAGAGGGAGAACACATCAAAAGGAAATGAACTATCACTAGACATAGAAGATAGAGATACCTCCAATACCAAGAAAGGTCCTTATGGAAAAGAAAAATGATAGAAGAAAATAATGTTGAACCAAATGAAATTTCTAGGGAAAGCAAGAAAGCTAGAAACAAATCCTTTTATATTGCTCTAGTGACTAAGCTTGCCAAATCTGAACCAAAAACTATTAAAGAAGCCTTGACTTTTCAAGCATGAAAAGATGCTATGGTTAAAAAATATCAGTCGATACTACAAAATGATGTCTGGGATATTATGCCTAGACCTAAAGACAAATCAGTTGTTTCTTCAAAATGGCTATATAAAATTAAATATGTAACAAATGGTAGCATTGAGAAACATAAAGCAAGGTTTGTTGTTCGAGTGTTTTCCCAAAAGGTAGGCATTGGTTATGAAGAAACATTTTCTTTGGTTGCTTGCTACACTTTGGTCAAGACAATTATTGCAATTACAATAGTAAAGGATGCAAGATACACAAAATGGATATAAAGACTATATTCTTAAATAGAGTCATAAATAATGAAGTATATATTGAACAACCTGAAGGCATTGTTATAAAAAATAAGAATCTATATGTGTGCAAACTCAAGAAAGCTCTTTATGGTCGTAAACAAGAACCTCGAGCTTGTTATGAAAGGATAGACAACTATCTCACCAAATTAGGATCTACTCAAAGAATGAAGTTGATCCTAATATATATTTCAAAATATCTAATGATAATATGCTAATACTTGTTTTATATGTTGATGATCTATTGATAATATGAAATGATCATCTAATTGAAGGATGCAAACATGATCTTATAGTTGAATTTAAAAGGAAGGATCTAGGTCTACTACATTATTTCTTAGACCTAGAAGTATGTCAAAAGAAAGATGTGATCTTTCTAAATTAGGATGAATACACTTAGGACAACTTGACTAGATTTGGGATGATAGATAGCAAGCCACTTATAACTCCAATAGAAACTAATCTACACAAACTAAAAGACAAAGTAGTGCATTCATTATCTATTGATCCCACACTCTATAGAAAAATTATTGGGTCTCTCATGTATTGGTAAATACTAGGCCTAATATATGCTATGCCACAAATATATTAAGTTACTTTATGTGTGAGCCTAAGAAGATACATCTAATGACTACAAAACACACCTTGAGATATCTATGTGACACTATTGGTCTTGGACGAAAGTATATAAATGTTGAGATCAAACTTGTTCAGGTTATACTGATTCTAATTGGGTTGGTTGTTCCACAAACCATAAGAGTACAACCAGATGTTACTTCAATCTTGGATTAGCCATGATATCATGGTTCAATAGAAAACAACCTATGGTTGCCTTGAGCTCTACCAAAGCTAAATACATGATAGCCTCCATGGGAGCATGTAAAGTAGTATGGTTATGGAAGCTATTATTTGGATTATTTAGAAGGAAATTAGATCCTGTAGCAATTCACTATAATAACCAAAGCTGCATCAAGCTCTCCACTAATCCAGTGTTCCACAATCGATCAAAGCACATAGAAACTCCATACCACTATATTAGAGACATGGTTGACAGAAATGTGATCAAAATGATCTATATTAGTATTGACGAACAAAATACTGATATCTTTACCAAGCCTCTTGCAAGAATGAAAATAGAGTACTTCAGAGGTAAACTTTGTATGACAAATTTAAAATTGTAATTTGTAAATTTTTATATATATTCATGAATATTAGAAATGAGATTGTTCGCAAACTTGTAAAATAAAAGGTGACAATCTTGTTAAGTGTATTGAAACATCTATTGATCAAAAGTTAGTATATATATATAAGTAATTATAATTCTATCACTTTAATACTGCAATGTATTTCCATTCTTAACATAATGTTAATCTTGTACATTCAAATATTGAAGATATTGATTGCATTAAATAGATGATACACCGTTGATAATATAAAGTGATATTATATCACTTACTGATTGCTATAGAATATTAATACTTTCATCCAATGGTCATTAACTTAATCATCAATTGAGTTATCGAGAGACATCTTTTGGCATCAATTGTGTATTATGATTTGTTATCGGGTCTTATTATTATCGGTTATGAATAGGTGTTAATATGTATAGATGTTGAGGGATGACCATGTAGGGCCATGCCCCTACTTAGTTGAGTTTCAATATGTATATATATTGGCACCATTTGTATCTGCAAATCATATCAATAAAAATGGCATAGATCACACATCAGAACATAATATTACTGCAACAAGAATATATATTTAAGAAGTCAAGCACTCATAGAAGTTTGCTAAATTAAGGAAATCAAACTAAAACATAATTTCTAAGTCTCCACCATTAAAATCTATTAAACTTTACAGTTGTTACCAATATTTTTTCTGTTTGAATTTCATAGTTTTCTAGTACCATCTTCGTTATTTCTCCTTGTCTGACCATGCTGAAAAATCAAAACATTCAAGTGAGCAGTCTGCGAAGAAAAAGTCTAAAGTCTATTAGCTTAATTAATTTTATTGACAATTGAATTTTTAATATTTAAAATATATTATTATAATTTTTGTTTTAATTTTTAGCCTTTAATAATTAGAATCTTTTGAAGAACCTAAATAACTTTTTTTTTTCTTTCCTCGAATTAAAATTTGTAGATAAAGTTACTTATATATCTATAAATAAAAGTATTTAACTATATGCAAAATAGATATATAATTAAATAAATAAATACAAATATACACTATATAATATTATTTATTTGTATGTTAGTTTGATTATAATAGTTAAATATATTATGATGTTTTCAAATAATTTTCAAATAATTTTCAAATAATTCATTGTGATCATTAAATTATGAAATCTTTTATCTCAATTTTTCAAATCACTTATAATAAAGTAAAGATTATGGGGAAAAGACCAATTACAGTAAAAAGAAAATAAATTATGAAAAAAACAATTTAAAGGAAAGAATATAAAGAAAATAATAAGTGACAAAATTAGATAAGAATAAAACAAGGTCTAAAACTCAAAAAATATAAGAAATATTAAGAAAATAAAGAGACAAGAGAGCTAAATAAATCAATGCAAAAGTTTACTTTAATAATTAAAGAAAATATATAAAGATAAAATATGATAACCATTTAAACATAATACATAATATATATTTATGTTAAATAGAAATTTCTTAATAAATTTATATTTTCTAAAATTGTAGAGAATAATAGTATATGTGATTTGACTCATGTTTACAAACAAATCTTAGTATACAATCTTATTTAAATCATTAGAATATTTAAAAAATATACCAATGTTAATAATATTAATAAATTGATTATTATACTTAATATATTAAATCAATCTTTATCATAAGAAAAGTTAATTAATTAATAAATTTAATATAAATCATTATAATAAAATCTAAAATTAATATACCTGATTAATTCAAATATTGTGGAGATCTATTAACTCACATTATAATATAGTCTTTCAGATATAATTTAGTTTTTAATAAATAAAATTTAGAATTTTAAAATTATTCAAAAAATAAAAATGAAATCATTTAAATATATTCATTTATTTTCATCTATCTAATATATTATTTAGAAGATAATATTATAAAGTTAATAACATATACTAAGCAAAAATTTAAGTATTAGTTTACTTGTGATATTGCTATCAGGATTTAACTGTGTGATTTTGAATCAAACTCATTGACCCATGTTTCATGAGTAGTGATTCAACATGAATCCATCTCTCATGAGAATAAATGGAACACTTAGCACTCATTTGGTCTAGGTGATGCTCATAGGGGTGAAGCACCGGGACTTCCCCAGAGGGCACCCATCTAGTACTACTCCAGCCTGAGTGCACTATCACCTAAAGTGAGCATCACCTAGATCTAATGAGTGCTAAGTGTTCCATTTATTCTCATGAGAGATTTATTCATGTTGAATCACTACTCATGAAACATGGGTCAATGAGTTTGACTCAAAATCACATAGTTAAATCCTGATAGCAATATTACAAATTGACTTGTTGTGGAAATTATCTCCTACTTATCAATTGATGAGCTTAAGGGGTTTTCTAATGAATGGTTCATAAGGCACAATACTTGGTGAAGGTTTTGCAAATGGAATTGCAAGATTTGGGTTTAATCATGGAGGAAACTCCGTAGTTAAGCGTGCTTAGGCTGGAGTAGTACTAGGATGGGTGACCTCCCAAGAAGTCCCAATGCTTCATCCCTGTGAGCATCACCTAGATCCAATGGGTGCTAAGTGTTCCATTTATTCTCATCACTTATGAAACATGGGTCAATGAGTTTGATTCAAAATCACACAGTTAAGTCCTAATAGTAATATCATAATTTGACTTGTTGTGGAAATTATCTCCTACTTATTAGTTTACTACTACACAAAATAACAGACACTACCGTTGTGCATGTCTGTTGCCAATACAAAGCTAGTGGTAGAAGGTGTGTCAATCAAGGAGTTTTATTGGTTGACATGATGACTATAGTATGACTATAGCTATTTGGTCGGTGTTATAGGGGTACAAATATTTGACTATTTAGCTAGTGTCGGAAGACTATGGGAGTTGAATTCTCTCATGTCTGATGCGATGAATGTTAGTCGACATTGGGCCTCCAAAGGCGAGTCAGATTGGATAGTGAAGTTAGACCAAGGAGGAAATCAATTTATCTCAAGATGGTTTGTTCGATTGAGATTTAGGTCTTGAATTTGTAAATGATGTAGATCAGTTGTTGAGGTGTTGAATCTCTCAAATGGTCCATGATGAAAGGTAGAGAATGCCTATTCACTTGGTGTCGAAGTGTTTGCCAATGTGTTCTTGGCTTGTCGATTCTCAACAATATATCAAATCAAAGTTAATGTGGTCAATCTATATTGGAATGGTCGTCTATGTAAACTCGAAGCCTATAGATTTCAGACAAATAAAAAAGGGATGTATGATTCAATTGAAACATTGTAGAGAAAAAATGCAACCCAACAAAAATTCCAAAATATTCCAGATAAAATATGAGAAGGAATTAAAAATTTGCAAAATAAGTAAAACAAAAATTACCTAAATTGCAAAATTGGGTTATGAATTTTGATTTGCAAAAAAAAAGATTTGCCTCAGTTTTGACTTTTGTCTAATATAGGCAAATTTATAGTCAAAATTCATCAAAAGAGCCACCTAGATGCACTGGTAAGGTCATCTTGCTCTAGACACTCCCAATAATTATTGATATCCCAAATCTAAATCATGGCATTCTAAACTATGAGACAAATAGTATTGTTTAATATCTAACTAATGAATGCTCTTTTAGCTCTAATACCATGTCTAAATTTGCCTAAAGAAAAAAAATGTCAAGATCTAGAAGCTCAATTGATAGCACAAGAGAGACAAATGATGATTCAATATTGATTAAATGATAATGGGTAATCAATACAATACATGTAGAGGTGACTGAGAATATAAATAATGCAAGATAACTAGGAGTTATGCAAGTTGTAAGCATAATAACTAAGCACATTGATAGATGGGCAGAGGCACAGGAAAATAAAAAACACCAAACACAATGTGTTGTGGCACAATAAAAATATATTATATTTCATTCACCATGATTTCAAATGAATACATAGTTCCTTTTTATAGCAAGTGTACACTATTCTAGAGAAATCTAGCGTTAGCTGACAAGACAAAATATCTACATATTTCTGAAAAATACTACAGATGACTCAAACTTCTGGAAAATATTTCAACCAACACAACCTAAACTTAAACCTAATAATCTAGAAACATCTAATGATGGACAACTAATTCTTAGTAGAAATTACTATTTCTAACACTCCCCCCTAATTTCTACTATCAAATTTTGTCACATACGAATTCCAATGTTCCATGTAATCTTCATATCTGTTAATGCATGAGTAGTGTCTTCCAAGGCTGTGGCCTTTAATTTCTACAAATATTCTATCAGTAATTGGTTGCCAACAATTTTCTCTTTTCATGGGATTCATTGATTATCTTGTTAATCTTGTCTCATTTGTCACAAATGTCAGTGATAGGGTTTACTAATAACCTTTTGCCTCTTTGATGCCTTACTCTAATCTATTTCCCAAAGCTATTGCATTTCTTCTTATACTTGAACATTTGTACCTAAATAAACCTTTGATCATTCTTGCAATTCTTTGCTAATTTGATCCATAGCTCCATCCACAATCCATTTTGGTGCAACCTGCCATAAAATCTTTTTTACACTCTTTATTCCAACATGTCTTATCAGAATGATTTTTTAAGCTACAAATATTACAAGGATGTATATCCCAACATCTACCCTTTGTATGTTCTTTCCTATTACAGTGTGAATATTGCACAATCTTTATGCTTTCAATTGATTCTCTTGAACCTTTATTCATCCTTCCACTACCCGCATCAATCCAAGACCTAGATATTTTAGCCCGACTGTAGTCTCAATTGGATTCCTTAATCCTTGTTCATCCTTTCCTAAACCTTTACCTTTGAAACCCATTCTTTTCATAATCCTCAAACCAATATTTTCATAGCTAGAAGTTCTATCAATACAATTTTCATGTTCATCATTACACTCATTTTTGCAAACAACTTCAAAAAAATCAGATTTCTCAATCCCATAATCACTCAAATCATTTCTTTCATCATATACAAATGGTTTCACGTTCAAACATTCTTTCTCTTGTTTTAAAGTAGACAATTCCTTCTTTAACATATTATTTTCTCTTCCAATTTCTTCACATTTTTTCCTAAAACTTTGTTCTTTTTCTCAGCATCATCAAACAAATTTAAATTTTCTTCTAATTCTTTATTTTTCTCTCTGAGCTTACATGTTTTCTTCACCTACCAATTATGTACTTCTTCCACAAATTTTAGCCTATCCTCTAGCTCTTCAATTGCCTCTATATGGATACTAAGTTCGTTTAACAATTTAGACTTTTCTTCTCCCATTTCATTTCTTACTTTTTGCAATTCCTTTTTGAAAAATATTTTATTCACACAATAATCTTGCATTTTCTTTCTTCACCATCACTAATTCTTCTTCTAACTTATTTGTCTTTTCTTTTTGAACTCTACCCGCTTTTCCCATTGAAATCAGCAATTTAACACACTTTATTTTGTCTTTTAGAAAATTCTAAATACCTTTTTACTTCTAGAATTAAATCTTCAAATAGCTTGAAACAAACCTTTAGACAACTAGACTCCTCACAATATTCTTATGCTGTTATACTTTCTCAAATGTCATTAAATAATTATAAGAATTCACACCATACCATTTTTGTTGACTTGCCCTATTTCCTGCTCAACACTTCCTCTATAGTCTTCTTCAAAACAACTATCTTTCTCATAACACAAACAATCCTCCACCATTTAGCAGCACCAACACACCGCTTGCTCTTTTATCACAATCTAAAATTTTGTCGAACCTTATATCCAACTAGGCTTTGATACCAATCTAATGGATGGGTAGTGACATAGGAAAATACAAAACACCAAACATAATGTGTGTGGCACAATAAAATATATTATATTTCATTCACCGTGATTTCAAATGAATACATAATGCCTTTTTATAGGCAAGTGTACAATATTCTAGAGAAATCTAGCATTAGCTGACAAGACAAAATATGTACATATTTCTGGAAAATACTACAATTGACTCAAACTTTTGGAAAATATTTCAGCTGACACAACCTAAACCTAAACCTAATAATTTAGAAACATTTAATGAAAGATAATTAATTCTTAGTAGAAATTACTATTTCTAGCACACATGTCTACCAAATGTGGATTATCCTCCATTGTGCATGAAAGTTTGTGCAACAATGAGATGATAAGAATACGAAGGTGTGACACACAAAGAGATGTGTAAGACAACATGTGCTCAAATAGAGTACTTACTCCTAGGTATCTACATGACAACTAATATGAAAATGCATTATCCTAAGTAAACTTAAGTAAAGTGTAATTAGTAATATTTAATTACACCAACAAAAAATTGTCACATGTATTAGAAGCATGAGGATGGTTATTTAAATCATTCATGCCCTAACATAAAACAAATGATAATTTCATAATCTACTTTTTTTTTATCAATAGAAGGCTATTGCCAAGATTTTATTAATATTATAAAATGTTTTCAATATTTTACCTTCTTCAAAGTGTGGGCACTAGGAGAAAAATGGAGAAGAAAACCTCTAGTGTAGTCCGAGACCAAAGTCATGTATACATGGGGAGGGAAGGGAAGGACCTCCAATACATGCTTAAGGGGGCATACAGTCTATTTATAGAGGGCACTTAGATGGTTGAGGTGGCATACCACCTATTACAATTGCCTCAAATTGAGGGATTGTGAGTTGGCATACCAACCCTTACAATAATAGGAGCAAAAGAAGAAAATTGGAATAATTTCACTATTCACATTAAATCATATTGATTTATCTAAATAGTGAGTTATTTTAAAAATTCAATAGTTTATATAATCTCTAAGGAGACAATAATATTTTATCTAATAAGAATCTTTATATTATTTTAAGAAAGACAATAAGTAGGATTGAAAGTATACATGAGACCAAAAAAATTGTCTATCAAAGAAAATTAAAATGAAATATTGAAGACAATACACAAGTTTTATGTTAAGTCAACACAATTTACTTAAAAATGTATCAAATATTGCATATAATAGTGGGGCAATGCAAATGTCACATCTATCAAGGAAAGTTTAACTTTTCAAGTTAAAAAATAATTGTAATTCAACAATACAACATAAGGTCCTAGAGAGAGATTCTTGTGGTTTATTGCTCTAGTATGTATTGTGTCCAGTCTTACATCTCAAACTTTTAGAAATTGATTCAAGAGTCTAAAGTTATGCTAGAGTTGTTTTTCAAATATTTTTAATTTTAGAATTCAAAATATTTTATAACTTTCTAATGAGCTCAAAAGTTAGAAATTTGAAAGTTAAAAATGTTAGGGTTCATTTGTTTCGTGGAATTAGCAAAACTAGGTTTTGATTCAAAACCTAGTTTTGAATTTTGAAATCTGATTTAAAAAAAAAGATTTTTCCTATTTGGTTAACCTAGA
Organism: Cupressus sempervirens; assembly: GCA_028749045.1. Taxonomy (NCBI): domain Eukaryota; kingdom Viridiplantae; phylum Streptophyta; class Pinopsida; order Cupressales; family Cupressaceae; genus Cupressus; species Cupressus sempervirens. The sequence goes on from CM053792.1 coordinate 709,598,389, forward strand.
AGATGAGTAGGAGGATACATCTTCCATGTTTGGTTTGTAAAATTGGAATTAGAATTTTTTTTTAAAAAATATTTTAAATTTTTAAATTTTAAATTTATTAAATTTGAATATTTTTTAATTTCTAATTTTTTCTATTTATTAAATTTATTTATTATTTATGAGTAAGGTTAATTTTCCAAGTTATAAAAACTAGTTACAAGTAACAGAATAGTCATGATGTTACAATAAATTTGACATAAACATATTGTATACAAAATTGTAAATAAAAGCTAAATTTTATTATTTGACATTTTATCATACGAAAATTCCAATAAACAAAAAAAGGTTTATTTTTATATTAATATTGATCATACAAAAACAAGTTATAAATAAAATATCATGTTAATTTTATTATTAATATTTATCATACAAAAATGCATAGCATCATGGCATTACAACACATTTGTCTAGTGTTACGGTTAGAAACCCAAAAATAAGTTTCAACATAGACGTCATATCTGAAAAATTATCCACATATAGTCCAATTATGGTTCAAATGAAGAAGTCAATCTCTACAAAAAATCATAAGTTTATGCACATTTTCACATATGATCCCAACAAAGAAGTCCAAACATAATACAAAGATACCATTGTAGAAAGATAATTTATGCCTTCATCACAGAAGCAACCATGGCCCTTTCCACCTCTTGACCCTTACATAACTTGCACTCAATTTCCTCAGTATGTTGAATAGTTGTAGTTGGGGCATCCTTGACCTAGTCGAAGTGTTTGCATCCATTATTCCCCTACAATAGCAAATCTTTGTTAGTTCTTACAATAATGTTAAACTTGATAGAATATTTTTAAATGAAAAATATATTAACCACCCTTTTCCCATTTGAACAACACCAAAATTGATGTCTGAGATTAGTTGGGGTGCTTGATGTCTTTAACAAGCATGGGACACTAGATCGACACCTTGGCACATTCAACATAGCCATCAACCTATTATAATTATTGCAATTTCAAATATTACATTAGATAGATGAATGTTATGATAAAATGTATAATCTAATTTTCAATTATCATAAGGAAGCATCAATATAATACACATACACATAATAAAGATTTAACATTTGGCAGATTATATTACAAATTGACTTATAACCTAGCTCAGCTATTTCAAATAGCATAAGATATGGAGATGTGAAACTTTACAGTAGTGCATTATATTCATGTATATAAGTCTCATACAACAAGTCATTGAAAACATATGCAACTGGATAGAGATACATCCCAAAAGAATTTCACTTACAATAAAAAATAACATGCAATATAAAACATTGTATATAAGTTCATCATGTTAACCCAACAGTCAAAAAAATAACAACCAAATGAAGGAGAGGATTAAAAAGGACACAGATTGTGCACATTCATAGACAAAATAAAAGCACATAAAATACCAACCAAAATAGATATGCTATCATGTAAGAAATGAAACCAAACTACAAAATGAAAAGAACATTCATAGACAAAATAAATAACTATGTAAGAAATTGATATTGTTAAGGACAACAACACATAAAATATGAATATGATAATTATAAGTCATCGCTTTAATGCAATATGTTTGTTTAAAAACAATTAAAAGTGATTTTTTATGACATTGAATGTAGCACTCTCATGTCAAAATATTCACATGAAATATTAAAATAGTCTCAAGAGTTTTAATCCATGCTCAATCTATAGTCCTCCAAACCTTAGTCATACATATCTCGCTCTCTCCTCTTCAGTCATTCTTAAGAACCCTTTGGCTTTGCACTTTCAAGAAAAAAGCTATCATAATCCTGTAGCATGTTATCCTCACTAAGATTGGGTATAGCTTTAAGGGCATCGTACACTTTATCATAAACTGAATCTAAGTGCCCTTCATCCATTCTAATATTTTGAGTTTCCTTGAGACAAACATTTAAACAATTGATAACATTAGATATAACATCCATGGAACTAGCCATGATGGCCTTCTTTCTCTTTGCCTTCCTTGATGATGTTGGTGACAAAAACTATTTGTCGATTGCACTAGATCGATTCAAAGGATTCATGTCATTACCCAAATCAATAGTATTATCTATTACTCTATTGTCCATTTTTGTATTATCCATTGTTGTATTAAAGTCCCCATCATCATCTAGATCAACTGCCTCATCCATGAGGTTCCCTTCTTCATTGTCATGCATTGTTGTAACTATTGTCCCTTTAGCTATGTCATTGCCCACAATATAGGCTAAATCATTGAAGTACTCAAATGACTAGCTCTTATAAACTTTTACATTTTTCAAATCTTTTCTTTCCATGTTGGCATAATCAATGAGTTAGTTTTTGAGTAAATACTATATAAGATAGCTTATACTTTAAATCAAAGGAATCTGAAACAACATATTACTTTGAGAATCTCATCCCAACCACTCTAATTGACATCCATACACTAAGTGTCCTTGTTCCATGTGAACCCACTTGTATTTTTTAATTGTATTTTTTAATTCTTTCATAACTCTATAGCCAAGCTTCCATGTTTTTAGCTTATTTTTGAAATTATCTTTTGACAGATGAAGGTTCAATTTTGCATTAAAATTCCTTTTGATTACAGTTCATGCCTCTTTTCTAAATCCCTCCTCTCCTTTTCTACCATGGTGGACTTGCTCCTACAACAATTCCAGATATTTGTGTTCCATTCTTGTGTCCATAATACCTTCCTCAAACAAGAAGGTACATGGGCTATACAAATTTCTCCATCAATGCTATTGACCAAAATTAGAACTCAGAATAATAAGTAAAAAAATTCAAATGGATTAAGCATATAAACTGGAACAACAAACTAAACCTTCAAGTAATTATAACACATTAAATAAAAAAATTGTAATCTCATTCAAAAATATTTTACTCAATGATAAACTGCATAGTGTTGTTATATTGAACCAACACTAAATAAGGAGTTGTACAGTGAAATGAAATATCAAATGATAGAAGTATTAACAAAAAACAATGTGAAATATGTTCATGATTCATGCACTTAATTTTATTCTTTGAACTCTTATTTCAAGTTTCAACTCAATTGTTATGTTCTATGATACATGATCATTTATTTCAGGTTTATCAATGTTATTATGTTGCTAAAATGATTCCTACATCATATAAAGGTAGCAACGATTTACATGTAAAGGCATAAAAATTTAAAACAACAATTGTGGCTCTATTCATAGATTTGCATAACCATGTGGTGATTAATAGAAGGGAGTCTAAGTAGAAATTTGTAGATTCTAATTTTGTATGTCAGAATTTAAAAAGTATGATATTTATAGTGAGTTGTAAAGAGGTGGAGAAGAGGTTGATGACCCAAAGAATCAAGAGGCTTTTTAAAAGGTGGCTAAAGCTGAAACTATCCAAGAAAAAGAGATCACAAGTAGATGTTATATACCATCAGATATTTTGTGTTCTGCATAGAAGCTTTTAGTAGGCCATGTATCAAAAATTCAGATTTCCAAGTCACTATTTGCTTCAGGATTTGTCACTAAATCTGGCTTTTATGGTTTGTGTGGGAGACATCTTCAAAAAAGATAGTGTCAACTTGTTTCATTTTTTATTCTTACCAAACATGAACAAAACCTTGTTACTTAAGATGTCAGGTCACAATGTGAAATCATATTAAAATAGCATTGTTTTAAATAAGATATTTCATTAATAGACTATTATACTACAGGTGTTGACAAAAAAGTAAGATGTATTACCTACAATTAGTGTGTGCTATATTTTGTGCCAACATAGCTAAAGATGACAAAGTAAAAATTTTAAAAGAAAATCTATTTGAAATGAATATGCTTTGAGATTTATCATGACTGTGATTAATTTTGTTTGGATAGACAAATGGTGAGTTCAAGTTTTAAGTTGTCTCATTTGAAGGCTCCAATGGCTCATTTTGCAATCGCTTACATATGAAACTATCATTTGCACAACTGGCAAGACAATAAATGCTCACCCAGTCAAAGTCTAAAGGAGAAGAATCCCTTCCCAATGTAGAGTGACATTATGTCTAATCTAAATCCAATAGAGAAGTTTGAATGTCAGTATCTCCAAAGACTAAAACATTTCCCTTCCAAGAGAAACTTCACATAGTCAATCTCACACACCCACCTACTTGGTGATTATTCAACATGTTTAATACTGCACTCAATAATCAATAAAGAGGCATTACAAGAACTCTATTATATTATTGAATTTGGCATTGAATGTACCCATATAAAAAAAATTGAGCATGTACCCACTTACAATCAGCTTGGCTTTCCAACACCAATATAAGTGGGTGTGATCTATATTATTTTCTTTTAAAAAATTATGGAGGAGAGAGAAAGTGATGAAAATTAGAGGAAAATAAATAATTGAAAAATAGAGAAATAGAAAAAAAGAAGAAAAAGAGGAATTTATATTTTCAATGTGCATAGGTGGTGTAAATAGAAAAATAAGAAAAACAATTGTCATTTCATTTATCAAGGTGTGTATATGGCATTTAGAAGTTTGTGTAAAGTTCCTTAAATCATGCATTTGATATTTGTTGTAATCCACTAAAGAAATGTAATTTTCTAATTGGGCCACATGGTGGTGCTTATTTGTATATGGGTGGGAATTTAAGAATTTTTTTAAGGTAGTTATATTTACCTTTTATCCCACATTGGTTGTGTTTGTAATATCTTGGGTGGTAAGTGCATATATAAGCAAGACTTATGAGCTTTTTTAATCAAGCTCTTCAAGTGTAAGCTCTTGTAGCTCTTGTAGTGAAGCTCTCATAGTGTAATTTCTTGTAAGCAAGATTGGAGGTGAAAGATCTTAGTGTGTAAGATCTTGAGAGGAAGTTTCTTCGTGGTGAAGCTCTTCTTGTGGAATTTATTAGTTGGAAGCTCTTGGTTTGGAATCTTTATTTTTGGAGGTTCTCTCATATTGTAAGAATTTGGAGTTCTCTCATTTGGAGAATATTGTAATGCATTTTCAAGTATAATAAAAGCATTATTTGTGAAGCATTTTGTCATCCTTTTGTCTTCATATTGTTGTGTTCTTGGTTGTGACTTGGTAAGGGTGGTGCGACCCTTCGTCAAATGGTATCAGAACCAGGTTTCTTGAGTGTGTGGGTAGATCATCGACTATGAGGTAGTTTTCACTAGGACCTTGGGTTGGGTGAAGCTTTCCAAGAATAATTTTTTGAGTTTGTAGATAGATCACCAACTATGAGGCAATTCGCACGAGGATCGTGATTTCAGCTTAGCATGTAGATAGATCGATGATTGTGAGGTAGTTTGCACAAGGTTCCTGTGTTGCATGATATTTGTCTTATGAAGGCTTGATCATGGACAAGAGAAAGAAGATCATGACTTTTGTGATTGGATGGATTCTAAGGATTCCTAGACCTGAGAGATTTAGACAGAGAATGCAAGAAAAAATATTATTGGATTTGTAGAAGCAAATGAATGAATTAGAAGTGAAATTGTGAAAGAGAGGCTTCTTTTATCGGAAAAGAGATGTGATACCTCTTTGGATGTGGAAAAGAAAGAAAATCTAGTGGAGTTCCACACATACAACACAAAAGAAGAGCAAGAGAATGAAGAGGAACACATTTGCAAACCTAAAGATGAAGAGCATGAAGATAAAAAGATTTGTGAGCCAAAGTAGATGAAGATTATTTGAAGACTATAGTAGTAGAGGATGCATATAATTCCTTGGTTGGAAGTCAAACAAGTGAAGAAGTTACTTTCCTTCTTGAAGACATGGAAGAACAAATCAAAGATGAAGATGTGAAAGAGGTAAATTTCTATGAATTATGGGATGTTGAATTTGAGATTAATTTGAAAGATAATGATGATGGTTTATATGAGGATCTTGTTAGTGATGTGTGGTATGGAAAGGAAGATTGGTATGGTGTTGTTAAGATTATTAAAGATGTATTTAATTCAACAATATTGGAGGAGGATGAAGGTTATACTTGGACAAAGCTCATTGTGGAGGAGTATTTTCAGCAGCAGACACTTGTTCTAGCTAGGTGTTGGAAAAGAAGAAAGAAGGAAATATATTAGCAACATATACTTGTTCTAGCTAGGTGTTGGAAGAGAAGAAAAAAGATGTCATTGCTAGTTTCTTCATTTTGTGAATTCACATCCACAAAATTTTTCCTACCATGGGTGTCTGATGCAAGAGCATCTTGCATCACGAGAAGGGGGTGTGATCAAAATTATTATTTTAAAAAAAAATTTAGAGGAGAGAGAAAGTGACAAAAATTAGAGCAAAATAAATAATTTTAAATTTAAAAAATAGAAAAAAGGAGGAAAAGAGGAATTTCTATTTTCAAGGTGCATAGGTGGCATAAATAGAAAAATAAGAAAAATAATTTTTATTTCATTTATCGAGGTGTGTAGGTGGCATTTAGAAGTTTGTGGAAAGTTCCTTAAATCATGCATTTAATATTTGTTGTGATCCACAAAAGAAATGCAATTTTCTAATTGGGCCACATGGTGGTGCTTAGTTATATATGGGTGGGAATTTAATATTTGTTTTAAGGTAGTTGTATTTACCTTTTATCCCACATTGGTTGTGTTTGTAATATCTTGGGTGGTAAGTGCCTATATAAGAAAGGCTTGTGAGCATTTGCAATCAAGCCTCAAGAGTAAGCTCTTGTAACTCTTGTAGTGAAGCTCTCATAGTGTAATCTCTTATAAGCAAGATTGGAGGTGAAAGATCTTAGTGTGTAAGATCTTGAGAGGAAGTTTCTTCTTGGTGAAGCTCTTCTTGTGGAAGTTATTAGTTGGAAGCTCTTGGTTTGGAAGCTTTCTTTTTCGAAGCTCTCTCATATTGTAAGAATTTTGAGTTCTCTCATTTGGAGAATATTGTAATGAATTTTTAAGTATAATAAGAGCATGCTTTGTGAAGCATTTTGTCATCCCTTTGTCTCCATATTGTTGTCTTCTTCATTATGACTTGGTAAGGGTGGTGCGGCCCTTCATCACATTATCACCACACTAGTACATAATGAACAAAGATATTGTTCATACCAATAATCATCAGCCAAAATGTTGTTCATACCAACAATCATCAGCCAAAATTTAAAGCATTGTTTTAGTAATAAACTATAACATATTCAATAGTATAGCATCAACGTGCCAAACTCTCATAGAGGTCTTCAACAATATAGCATCAATTGCAATTAATGTATCGATGTTTGATCTAAAAAGTTCACTAACAAAATGCAATGTCCATGTTTTCTTTGACACAACTATGCATGAGATCTGTAGTCTTCCCACATTCTTCATGCTATCTCATCTCACAATTTTCTCCAATCATCTCTATCTCACTGAGTCATCCCATACGTCTCAAGTATTGATACATTTATCACATTGTGATCATCATCTCTTCAATTTAAATTTCAACTGGAACAACGTCCTTTGTTGTAATGTAGATGTGTAGAATGCAACAAGCTAAAAAAAGCTTAGTTTATGTCATGATTTTATAAGATGTTGCATGCCTCAAGATAGGAAAACATTGCTTCAAAATCCCAAATGTACACTCAATTATATTCCTAAGCAAGAAGTGTAAGTGGTTATATAACTTCTATAGAGTGTGTGTTGGGTTCACTCTTGAAAAATCATTTAGGTGATAAGGGTATGTGCAGGATCATGGTGTGCCAAAAAATGGCGATGTGAAAAAAATAGAGTTTGAAGATGTCTAAAAGCGCTTCAAAATCTGCTCTGACTTTTTTCCACCTATCCAGGTACCAAACTTTTAAGGAAAGGCCGAGCCTTATCTGATATCTGATTTGACATCAGATATTCGATATTATCAGATATCCAATAATCAACAGCTTATAACATTATTATTATTATATTATAATAATATAAAAATATAATATTATAATAGTATAATATTAAACTATAATAATAATATATTATATTATAATATAATAATATAATATAATATAAAATATAATATAATGTAATATATTATATATAAAATATCATATAAAATATAATTTTTCATTCATATCGGATATCTGATATCTGTAACATTACATAAAAAAAAATCATAATCCCATGGCCCTAATTTCGCATATTTGGGGGCTAGTATTTGCACCGGGATCAGATATCAAATATACAATCGGATATCAGATATTAAAGTATTTTATTTTATTTTTTTAACTCATTTTAAACCTAAATTCAATAGATTTTAGCATGATTTTGTCTGTTTTAGTTGAATCTAGGGTTTTTTTGAAAAAAAAATGGTTAAATTTAAGGTTTTTTAAAAATATATATTACGTTTTGCAATTCAATAGGAATGGCTGATCAGAATGATGACACTGAGGCAGGGAATAATATTCCTCATAACCCCCCACCAAATGATCCTATACCCCCACAAAATTGTCCACCAAATGATCCTCTACCCCCTCAAAACCCTCCTCAAATCGAGGATTTGATAAATGAAAATATCACCTAGTTGAGAGGTTTGCATAGAACATATAATAATGTACCCACATTGGCTCCTATGTTATCCATGTTAGACACCATAGTGGATAACATTGAAACCCTTAGGAACCAAAAAAATGTCGCTCTTCATTGGCGTGATGAAATGCACAAGATGTTTGATGATGGTTTGGACTATGATGAGGTTGCCTCCCTCAACATAACCAAAGATGATTTGGCTAGCCTTTTTGCGAACCCAAAAATGAGTTTACCATTTGACCCAAAAAAATTCAAACTATCGATTAAATGGTGCACAAATGATGCCATATGTGCAAACTTTTGGGATCATTGGTGGATGGTCTTTGATATCCCTCCACATAGCAATTTAGACATACCATTTTATTTCCTTAGAAAATTATATGTAGAATTTGTGTTGAAACTTAAAGTGAACTATTGGAGCATGAAGCCCAACATGGGCTTAGGACTAGGAGCTCCTCAGAATAGACCCTCTTCCCAGTAGAATAAAGTTGGCACTTTTGTCCCCCCCACTGATATCTTCCCTCCTCCTCGAGTGCAACATCTAGATATTATGACAGAGGCTAGCTCTCAGACCATCAAAGCCATTCATAGGCTAAGTAGTCTAATGATATCTCAGGCTAGGTCGGTCCTACCTCCTTGTGTTGATGATGTTGGTGCCAGTTCATCATCAGCTAGATCATCAGACATTTGTGTGCCTCACACTTGCATTACATGCAAGAATATTTGCCTAGGTCCCATAGGTCATCTTCCTGAGTATCATTTTGTATTGGACGAGGATACACTAGACAAAAGCGCGGAGGCTATAGACCCTGATGTGAGAGAGGAGGGGAATGTAGAGGCATGGACTCCTTTGGTGTCGGTATGTGTATACATTTTTTTGTTGTGACATATGCGATTTAAAGTTAATTTTTATAATAGAGTAATTTTAATTTTTAAGCCATATTGACTTTTATATGTATGTGATCTTCATTCATGTTTAGTTGATGATCGAGGACGAGCTCAGACAGATTGATGATGCCATGCTCTCAGCCATTTCATTTGGCCTTGAGACATCTATGGTACATTATGTTGTGTTCGCATTTATTTTTCTATTTGATATTGTAGCATATATGGTTGCTAAACTTTCTTTTATCTTGCAGGTACCACCTATCCTGGTGGGAAAAAGTGTGGGGGGTGAGCCGGCGTGCATTGACAAAGGAAAGGTAATTAGGTGCTTTCTATTTGATTAAATATAAATGCATTCTTGTAACATGTTTGTGTTAATCCAATTTAATTACATTCTTTATTATATATAGGGTGTGGCTATTGGTGATGAGCATGTACAGATTTCGCATCGTAGACCATCAGGGATTTCCATTCGCACTGTGAGCCCCATTGTATGTATAAGTATCATTTATTTTTTATTATCCTTATCTTCATAAATAAATTCAAAACTGATTTCCATGATATTAACAACAACTATTTTGTATCTCATAGGAGACTCCTAGTGCACATGAGGTCTGACTAGAGAGTTATGTAGATTTGATGACGCAACCACTCTTTCCTGAGGAGGAGCCTACAATAGTAAGTTGTAGTTTGAATTCACGATTAAATATGTTATAAATTTAGCATGCTATGAGTTATAATGTTATATTTTAAATTTTAGATTCATCTAACAAACATATTTGAACATATACAACCCATAATCAAAGAGGTAGAAGCATTGCTGAGGGCATAAGAGAGGACTCTTGACTGGCACATGAGGTCAATGAGAGAGGTATTTATTATAAAATTTTGATAGTATAAATCTTCATTACAAAAAATATCATTATGCATTTGAGTAATTCAATGTTAGATACAAAGAATCATATGAATTTAGTAGTCTAACTTTTGGTTTTCCATTTTTGTTTATGTAGGATGCATCTGATCCACCTAGTGTAGCGAAGAGGTTGCATTTTGATCATCCACCAGAACCCTAGGATAGTATATTTTTCATAGGATGCATCATGAGACATTTTGAGATGGCATATGCCACATTGTATACAGAAACATTGATATTATACACATTCTGATGGCATGATCACCCACATTTTGATATATATTTGAGTACTTTGTCTATGGATATGCTGGTCTATTTTGATATGTTCATTATTAATAAATGGTATATTATAGTTCAAATTTTTATTATTGATTCATATTATATGATTAGTGGTTTGTACAGATTTATGACTTATAAGAATGTATGGTCTATTTAGCACTTATTGCATTCTGGCAATGTTGATATAGATGACAACACTTCTTAAAAATCTCCATCCTTGCACTACTCTAACTCAAAACCTATTTAACCATAAAATTTTCAAGATCAAAATCAGTCAGTTCACTAGCCTATTTAAAAATTAATATCATATGAATTCAATATTTATTCTCAACGTCCCTGACACTAGAAAAGTCTTATTCTGAGTGGTTGAGCTAACCAAATGCTTTTAACATATATTTTGTCTTTTAAACGTAAATTGTAATAACATAAAAAATATGTGTGACTTATATAGATAATAATAGGAACAAAATACATATAAGTAATTTTTGTAACATTAAATACTAACACATGATGCTAGATTCTCGAAGAAGCACCTCAGCCTTCTTACTTATTGTTTGCTACTTAACCCTTTTCTAAGCATACTTGCATGCTGACTTTCTATCACACCCACCTTTGATAACTAAGCATGTGTTAAATGAGGAAAAGGCTATTGTTATCACAAACTGTAAAAAAGGTATACAATTTCTGAGGGATATCAAATTTTTTTGCTTAGGCAAGATTTTAAATTCAACTCCTATTTTACACACAATTTTCTTTCTATTACAAATATTATGGTGCTTGCAGACTTGGAGTAGAATGCTAATAAAGTTAACATGTGATGTTATTTATTTTTGTCACAGTGGTAGTTTGGTCCAAGAATTTGTAAGAAGGTTGTAGTGCAGAGATCATGTTTGATAGTTGACCAAGACCCTTACAAATTTTGCAAAGAGGACATTGAGATTATCTGGTGTAGGACAATAGATTTCTCAGCATTCTATAGCATTGGACAGTCAAATGCATTTTTTCTAAAACTTCCTGATGGTATCGAGCTTACTAAAATCATTGAAATCTTGCCTTTGCATAGAGCAATGATAGAGCAACTTATTCTAGAAAATGGCAATTCATTTTCTCCCTTTCCACGTATGGTTCCAACTGTTAATGTTCCAGAGGGTGTTAATATGCCTTATGAGATACTGTTTCAAATCAACTCTATTATTCATCATGGGATACTCACTGGCCCAATACTGAATTGTCACTTTTTTTATTTGCTAAATAATGAGAAGAAATCAACTTTGCACATATGTCTGGCCTTAATAGAACTGCATAAATTGAATTTGACATGTTTCGACCCAGAAACATGGCTTCAAAATCAAGTAAAGAAGTTGCAAACTAGTCAAAATCAGTTGAAGTCTCTAACAATTTTTGGACATAATGGCACATTGAAATTCCATCAGGCCCTAGTTACTCTGAATAGGGTCTACTTTTTGGGCCCCGACTTGAATATTTCAAGTCAAGTGACAAGGCATTTTTCAAAGTATGTTGATGATTTCCTCAAAGTCTCTTTTGTGGAGGAGGACTTTAATAAGCTTCATTCAATTGCTTTGACTACAAAAATTGAATATGGTTTTCATGCAAGACCACAAAGATCACAAGTATATGATAGAATATTGTCAATTTTGAAGGAAGGCATTATAATAGGCAACAAAAGATTTGAATTCCTTGGCTTCTTGGCTAGTTAGTTGAGGGAAAATTTAGTTTGGATGTTTTCTTCAAATGACAAAGTTACTACCAAGTCCATCAAAAAATGGATGGGAGATTTCCACTGTAAAAATGATTCAGCCATACATGCCACAAAAAATGGGGCAACCATCTAACTCTTTGAGGTAAATATTAAATGTTCAAGATCATGAAGTTTCCCTTATTCCTGATAGTTACGTTCATATAGATGGTATCAACTACTGATATTTAGATGGAATCGGGAAGATTTCTTTATGTCTGGCAAAGCATATAGCTCATATTTGTCGATTGAGTATGCCTCCTCCTTCAATGTTCCAGATCATTGTGTCAAGTCCAAATGGAATGTGATCTCTTGAAAATGAGATAGGTTATTTTAGGCCTTAGCATCATCATCTTGTAGCATTCGACAGTTCATCGATAGCCCTCATAAGCTCTAAGTTATGACCCTCAGAAGATGGACCTCGAAACGCACTTAGAGAACCTTGGGGATTCCTTGGTACCGGGTGGCTACGGATGATAGATGGTCTCCATGGTTGAAACAAGGGTGTCACTAGGATTCACCTACCCACCTGGAGCTAATGGCACTGACGATTCGATGCCAAGATCAGGGATTTCAAAGTTGCACTATGGTGCACCTATGAACTGAGGCACACTGTGAGTTTTGGCATCGAGCAAGATCATTGTGCCAAATCCAAATGGAATGTGATCTCTCAAAAATGAGATAAATTATTTTAGGTCATAGAATCACCATGCTGTAGCATTTAATAGTTCATCGATAGTCCTCATGAGCTCCAAGTTATGACCCTTGGAAGATTGACCTCGAAATGCACCTTGGAGACTCCTTAGTACAGGGTGGCCACAAATGATGGATGGTCTCCATGGATAGAACAAGGGTGTGACTAGGATTCACTCACCCACTCAGAGCTAATGGTGTTGACAATTCGATGCCAAGATTAGTGGTTTTAAAGTTACGTTGTGGTGCACCTATGAATTGAGGCACACTGCGAGTTTTGGCATTGAGCGAGATCGCTATGCCGAATCCAAATGAAATGTGATCTCTCAAAAATGAGATAGTTTATTTTCAGCCTCAACATCACTATCATATAGCATTTGATATTTCATCGATAGCCCTCACAAGCTCTGAGTTATGACCCTCGGAAGATCGACCTCAAAATGCACTTAGAGAACCTTGGGGACTCCTCGATACATGGTGGCCGCGGACAATGGATGGTTTCCATGGCCAAAAAAAGGGTGTTACTAGAGTTCACTCACCCACCCAAAGCTAATGGCACTAATGATTTGATGCCAAGATCAACGGTTTCAAAGTTGCGCTGTGGTGCACCTATGAGCTGAGGCACACTACGAGTTTTGGCATCGAGTGAGATCATTGTGCCGAATCCAAATGGAATGTGATCTCTCAAAAATGAGATAGGTCATTTTAGGTCTCAGCATCACCGTCTTGTAGAATTTGATAGTTCATCGATAGTCCTCACGAGCTCCAAGTTATGACCCTCAAAATATTGACCTTGAAATGCACTTAGAGCACCTTGGAGACTCCTCAGTACAGGGTGGCCATGGATGATGGATGGTCTCTGTGGCTAGAACAAGGGTGTGAATAGGGTTCACCCACCCATCTAGAGCTAATGGCACTGATGATTCGATGTCAAGATCAGCAGTTTCAAAGTTACGTTGTGGTGCACCTATGAACTGAGGCACACTGCAAGTTTTGGCATCGAGCGAGATCAATGTTCCGAATCCAAATGGAATGTGATCTCTCAAAAATGAGATAGGTTATTTTAGGCCTCAACATCACCATCTTGTAACATTTGATAGTTCATCGATAGCCCTCACAAGCTCTGAGTTATGACCCTCGAAAGATCGACCTCAAAACGCACTTAGAGAACCTTGGGGGCTCCTCAGTACAAGGTGGTCGCGGACAATGGATGGTCTTCGTGGTTGGAACAAGGGTGTCACTAGGGTTCACCTGCCCACCTAGAGCTAATGGCACTAACAATTCAATGCCAAGACCAGTGGTTTCAAAGTTGCATTGTTGTGCACCTATGAATTGAGGCACACTGTGAGTTTTAGCATTGAGCTATATCATTGTGCCGAATCCAAACAAAATGTGATCTCTTAAAAATGAGATAGGTCATCTTAGGTCTTAGCATCAGCATCCTATAGCATTTGACAATTCATCAGTAGTCCTCACGAGCTCCAAGTTATGACCCTCGAAAGATCGACCTTGAAATGCACTTAGAGCACCTTGGAGACTCCTCAATACAGGGTGGCCATGGATGATGGATGGTCTCTATGGCTGCAACAAGGGTGTGAGTAGGGTTCAACCACCCACTCAAAGCTAATGGCACTAACGATTCAATGCCAAGATTAGCAGTTTCAAAGTTACACTATGGTGCACCTATGAACTAAGGTATACTGCGAGTTTTGGCATCAAGCGAGATCGTTGTGCCAAATCCAAACAAAATGTGATCTCTCAAAAATGAGATATGTTATTTTAGGCCTCAATATCACCGTCTTGTAGCATTTGACAGTTAATCGATAGCCCTCATGAACTCTGAGTTATGACCCTCGAAAGATCGACCTCAAAATGCACTTAGAGAACCTTAGGGACTACTCGGTATGGGGTGGCTGCGAACAATGGATGGTCTCTGTGGCTAGAACAAGGGTGTCACTAGGGTTCACCCATCCACTTGGAGCTAATGGAACTGACGATTCAAATAGTTCTAAGCATTAGAGTTAGATTTTGAAAAGTTGTCAAGAAAATTACAAAAGTTGCTAAGAAACTTTTTGCATTTTGTGCAATTTTTGTGCTAAGACAAGTTTTATTACAAATTTGATTGCAAATGGACTTTACAAACTCCTAGGGACCTTAATAATGTTCTAAACATCTAGACTTACCTAAAAAATATGGAATTTACCAAAAATCCACTTTATTGGACCAGTTGATGGCCAAGGCTTATAGTTGCACTATGGGGTCTTGTGTCCATTACAAATGTGGATAGTCACATGGAGATCATTAGATCTATCCCTAGACCTTATCACATCAAGAAAATAAAAATGATTAGGTGCTTTGCACTAGTGTTCCTTGTATTTCATTAATGTTATTGGACTAAGAACCAGTTTTCCTCTCAGTTGGAAGGGTGGGCCTAAGGGTTCAACACTAATGGGTGATGTTGAACCACCTTGGTAATGACTAGTTCATTTGAGGAGGCTTGAGACTGCATGCAAAGAAATTCTTATTGATTTTACTCTTGTTTCAAGGGCTGGGCCTAAGAGCTCAACATATTAGAATGATGTTAAATCACCATACTAATGAATAGCTCATTTGGACATGGTAGCTAACCAAAGCTTACAAGATTATTTTTATAGTATTGTAAAAGTTTTTTGTGAGAACCTTGCTACTAAAAATTCAGAGTATATGCAATTTTCCCAATTATTCTAAGCATGGTAGCCAATGGAGGAAGAGTTGGCATGGTTGTAATAATGCATGGTAACCATGATGAACCAACAAAAAGGAGAAACACTATGAACCATGATGCACTTGAACATAA
This sequence comes from Cupressus sempervirens, assembly GCA_028749045.1. Taxonomy (NCBI): domain Eukaryota; kingdom Viridiplantae; phylum Streptophyta; class Pinopsida; order Cupressales; family Cupressaceae; genus Cupressus; species Cupressus sempervirens. The sequence continues at coordinate 709,614,258 of CM053792.1, forward strand.
AGATGATTATGGAGAGGATCAAATGCAACATGTTTCTTTAGTCCCAAATGTTGACAATATAAAAGTGATTCAAAGGATAGGGTGATGGACCCAAGTAACAACCTAAAATGAACAAATTTGTAACAATGTGCCAAGTGATGCTTCTAGGTCCTGATGGTCAAATCCCACAAATGGTCAACTCCAGGAGGTTTTACGGCTTCAATGAGTTTGTTTTGACATATTACCATGTTCCAACACTTACCCTTGAGTTTCAATACTTTTCAAGCCAAAATCCACAACATGCCAAAATGTTGTCTATGCAACTTTACAATTCTATGACAGCAGCAAGACAAATAGGTGGATAAATTTTTTTTTTTTCCAAAAGACTCCTTGAATAAATGGATGTTTTGGAGACCCTTTATCCTTTCACAAAACATATATAAGACTTAGATACCCTTCCTTTGCAAAATATCAATGAACTTTCACACTTCTCCTATTTTTTAACAATGTAGAAAAGATGCATTTACAAAGCAACCACTAGAAGGACTTAAGATATAGACTCCAAAATTTGCATAGGCTCCTAAAATGACTTCAATTAGAGAAATCCAATCTCAATTTCAGTCTATGGGTTCCCTAACCCCAAAAGCCCCAATTCACCTTCTCAAAACCCTTGTTCCTAGGGCATCACCAATCTCACATGTGCCAAGCCTTCTTGGACTAATTAAAAATTCAAACATCTATGTTTTATCACCATAAACATGAATCAACTCACAAAAACTGCCCTCTTTAAGGAAAATCTCTTCCTATAGGACTGTCCCCTCACTTTCAACCCTTGTTTTCACCCTTTTATGTTTGGTGGCCACCAATTATTCTGGTTATTTGATCATTTCAGGGTTAGAAGACATTATACATGTTAGTAAAATAGCATTCCATGAAGAATCAGGTAAGCATTTCATGGAATGACCATGATTAGAAGAAAAAACTATCAAAATGCTTATGAAAAGGACTGCTACAACTAACAATCAGCAAGTTAGATGAATAACCCTTCAAAAATGAAATCAAAACTTGGTCCTAAACTTCCTTATAGATTTCAGAAGATGTCTCAATGCATTAGAATATCATAAAGAACTCAGAAACTCCAAAGAACCTTCAAATTGCTATTAAAATCCAAGTTTTTTCATTCAAAATTTTGAATCAGTTCATACATACTGCCCTTACAGTTCGTACAAACACTATTTATAAGTTACAAGGGATGGTTAATAACCCCCTCAACCACCTCCAATCAGTTTCACTTCCTATTCCTTCATAAAATTTAAACTATGGAGTTTCCCTCCAAAATGCTCATGTAGCCGTTACATTCAAGATTTGAATTTTCTAAAGCAATAAGATAAATTTTAAGTGACTTATTCAATGTTTCAACTTATGAATTGACTTGAGATTATTATGAGACCTTATTAGGACCTATCTAATGACTCACTTACCCTATGCAAACCTAGCCATTACTAAAATTCAAATCTCATGGTCCTTCACAACTTTTCAATATGAAAGTCTTTCAAAACATTAAGCAATATTATGACTCTTTATGCTTTCAAATGCCATGATTGGTTGCAAAATGGAAGAAATCAAGTATTCTAATTGTTCATCCGTACTTTCTAAATTTTTCTTATTTGATTAGTTTGATAAAAATAGTTTTAATAATCATAATGTCAGCTTTATGTCAACTATGGAAAAAGAAAAACTTGTAATAAGATATCCGCAAGAAATTATCTTTCATATAGTGATAAATGCTCTTAAAATTGTTCTTATAGCTTTGTATCACATGCAAATATGATTTGCAAGAACTTTTTCAATATCTTCCTCTTATAATTCCTTACAAAGAACCTACCAAAATACAAATTGGAATGTGCAACTAATTTAACTTGTCTTTTTCATTATTACAAAAACCATATATAAAAAAAGCTCACATTTTACATCATAATACATCATAAATCTTAGGAATTCTCCCCAATACCACTCCCCTCCAACTCTTCATGATGTACCTACATTCCAATATCATAAAAATATGAGTAACTTATTGTATTAAACAAGATAATCATTAGTTCATTGAATCATTATGAAGAAAATAACATAAGAAGTAAATATACCTAGTCAAGTGTTCCAATAGGGTCCTCTCTCTATTTTAGGATCTCCAATAGGGCTTCATGATCAGTATTAGCAATAGTAAAAACTTCTTTTACTTTTGGTCTTCCTTGATGGTTCAACAACTTTACATTTGTTGCGATAATAAGATGCGAATATATGAGAATTATTTTGTACTTTTGATAGTTTTCAAATGCAGGAATTCTGTTCCTTCTAAGCATGTACGTTCGCAACCATGTTCCAACAACAACCACTAAACCAATAGGATATGTGAATCCATCATCATCTATGATCGGTTGTGCAAGTTTTTTTTTACCTCTTACACAACATGCTAACCAATAATCAGATTTCTCAGCATTCCCCTGTGGTGCAACCAATGTAAAGACATGTCCTGGCTAAAGTAGATCTGATAGATGGTTATGCTCAAGTGAACTTTCGATGTCATCATTTCTGATAGAGGGTATGATAGAGAATGGAGTAAGATAATGTGGAGCCCATGTGTCCACCCACTCACTTGACTCATAGTGATCCCAATCACATTGAAAACAACTAGGACAAAAGCAAGCTAGTTGTCATGTCCAAATGGTCCATGTACTAGAATCAGAGCTTTGAAATGAATGCATTTTTGATGATTCTCTCACTATAGCACAATTTGATATATCAGCTATGGACCTTTCCTCAACCAACCAAAAGAACCTGCATACTACTGAATCAAGAGTCCCCCCAGTGATAATGCTAAACTACACCAATCAACAATGCTACAAGCATCAAGAAGGTCTATTGCTGAAATCTTCAGTTGCTCCTTAATTAGAGCTCTCTTCACACATGCCCCTGCTCCATCATGTTCCCCTTTTCCATGCCCGAACTCAAAAAAACTCCAAATATGAGGCACCCCTCTCTCTACGTGCATCCTACACAACCAATAAAACATGCGAGCATTCTTGAATTGACCTATACAGTTATCTAACCAAATGATATGTCTATCCATAGCAATTGCATGCTCATGTAAGAAATCAAAATAATTCTCGAAACAATGTTGCACAAACTCACGAGAGTGAGATCTATCATCACTCATATAAAAATGATACTCTCTAATAATCTTTCAATTATCTTCCGCACTATCAGGGGCATGTCTATATGTTATGTGAACAAAAATAACAATCTGAATGGAGTTGTAATACTGAGATTGTGTCTCATTTTGAGGTTGCAATGTGTAGTTCTCAGCAAAATCAACAACTGATATAATAGTGCCAATGGGAAAAGTCTCCTTACACATTCTAAATTATTGATCCAACCACTGAGACCTGTGACTATGTCTTGCATAATTGTAAAAAATATTTTCCTTGAAATCTAAAATAAAAATAGCCACATTGATATCTCACCCCCACTCTTCAATGTGTATTTCACTATTTCATATACTTTTTTTTTCACTATTGTCTTTCCAAGATCTTGTTCGCACCCCTCATGGAAACATGTGTCAAACTTGGATAAGCCACCACATTCTGAACACTTCTCATTTAAGCAAGCATTTCTATAAAAGAAACAACCATCAACTCTATGAAATAAAAGTTGATCTAGCAAGTCTCTTGATGGTTTTGGAAGCCCACTAGAACCACAATCCTCCAACATTTCTTTACTATGCAAAGTAGAACGGATGGAGTGTAATAGTTCATGGTGCATAAAAAACTCAACATGATATTTGCAACAACATGTATTTCGAATTTTGAGTGGCACACAATAAAGTGGCTTCAAAGATTCAAAAGCCCTTGTGATATATGAAGACTTGAATGACTCTCTCTAAATTGTTTGAACAACATAGTTTGACTTACCTCCAAATAGTGTTTAGGATGTGGCATGTGGTCTTTGATGCCAATTCTTAGCTTTAACACATCTTTAGCATTGGGTGATACTCATGAGTTAGAGTGCCCAAATTGTGTAATTTCTTCCTTCACATCATCGGATAGCTTCTTATCAAAATATGGAAGTCTCCCACTAAATGCCCATGTTTCATTTGGAAGAGGATCATCAATTTTTTCTCGTCAACTAACTGCTCTTCTCAAAGTAGTATGATTTAGATTCAAATCAATACAAGTTTTTCTCATATATCTACCCTTTCTCAAATGATGACTTACCAAAGAGGTTGTAATAACCCTTCGAGTAGCTATGTTATCCTTCTCCCTGCTATTTTTCTCAATGCTATTGAGAGCACTGAAAAGATTCTTCACAATAATGGCATTTCTTTCCAACTTTTTATTGACACGAATCTTCAATTTGGAAATCATAGGTCTTATCTTTTGCATCTTTCATAAGTGTATGAAAAGCTGACATCGCTCTACCACTCTCTTGTTACTGAAAAGCATTTGATATAGTCTTGAAGCCCATAACCAAATGGTTCTTTCTAAATTTCTTCCTTCCAAACTAGTAATAATCATTTCATCAATTTCAATTATCCATTTTGGTGTTTTAGAACCTTCATGTCAATTACAATTAGGAGATATGTAAGCTTCTTGTGCATAAGGTTCCTGTGCATTGTCATGTTTGACATGGTCAATTATGCAATTTGGATTATGACTTGGTAGCATTTTGTCTTCAAAATTTTCATTCTCTAAATTTTCAATTTCAACATTATCATTTTCAATAGGTACATTTTCATTCCCCAACTCTACATATTCATTATCTAACTCTATGATTTCACCTTCGACTAATTCATCGTCAACTTGACTGATATTTAGCATACCTTGTCTTTTTCTTTGGTGTTACATTTTGTCCCTTTCCCTATATGCCGCAATGTCTTCATTGTATTTCTTCTTTTTGTGTTTAGCCTTTTGACGACTGCTACTCCCTATTCAAATGACACTATCGAACACCTAATGTTATATTTTCAAACTTTTTTCAATTGGTTGGGCCCCAAAACTCAACTTTTTCTAAAAATCATGAAAAAAAAACTCAAAAAGTGATATTGTCGGGTTTGTAGGGATAGGGAATATATTGGAAATTGATGCCAGCAATATCGGATATCTGATTTGAAATTGGATATCCGATATCAAATCGCATATCCAAGATGCCCCCTAATGACTTTTGGAGGGAAAACCGAGTTTGGGAGTTATAGTTTATGATTTATAAATTATTTCAGTTATATTACTATGTAAAGATGTATTATAATATATTATATATATAATAATGTAACGTCAAGATATAACACATAATCTATTAATATATTATAATATATTATGTTATTCTTATTATAATCTATAAATATAATTTATATTATTATTATTTTTCCTATATTTTTATTAAATATAATAACTTAATATATATATATGTATGTATGTTATTAATATATATTATTATTATAATCTATAAATATAATATATATATTAATATATATGTCCCTAGGGGTCTTAGGACCCCTAGGGACATATTAGAATACTTCATATGGGTCAAAGGGGGTCATAGGTTGACCTATGACCCCCTTCGACCCATTAAATGAAGACAAATGTCTCTAGAGGTCCTAGGACCCCTAGGGACATATTAGAATTGTTCAAATGGGTCAAAGGGGGTCATAGGTTGACCTATGACCCCATTTGACCCATTACATGATGACATATGTCCCTAGGGGTCCTAAGACCCCTAAGGACCTATTAGAATGCTTCATATGAGTCAAAGGGGGTCATAGGATGACCTATGACCCCCTTCAACCCATTAAATGATGGACATATTAGAATACTTCATATGGGTCAAAGGGGTTCATAGGTTAACCTATGACCCCCTTTGACCTCTTACATGACGACATTGATCCTTAAGGGTCCTAGAAACCCTAGAGACATATTGGAATCGTTCCTATGGGTCGAAGGGGGTCATAGGTTTACCTATGACCCCCTTCGACCCATTACATGAAGACATTTGTCCCTAGGGGTCCTAGGAACCCTAGGGACATATTAAAATGCTTCATATGGGTCAAAGGGGGTCATAGTTTGACCTATGACCCCCTTCGACCCATTAAATGATGACATATGTCCCTAGGGGTCCTAGGACCCCTAGGGGCATTAGAATCACTCTTATGCGACCAATTAAATGATGACGTATGTCCTTATGGATCCTACGACCCCTTGGGACATAATAGAATCATTCATATGGGTTGAAAGGGATAATAGGTGGGACATATGTCATCATGTAATGGGTTGAAGGGGGTCATGGGTCAACCTATGACCCCCTTTGACCCATACGAATGATTCTAACAGGTCAACCTATGACCCCCTTTGACTCATATGAAGCATTATAATATGTCCCTAGCGGTCCTAGGACCCCTAGGGACAAATGTCATCATGTAACAGGTCAAAGGGGGTCATAGGTTGACCTATGACCCCCTTCGACCCATAAGAATGATTCTAATATGTCTTTAGGGGTCCTAGGACCCCTAGGGACAAATATCATCATTTAATGGGTCAAAGGAGGTCATAGGTCACCCTATGATCGCCTTTAACCCATAAGAACAATTCCAATATGTCCTTAGGAGTCCTAAGACCCCTAAGGACATATGTCATCATTTAATGGGTCGAAGGGGGTCATAAGTCAACCTATGACCCCCTATGACCCATATGAAGCATTCTAATATGTCTCTAGGGGTCCTAGGACCCCTAGGGAAAAATGTCATCATGTAATGGGGCGAAGGGGGTCATAGGTCAACCTATGACCCCCTTTGACCCATATAAAGCATTTTAATATTTCTCTAGGGGTCTTAGGACCGTTAGGGATATATGTCATCATGTAATGGGTCGAAGGGGGTCATAAGTCACCCTATGACCCCCTTTGACCCATAAGAACGATTCTAATATGTCCCTACCAGTTCTAAGACCCCTAGGGACATATGTCATCATTTAATGGGCCAAAGGACCTTTGACCCACTTTGACCTATATGAAGCATTCTAATATGTCCCTAGGGGTCCTAGGACCCCTAGGGACATATGTCATCATTTAATGCATCGAAGGGGGTCATAGGTCACCCTCTGACCCCCTTTGACCCATATGAAGCATTCTAATATGTCCCTAGGGGTCCTAGGACCCCTAGGGACATATGTTATCATGTAATGGGTCAAAGCCCTTTGACCCATTTAAACAATTCTAATATGTCACTAGGGGTCCTAGGACCCCTAGGGACATATGTCATCATGTAATGGGTCAAAGGGGGTCATAGGTTACCTATGACCCCCTTCGACCCATAAGAATGATTCTATTACATCCCTAGGGGTACTGGGACCCTTAGGAACATATTTTATCATTTAATGGGTCGATGGACCTATGACCCCCTTTGAACCATATGAATCATTCTACTATGTCCTTAGGGGTCCTAGGACCCCTAGGGACATATGTTGTCATGTAATGGGTCCAAGGGGGTTATAGGTCACCCTATGATCCCCTTTGACATATAAGAACGATTCCAATATGTCCCTAGGGGTCCTAGGAGCCCTAGGGACATATGTTGTCTTGTAATGGGTTGAAGGGGTCCATAGATCAACCTATGACCCCCTTCGACACATATGAATTATTCTAATATGTCCCTAGGGGTCCTAAGACCCCTAGGAACATATGTCATCATGTAATGGGTCGAAGGACCTATGACCCCCTTTGACCCATAAGAATGATTCTAATATGTCCCTTGGGGTCCTAGGACCCCTAGGGACATATGTTGTCATTTAATGGGTCGAAGGGGGTCATAGGTCAACCTCTGACCCCCTTTGACCCATATGAAGCATTCTAATATGTCCCTAGGGGTTCTAAAAATCCTAGGAACATATGTCATCATGTAATGGGTGGAAGCCCTTTGACCAATTTGAATGATTCTAATATATCCCTAGGGGTCCTAGGACCCCTACGGACATATGTCATCATGTAATGGGTCAAAGGGGGTCATAAGTCAACCTATGGCCCCCTTTGACCCATAAGAACGATTCTATTATGTCCCTAGTGGTCTTAGGACTCCTAGGGACATATGTCATCATGTAATGGGTCAAAAGGGGTCATAGGTCAACCTATGAACCACTTTGACACATGAACGATTCTAATATGTCCTTAGGGGTCCTAGGACCCCAAGGGACATATGTCATCATGTAATGGGTCGAAGGGGGTCATAGGTCAACCTATGAATCACTTTGACCAATAAAAATGATTCTAATATGTCCCTACGGGTAATAGGACCCGTAGGGACATATTAGAATCATTTTTATTGGTCAAAGTGATTCATAGGTTGACCTATGACCCCCTTCGACCCATTACATGATGACATATGTCCCTTGGGGTCCTAGGACCCCTAAGGGCATATGTCATCATTTAATGGGTCGAAGGGGGTCATAGGTCAACCTATTATCACTTTTGACCCATATGAAGCATTTTAATATGTCCCTAGGGGCCCTAGGACCCCTAGGGACAAATGTCATCATGTAATGGCTCGAAGGGGGTCATTGGTCAACCTTTGACCCCCTTTGACCCATAAGAACGATTTTAATATGTCCCCTAGGGATAAATGTTGTCATTTAATGGGTCGAAGGGGGTCATAGAGTGGGGTCATAGGTCACCCTATGACCCCCTTCGACCCATAAGAATGATTCTAATATGTCCCTAGGGGTCCTAGGACCCCTAGGTACATATTTTGTCATTTAATGGGTCAAAGGAGTTCATAGGTCAACCTATGACCCCCTTTAACCCATATGAAGCATTCTAATATGCCCCTAAGGGTCCTAGGACCCCTACGGCCAAATGTTATCATGTAATGGGTCGAAGGGGGTCATAGGTCAACCTATGACTCCCTTTGACCCATATAAAGCATTCTAATATGTCTCTAGGGGTCATAGGACCCCTAGGGACATATGTCATCATGTAATGGGTCAAAGGGGGTCATAGGTCAACCTATGACCCCCTTGTACCCATAAGAACAATTCTAGTATGTCCCTAGGGGTCATAGGACCCCTAAGGACATATGTCATCATTTAATGGGTTGAAGGGGGTCATAGGTCAACCTATGACTCCCTTTGACCCATATGAAGCATTCTAATATGTCCCTAGGGGTCCTAGGACCCCTAGGGACATATGTCATCATTTAATGCATCGAAGGGGGTCATGGGTCACTCTATGACCCCTTTTGACCTCTAGGGACATATGTCATCATGTTATGGGTCAAAGTCCTTGGACCTATTTGAACGATTCTAATATGTCCCTAGGGGTCGTAGGACCCCTAGGAACATATGTCATCATGTAATAGGTCGAAAGAGGTCATAGATCAAACTATGACCCCCTTTGACCCATAAGAATGATTCTATTATGTCCTTAGGGGTCCTAGGATCGCTAGGGACATATGTCATCATTTAATGGGTCGAAGGAGGTCATAGGTCAACCTATGACCCCTTTTGACCCATATGAAACATTCTAATATGTCCTTAGGGGTCCTAGGACTGCTAGGGACATATGTCATCATGTAATGGGTTGAAAGAGGTCATAAGTCACCCTATGACCCCCTTTGACCCATAAGAATGATTCTAATATGATCGTAGGGTTCCTAGGACCCCCAGAGACATATGTTATCATGTAATGGGTCGAAGGGGTTCATAGGTCAACCTATGACCCCTTTTGACACATACGAACGATTTTAATATGTCCCTAGGGGTCCTAAGACCCCTAGGGATATATGTCATCATGTAATGGGTCGAAGGGGGTCATAGGTTAACGTATGACCCCCTTTGACCCATAAAAATGATTCTAATATGTCCCTAGGTATCTTAGGACCCCTAGGGACACATGTCATCATTTAATGGGTCGAAAGGGGGTCATAGGTGACCCATATGAAGCATTCTAATATGTTCTTAGGGGTCCTAGGACCCGTAGGGACAAGTGTCATCATGTAATGGGTCGAAGAAGGTCATAGGTCAACCTATGACCCCCTTCGACCCATAAGAACGATTCTAATATGTCCCTAGGGGTCCTAGGACCCCTAGGGACAACTGTTGTCATTTAATGGGTCAAATAGACCTATGACCCCCTTCGACCCATAAGAATGATTCTAAATGATTCTTATATGTCCTTGGAGGTCCTAGGGGCATATGTCATCATGTAATGGGCCAAAGGGCGTCATAGGTTACCTTATGACCCCCTTCAACCCATAAGAATGATTCTAATATGTCCCTAGGGGTCCTAGGGACATATATATATATATATATATATATAATATTACGTTATTATATTTAATAAAAAATATAAGAAAAATAATAATAATATAATATAATAATATATATTATATTTATAGATTATAATAAGAATAATATAATATATTATTATATATTAATAGATTATATGTTATATCTTTAAGTTACGTTATTATATATATATATATATATATTATAATATATTTTTACATAGTAATATAACTCAAATAATTGATAAGTTTTAAACTATAAATCATAAACTCGATTTTTCGTCTAAAATGTCTTGGGATTTGAAATTTCCCTCCAAAAGCAAATGGGGGCTCAATGAGCCATATTGGATATCCGATTTGAAATCGGATATCAAATTTGATATCGAATATCTGATTTTAGATCGAATATCTGATTAGGCCTGGTATTTATCGAGCCTACCTAGTCAACCCAGAAAACGTATTTAAGGAGGGTTTTAGTGACACTTAGATATTGGGTAGCCATCTAACAATGTTATTTTCATCGAAATTGGATGAAACAAAAAGGGTTTTTTAATATCGCTCTCAAGATTCCATCGATATAATTGCTATGAAATTCTGAGTTTGATAAGTATTTATTAGTTAATTATCAATGAAGATTATTGTAAAGTGCTGATTAACATACTGATTGGAAAATAGCTATAACTTTCAAATGGTATAACATTTTTTAAATCTAAAAGTTGTGTCACATTCTATGCTTCACCTAGTATAAGAAAAAAAAAAATTTTAAAAATTTGGTAAAATTTTCTATTAGTTAAGGTGGTTAGACATGCGAGTTTTTTTTTTCCAAAATTTTTTTGGTAGAAAATTCATATTTAATTATTTATTTGGAATAAAAATACCAAAAAATATGCATCACATCCAGGTATGAGTCTACTTTTTATATCTATAATTATATTAAAAAAATATTATCATTTGATTTTGATTAAGGTGTTCAGACATACACCTACTTTTTATTTTTGCCTTGAAATATTTGTAGTACTGCATTAAAATCCAAACTTTTGACCAATCAATTACTTTTTTCTCCTGATAAGCCCTAGTAGTTTAGAAACTAAATTCAATTTCCTACAAATTATTTTCTTATAACTTTTTGATATAAATTCCATAACCACTTTAAAATTATGTGTCAACTTGACATAACCCTAATTTGTTGATTTTTCACTGCCACTTAAGGCCATAGTTTGGTACACCATGATCCTGCACATACCCATAACATGTAGACCAAAAAGGGGCAAGAAATCCTGGTACATTTAGATAACCAACATCCATGAAATAAAATTTTCATAAAAAAATGCACAAGTTGTGTTACTTTTTGTCATACCCAAAAATTGGGGCAAAAACAGACAATTTTTTATTTTAAAAAAAGGTTAAATCACCACTATGTTTAAAACATGTTACCTCAAAAGTTATAGAAGGTTGACCAGGGAGTTTGATTTTATTTCATTTAGATGCAAAGTTGACCCTTCCACCAAACTACATATATTTAGAACACTCAAGCCAAGATACTACTGATACAACATGTTCAGACATAATCTCGAAGATTACACCCTTTACCAAGGTACATTCGGGTTCGAATCCTAATTGAGGACTGAGTCAACCTTACTTTGACCAATCTAGAAATCAAATTATTAAGTTTATAAAATTTCATAAGTTATGTTAGTCTATCAAGTTATCTCATAGTCATTTGGTGCACAAGGTCAATCTCCTAGGTGAGCTAGTTTTCACATCTTCAAAAAGTTGACCCATCACCTTAGCACTCAATTTTGGTTATTAGCATAACCTATTAGAATTAATTAGAACATTAAATATTCTTCATTAAATAATTTATGTCAAAAAATTTATCCTTGAACATAACCCTAAACAACAATCAAGTCATCAAGGAATCTAACCTATAAAACCTTTCCACAAAAACAAAACACTTACTAACCCTAAGACGCCTTCATTACAATAATGTTATGTTCAAATATCTTTAATTGACTCTTCAAAGATAAAATATATCTATAACTTAAATTAAATTAATCTCTGAACCAATACTAATAATTACTAATCATTGTCTTAATAAATTAAAATAACAAAATAACTCTAACATCCAACTTTTAATTACTATCTTACTTTAACTTAATAACAACTAACATAACCAAACATAATCTAACACTAAAACATACTAATTAAAATATTTTTTAATATAAAAGAAATAAAACTAACTCATCTTAATATCTTCCACATTCTAACCTGTAACAAAACAACTCTATTTAACATTAAATTCTACTAACTAAAATCTAGTTACTGTATATGAGCAAAGTTAGTATGCTAATAGAAACAAAATTTAAATAAAGCTTCTACAAACTAAACAAAATTCATAAACTTCAAGATAGACTAAGATGAGCTCTCAATTGAGAATATGAGCCATTAATGGACTCTCTCAATAAGAAGCTCTGTTGTTGAGTAGCTTCGTCTAAATAGATAGGATGTATGCTCAAGCTTTATGCTTCAAAAAGGGCTTCAAATGGAGTTGGAATTTGGGTGTGAGTGTATGGTTTTGATGTAAAATGGCTTCTCAAAATGGCATTATGACTTTACTTCATGGATTGTGTTATTTTGCAAAGGGGAAGGATCCAATTTATAGGCAAGAGGCTTGAGGGATTGAGGGCTAAGATGCAAGGATGGGAAAAAGCTCATGAAGGGCTCAGATTGCATGAGAGGAGAGCACATGGATTGTGCTTCCTTACAGCCAATCAAGGAGTGACACATGTCACATGGTGAGAGGATGGAGGAAATGGGAAGGATGAGTCAACAAAGGAGGCTCAAGGGATAAAATCTTCATAAAGACCCTCATAATGGCTTGTAAGAGCAATAAAAGGCCTTGGAAGAGTCATTTATGGCCTAGTGGACTTCATAAAGTTTTATGGTTGGGATATTTTGAAGGAGATGAGAGGAATTTCAACTTGGGCTTGATTAGGAAGGTTTTAAGCTTGCTTAGGATTGTACAAATGATTAGAGGATGGATTAGGATGGTTTAGGATTAGCTTAGGGATAGGCAAGTGGATGGCATTTAATGAGGGTGGGTGAAGGAGGAGATATTTGTTAACTTTGGCTTGGGTTACTAAGTCTTAACCCATGTTTAGGGAATGTGACAAGGTTAGGAGGGGATTAGGATTAGGTTTAAAGACATCTTCTAGAAGAGTCTAGACTTTGGATGATGATAAAGACTTTCTAGAATAGTCTATAATTTCCTAGGATGAGGATGAAGACTTTCTAGAAGAGTCTAGAACTTCTTAGGATGAGGATAAATTAGATTTTTAGGAAATAAATAAAGTTTTATTTATTTCAAGGGTTTGGGTTGAGGAGATATTTATTAAAGCTTTTTTAATAAACATGAGGATTAATATTTAATCTTAATTAAATATTTTGAGTTGGGATTAGGGGTAGGAAATGATGGGATTAGCCTTTAATTAAAATTAAAGAAGGATTAGAAGATTTTGGAAGAGGCTAGTGGTCTTAAGGAAATTGGCCAAGTTTTGGGCAAAAAAAAAATTTTTTATTTATTTTGAGTTTTTGGTCAATTTATTAATTAAATAATTAATAAATAAGGAAATAATGTTTAAATAAGATTTAAACATTTTTGGGAGGGATTCCTTAATTAAATATTTTTAATTAAGATAAAGAGATTTAATGGCATAAAAATAAATAAATTGATTAAATAATTAATTAATTAATAAATGATGATGTCATCAGGAATTTTTCAGAAAATAAAAATACTTTATTTTCTAAAGGTTTTTAGGTGTCTACAGTTACAACTACCTAATCCTCATCCTAAAATCCAATTAAACAATGTAACAAATAAAAGAACTGAAACATAATTAAAATAACCATCCACTAACTAAAAACAAATTCCAATTTAACAACCCCCTTAATACTCTCCCTAACTACACTTTATACTAACCACCAACTAACATCATTACTACTAACCCTTCAAAATAAAACATACTAATTAACCTTAAATACTAAACGACTAACAATTTAATTTAACTAACTACCTCATATTTAACATTTTAATTTAAATAAGGGAATACTACTGACTAAATAATACTAACAACTAACCTAACACTATCCTTACTAAAAAATTAACCCCATACTACCTTGGCCCATATGTCATAACCCCCTACTGACTCTTGTCCATGCTTCCCAAGCAAACCACATGGCCCAAGTGGGTTGGGCATTTCCCCATGTTGTAGACTTTTCTTCCCAAGGAGAATGCGTGCCAGCATGAAAGGAGGAGTAAGTTTGGAGGAAGTCAAACAAGTTTCCCACCAATCAAATGTGCCACCCCCTGCCACCCTTATTTTAAATGCCCCCCTCTTCCAAAGAAGCACTTCACAACTCCCTACACACTGCCCAAAGCAGATTTTAGAAGGTATGGTGGAAAGGAAATGTGCAGGTTTGTCAAGTTCACAAGCTTCCTCCACCAATTAGAAATTAAAGTGAGAGGTAAAGGGGGTGGTCTAAAGTAAAGGCATTTAATTACTTAGTATCCTCGTTATTTTATTTTATTTTGTGATGACTTGCTTTCCATTCCCAAAACTTGCACCAGTTTTGAAACAAAGGGGTTTCTTTTCCATTTAATGAGGTAAGGACATAAAATTTGTTAGGTAATTTGCATAGGAATAAGGTAGAATTAGATTTTTTTATTCAATTTCTTTTTATTTTTTTATTGCAATGCATTTTATAATTTAAAACTATTAGTTGAATAAGAAAAAAAGGGTTTTTTTTAATAGAATCTAACAAGGAATATACTTTGTCCAAAAAGAATAAAATCCTTCTTCATACAAAAGGTAGTGGCTTTTTTGCTCCAAGATGAAAATTTTGTTTTTAACACCCATTTATATTTTCCTTGTTAGTATTGGATTGTCCATTATATTTATTTATTTAAACGAGGGGGATTTTTTTTTCTAGGTTGGATTAATCATAGAGTTTAATGTTTTGTTGATTCATCCACGTAGGGCTATTTTTCATTCCAACAATTACAAAAATACAACCTAAACTATAGTTCAAATATTCGAGTTTTCTTAACATAGTTTTGGTATCAAATTTGTATAACTTTATTTCTCCTCATTTCCTCTAATTACAATTTGAGCGATGATTGCAAAATTGAACTTTAAGAAAATTGTAGGAAGTTAAAACATCATTATATCTAATTTCAATTAACATATGCAAAAACTAAAATACCAAAATTATCATAAGCAGGAATATTACTCAATTTTTTATCAACGACGTGGTTCAGTCATTTCTCATTTATTTTATTGAACCACCTAATTTAAAGGCTCTGCTAGGAAAGAACCAGGAAGAAAACCCGACATCATTGCCATTTCCACAATAAGTTAATAATAACAATTTTACATAGGATTCCAATCTCGAGGAGAAATCTCCCAACATAATTGAATTTAAATAAAAATTCTAAATTTCCTTCTTGGCTCCACAATAGGGGAAACCATTACCAATTTTTGCAACACGTCATGGTGATCATGGAGAGAACGAAAACTAACTAGGAGACAACCAAAGTCAACATGAAGACATAATCAAACATTCACTCCCATTCTGATTTGCACAATAGGTTCAACATTGAACTAGACTAGGGAGAAGGTAAATTTTTCCAATAGGAGATGTCAGACACAACACCATAACCAGTGCCCTTTCAGGGCTATAAACTCAAGAACTTCTATTCTACCAAAATTCAAAATGTGGTTTGTGCTAATAAGTAGGGGCCCATAACACCCTACCCTCTCTCCCTCTTCTCATCTTGAGAAGAGACTCTACACTGTTGGACTCCAACTAAAAACCTTCCCCCATACATGGCACTTCTACCCTATCCAAGGGTGAGTAATTCCAAAACAACCCATACAATCCCGTAGAAAACCAAAGAAAAGATTCAAAGGAAAATCATTCAAGAAATAAACTCATTTCAATCCCTCCCAAATATACTCAACACACACACGAACATACATATGCAAACACAATAACTTAAGCATGCAACAAAACATGAACAAAATGAGCTGAGGAATTCCTACCTTCACGATCGGGTTATGGCAAAAGAACAAATTTGAGATGAGCATTCCCTTCCTTCTTCTTCTCCTTTAATACTGAATTCCACTCTAAAATTAGAGATTGGGTGAACACTCAAACTCTCTCAAAATTGCCTCTAAATAAGATCCTAAACTCAACCACTCCAAAAAGTAATAACTCCCCCACTTTCCTAAAAGTTTTAGAGTCTTCTAACACAGCTAGACATAAGGCTAACCTCAAGGTGGAGTTAAAAATATCCAACTCATGATGGAAACAATCAATTTTCGCAATAAATCAAAAATGGGGGTTTTGAATGACCATAAAAGTCAACAAAAGGGGTGGAAAATACCCCCAACCCATACCCAAACCCCTTAGGTACTTATATTTCATGATTTTTGGCCTTTAGGAATAATTAGGGACCTATATAAAGCTTGGAAATTTTAAGACTTTCTAACAACCTTTAAAAATGCAAATTACTCACTAATCTTGATTAAAGCAATTAATCTTGATTACTAACTGATTAGTAAAAAGGTCACTAACTTAGTCCAACTTAAATCTTTAGGTTGCTTGGTTAACCCTAACTATCATGTTGGAACGCATATACAATTCACGAGTGTCAAGCGATACTAAAAAATTACTGTTTACAAAATATTAACACTTAAAGATTACAAAATGATACATTCATTCAATCCACAATATAAATAAAATATGAACAATGGGGTTTGCATCTTTTGTTAGATTCAACCCTAGTTTCCACAATGGTACATAGGGTTCAATTTCATTTCTCCATTAGATTTTCTCGGCTAAAATATCTTGTACACTCATTGGACACATCAATAGCTCAAGAAATTCACATACATATATTCAAAACTTATCTAGATAGTTACATAAATCAAAACATGAATCTTTCATATAATTATCTATTTAATTTATTGCTACTCACATTTAATCATTAGTAACCACATAATCAATATAACATAACTTATTCATTAATTTAGATCTTAAAATACTAAAATAATTATCGTTAGGCATGCATATACCTAACATCATAAACATCACCAATTAAGGAATACTGAACTATCTAAAAACATAAAAATCTTAATCATCGAGGTACCAAAATCAACACCTTATCATCAGGTGAAAATGCCTCGTATCATTATTAGTGAAATTTTAATGTTTAAATAGTCGAGATAATGTAGTAGTTCTCAAATCATTGAGTATTAAAACATGGATGTATCAACTAATATTAATTTTCATTAGGACCTTCTCAACATAAAACATTACTTCATATCCGTTCTAATCTCCTACAACGGATTTAACAAAGAAATTCATATTTACTAAGTACATGTGAGGAGGGACCTTACACTTTTATAATCATTACCTCATTTATCATAAACTTCACTATATAACCATTTACAAGATGACTTGACATGCAGGGGGGAACTACTAGTGGATTTGATCTTGAGAGAGCCAAAACAAGAACATGACTATTTGCAATAGACCCTTCCCAACCAGCAAGAACATGTTGAAACTTATAATCAAATGAACACAAACCTAAAACATTCTGTGACAAGTGGCTTTTTTTGTCATGATATTTAGCTTGTATATCCACATTGACAATAACTGGTATATGGGGTCCATCAATTGCTCCAATACAATCCTATAATAATTGCTAGGATGTTCAAATGTGCAACAATATGATTAAATGTAAAGCAAACAAATATGTGGCACTAGGTGATTTACCTTGAAGTATGGATCAAAAGATCCTTCCCAACATCTCTACGAGAGTGTTAAGACTAGGGTGTACTAGATAATCAACATGGAGAGTTAAGATACCCTTCAACTTCTTGTGGAAATATCGATTAACTGCCTCTCTTAAGTGACCAAAGTTGTGAGCTAACTTGTACAATTCTTCAAATTGTGGCCAAGGGTATGGAGTAACATCACTAGTTGTTCCTCTACCGTTATGTTTAGTGTATCTTGAATGCTTTCTTTTTTCCTTATAATATTAGCTATTTTTAAGAAAGCTCCTCTACTCATGTGAATTTGATCATGACAATCTGTCTCATTGGAGTGGACAATTCTCTTATAAAAAGGAATTCCATCTCTTTGGCACTTATGCCTCTCTCTTTGACCTTCTTGTGTAGATTTTGCTATGACTACTACAAGGTAGGCAAGAATAACATTAAGAACATGAATAAGCCTAATCTTCCTAACAATGACTTCTTGGGTCCTTATATCTTTAATAGGAGCCATCAATAACTTGAAAATAAGTAACAAATAAATCTAAGATATTAGAGAGATTTAAACTACTATAGACATTAGGTACATCCAATAAACCTATAAGGTCCTAGATAAGACATTTCTTTAAAGAGATGAAGATGAACTTAAGATCAAATGCAAGGGAGTTTGAGTCAAGTATGAATGAAGGTGACACATTGAAATGCAATAAGAAAAAATATTTTCACTTGTTGCTTCTCTTTATCTTTATCTATGTCTACATTATAATTCTATACAATAATGCATTCATATTAGCAATATATTGCAATGCCCAATATGGAGCAGAGCACGGTGCCCCCTTTTCAATCTTCATTGGGTTGAGTGGTAACCCCTTTACCAACTGCAACAACTAGCCTATCTTCTACTGGTAACATCGTAATGAGAGAATTTATTGGGAGAGTAGGTATAAATTTGGGCATAAGCTGACCAATGTAGAGAAAAAGCATTTGTAAACTGGATTTAATTTTATAATGTTTATTTCCATTAATCACAATGTAATCTATTTTTTTCCAACACTCATCTACATGCAATAATGGAGTGTGCTAGAGCCTTTATGAAAATTAAATTTACATGTTTAAGGAGAATGATATCAAAATCTTAACATGGATAACAAGGAGGGGTCAAATTTCAATTCAAAAATGCATACAAAGAAACAAAAGACAATACAAGGAGTACAATATTAAAGACTATTAATTTGAAACTATAGAATTTGGTTGTGGAGTTAAACCAAAAGAGAGACTACAATAGTAATACACTTCACTTCCCAAATCAATCCCATAATTGTTTGAAATCTCAAGTAAAATATGGCAAAAGAACTATGCCCTAGACCCATTATATAGCCATTTAGGAGACAAAAAACCACCACCATCTTCCCAAAACAATGGGTTAAAAACTTAAAATCACTTGAAAAAAGTAATGCCTTGGAAAATAGATAGACATTCTAGTTTGGAATTTGGGAGAGGAAGGCCGGATAGATTAAAGATGACAAGCACACAGATCTAAATAGCAGCACATTACCTAAACTTATGTTTCATCATTTGCATATTTACTAATCATTACATCATATGGGCATTCATAAATTAGATACCAAACAACATCTCATTATGTTAACATACAAGCAATCAACATATTAATAAGGATATATATACTCTAGATCTAAATATTTTTCTCTCATTTCGTAAGACATCATCTGCCTATACATTGGGCAACTGTGTTACCAATATATAGTATCAGGATAATCCTTTCCCTTTGCATAGTAGCACATCCATAGAAATGGGATAATTTCTCAAAATATTGATATGGTAAATCAAAAATCCATTAACATATATATATATATATATATATATATATATATATATATATATATATATATATATATATATATATATATATATATATATATAAGGGATCTATATTATATATCAATAAATCTCTAACAATTACATTCCATATACATATTAGACCTATAACTGAAGGTTTATGGGAATATTATGCATCTAACAATAAAATAACTATTGAGAATAAAGGTCTTAATAGAAAAAAGTTTGTAGTAGCTAAAGTGGTAAGAATGTTATCTTGACATTACAAATTAAGTACTGGTTGTGGAGAAACTTCAAGTTCTAACCATGTAGCTAGGAGGGGTCAAGGCTCCAAGAGCTTCACAACACCCTAATACTAAAAGAAACAAGGTCACATCATCCTAGAGAAGAAGGGGATTATGGGGCTTAGTTGGTAAAGTATGGTTGTTTTTCATATTGGAGAACACTACATTGTGGGGATTTGAAATGAAAAATATGGTAGACCACACAGACTCCAAGTTAGATCAGACTATAGAGAGGGGGTACATTGTTGGGTATAGTGAAACCTCAAAGGCATATAAGATTTTTATCTCTGGGACCAAAATAATTATTGTTAGACATGATGTTAAGTTCATGGAGGACAAGGCATTTAGAAGGTCTAGAGATTTTCCAGTAGATGATTAGAGTGAGTAGCCAACAGAAGCTCCAAGGCCTAGTCAAGAGAAAAAATCACAAGTACACTTACTAGTACAAGTGTAGGCTCAAGTAGTGAAGTTTCACAGAGCATGGAGTAACAAGAAATGCACCTAGAAGACTTAGAGGTTGATATTTCATCCTCTAGAGTTGGCAGCAATAACTGTGAGGTTCAAGAGACATAAAGGGATACTCAGGAGTTTGTGGGAGCTCCTAGAAGGAGTACTAGAGAGTAGAGACAACCAATCAAGTTCAATGACTATGTGGCATTAGTTAGTTAGTTGGTAGATAGTAAAGCTTCCAACTATCAAGAGGCTGCACAACATCAAGTATGGAAAGATGGTATGCTTGAGAAGTATAACTCAATTATGCAGAATGATTTGTGGGAGGTAGTGCCTAAACCAATAGATAGGAAAATAGTTGGATCACGCTAGATTTATAAGATAAATCATGGTGTAGATGGTAGCATAAAGAAATACAAGGCAAGGTTTGTGGCCAAGGGGTTCTCTCAGAAGGAGGGAACAAACTATGAAGAGACATTTGCTCCAGTGGCCAAGTATACTTCTATATGAGTTGTGATCTCATTTGCAATATAAATGGGATGGTAGATCCATCAAATGGAGGTCAAGACATCATTCCTGAATGGTGAATTAAAGGAGGAGGTATACATACAGCAACCAGAAGGCTTTGTAGCACACAACAAGGAGACCTATGTTTGTAGATTAGAGAAAGCCTTATCTAGACTCAAGCAGGCTCCCAGAGTGTGGCATGAGTGCATGGATACTTACTTGCAAGGAATAGGCTTTGTGAAGAGTGAAGTGGATGCTAACCTCTACTACTTAGTGGTTGGGGGTGAAGTTTCCATTCTTGTTCTTTATGTGGATGACCTATTTATTATAGGTGCACTAGGGCTCATAGAGGATTGCAAGAGAGACCTTGCAGAAGAGTTCGAGATGAAGGATTTAGGACTTATGCACTACTTTCTAGGAATGGAAGTGTGGTAGGAAAATGGGGAGATTTTCCTTAGTCAAGGGAAATATTGCATTGAGATCTTGAAGAGATTTGGGATGGAGAATTGCAAAGCCATGTCTACACCCATTATCATGAATTGGAGGAAGGTAGATACATCTAAGGAGAAGGATGTAGATCCCACTTTATATAAGCAGTTGATAGGTTTTCTTAAGCACTTGGTCAACAGTATGCCAAGTATTGCATTTGTAGTGAACTCAGTTAGTTAATGGTTGAACCAAGGATAGTGCATTGGACAATGACCAAGCATGTGTTGTGTTACTTGTGTGGTACAATTAAGTATCAGATCAGATATGTTCGAGGTGAAGGTATCAAATTGATAGGATATACTAGTGCAAATTGGGTAGAAAGTACAATAGACAAAAGGAGCACTTCAGGGTGTTATTTTAGCAAAGGATTATGAGTTGTATTTTTTGTTCAATAGGAAGCAAAAAACTGGGGCTCTGAGTTTAGTAGAAGCAGTAATTAGCATGGTGACATGTGAAGCTATATGGCTTAAAAATTTGTTAGTAGCCTTGTTTGGTCAGAAGGTTGAGACTACTCTGATACACTATGATAATCAGAATTGCATCAAGTTGTCCGAGAATCTGATATTTCATGATAGGTCTAAACATATAGACATCATATATCATTTCATCAGAGATTGTGTACAATGGGGAGTTGTTCAACTAAAGTACATACCTACAGAGGAATAAGTAGTAAACATTCTGACTAAGGCATTTGGGAAGGAAAAATTCATCTTCTTCAGAGATAAGCTAGATGTCATGCAGAACAATTTCCTTGCTAAGTGGGAGTGTTAGTTTTGGTAGCTTAGATAGGTGTTCATTCGTATGTTATTATTTAGCAAGTAATTATTTTACTAAAAAAGTTAGATTAGGGACAAATATTTGTTAATTAATTAATCACTTTTAGAAGAAACTAGAAACCAACTTGGTTAGGGTTGTTAATTTATTTTTAATCTTGATTGTCGATTGAGAATCAATCTCGGCCATTGGTTTTCTAATAGGAGTAGTATAAAAGGGGGTTAAGGGGGCATTTGGAGAACAAGTTTGTAGAAGCATTTGTAGTGTTACAAAATGAGTTTGTAGTGATAGAAAATTATCTTGTAGTGTTAGCAAGGGCACAATGATAGCGTTGGCGATAATAGTAGAGGAATGTTAGCATAAGAAATTAGGAGGTTGTCTGAGTTTTGCCAGTGAGAGGCAAGGAATTTTGTATCTCTTGATTTGCTGAAGTTAATATAATTTCCTCATCTGCAGAACTGGTTTTCCCTTAGGGTTTTTTCCAGGGATGATTTGTCTAAAAATATTGTGTTCTTTGTGTTGTGAATTTCATTCTGTATTTTATTGGTGAAGTTATAGTTGTGTTATTTTTTAATATTAGCCACAAATTTATTTTTAACAGTTTAATAATCATTTAAGATAGGAGATTAATAATCAGGGACTACAATAGAAATTTTCACATCTCTATGGTACTATTCAGATCATGTAGATATGAATCAAAGGATTGTGGATAGTTCCAAAAAAATGTCATTTTCAAACTAATTAAAGGTTGCATTTAATTCAGATTGTTGATAAATCTTTCAAATTTTAATTACATATCCAAATTGGAGTTATATGGTGCGACATGACACAATATGAAAAATATGGAATCATAGCTAATGCAATCTATACTTCTGCAATGCATTGAAGGAATGTTATTTCATCAAAGCCAATGGTTGAGATTTATTTCTTGATCACTTTAGCAACTACTAGCACATTCATTTCAAGGCATGATCAGACACAATGCTTTAGTGATAGTTAAATTGGTGACTAAAGTTTGTTACTTCATCAACTTCAAAACACATGTTTCAGTGTTGCTACAATAGTGAGTTGATTGTACAAGTATGAAAGTGTAGACAAGTAATATGCTAAAGTTGATTATTTGGCTTTTCTTATTGTAAGATTCAATTACCTTGTGGAGGAAAGTGACAAGTGTCACTTATTGTAACTCAAAAATGAGGATTTCATCTTTTATTTTGTAAAAGTTAGAGTTGGTTATAAAAAACATGAAAAACTTCCAAACTCTAACTTGGGTAGTTACTAGCTTGAAATGGGTAGTTACAAGGAGGTTATCGTGTAAGCTCATAAATACAAGGTCAATGTAATGTAAAGAAGGGGGGGAGACTTTGTAAAGTAGAAAATTATGGAGAAATTTCTTTTGAGTTTTCACTAAGTACATAATTGTCTTGGGAGTTGTATATCTTTAAACAAATAACATGAATGCATTTAGTTGTATGTCTCAAATGTGTTCACTAGATATTTTTGCTTGCTTCTCATATGTTAAGTAGCTAGTCCCTTTTGTAATGGTACAATCATATGATCTTTCTAATTTATGCAATTGATATGATGAAATAAATTCATCGCATGGTATCTTGATATGAATGTGACAGGGTACTTTATCTTTTCACATGCCAGGGTCTACTATCTAGTTTTTGTCATCATTGCATTTTGTGCTAAATAACCCTCTTGTCACTTTTTATCCGATATGAGATCCCATTTGGTATTAATATTTCTATCATTGGGGTTTCTATGGTTTATCTTGTTTAGTTTAATGGTTGTTCTTTTTGTACTTTTAGGTGAAAAGTACACAAAAATACCAAAAACACCCATCGTACAAGGGAGCTTCCCCTCTCGAATGCAGAGAAAGATTGCAAGATGATTGTGATCAATTGTAATCTCTCCATTCTTTGGAATAGTTGTCACTATTCATAGGGAAAATAGGGTCAATTTCATAGATTATTTTATAGTGACAAATATGTTTACCAACATGATTGAACTAGAAGTGAATCATCTTCAGAAGAAATGGCAAGGTCTTCCTCTGAAAGCTTTGTAGTACAATTTATTTTATTAATTTTCTCTTTGATTGTTGTTGTTGGTGTAAATAATTATTCATTATTTACACTTACTTAAGCTTACTTAGGTTAATGTATATTTTTATTATTTATTTATTAGCCACCTTGAAGTATGCATACTCTTGTGAGTTGTCATGTTGACAACAAGGAGTTTGCACCTCTTTTATGCACATGGTGTCTACAACCCGCTCATTCTTATCCACTCATCTAGAATAATGAATAAGGCATGTGCTTAGTTGTCATGATGCTTACCTTATCTCCTGGTTCTTTCTAAAGACATTCTAGGTGCTTCTTGAGAGGCCTTTATATACAGGCATTCCTTATGTGTACATTCATCACATACTGAATAGAGCAATGTATGAGGACATACTCTGATTAATTGATCATATCCATTTTTTGGTCTAAATTTGTGCTTGTGTTTGAGTTTTTAGTTCCTAGTGAATTTTGCCCTCAGACAAATTCTTACATGGCATCAGAGCTTGGATATTTTCTCATCACATAGTCATTTCAAGACCATTGTTTATTTAGCACCTCAGCTCGAATATAGAGTACTACAAAAATTGGGAGCATCTAGAGCCAGATCTAACCTCACCATGGCGTCTAGAATGTTGATTCAGTGAAAATCAGCTATAAAGTTGCCTACCCTAGGCCAAAGTCGATTGTGAGGCAATTTAATTCCACAAACAACACCCGAAGGACCAATTTGCAGCATTGGTATGATCATTTCATATCTATACATTTAATTTTTAGATCTGTATTTTTTCATCTACATATCTACTATTTTTTTTGAATCTACATTATCTTCTAGAAATATTTTGTCCATAGGGCCATAGGAGAGATTTTGTGCAGATGAAGATTGGAGCTTGTTGGTGCAAATCATATATTTACATCAAATTTAGAAGCTCCAAAAATCCCTAGATCAGATTTTGTTTCATCCAAATCAGACATTTGAGGCAAAATCTAGAGTCATTTGTTTTTTGGAGGTGTGACGGCAATTCAGAAAAAATAATAGCAACAACGATTTTCAAACAACGATATCTCCCTCATACGAACTCCTTTTTGTGAGCAATTTTTTTTGTTTTGGGGTAAGATTTTGTGATCTACACATTGGTGTAGGAAATTTGAGATCTCTATTCCTGAATTTTTTTGCAACTCACAAATCTCAAATTTTTCCACTTAAAATACTTAGTACGGGCTCATCTGGACTCCAAATCAGGTTTCATTTTTTTTTAAAGTACACATTTTTTTTGTCTACTTTCCAAATTTGCAATCATATTATAAGTTCTATGGATAGAAATACTACTATCAAAAATAGGCCCTAAACTAGCAAGTGGCTACCAAGTGCCTAAATCATACATTGGGGGGGTTCTTTGATTTCTTTTGCATCTTTAGGGGTTACATTGATTAATCCATCATGGAAGAGGTAGATTTGATTTATTTGTCCCCAAATAACTATCAGGAATGGAGTCAAATTATTATCCCATATCTCAGTTAGCACAATGCACTGCCATATGCAAGAGGACTTGAATACAATCTCAACACAATTTCCCTCATTTTGAGTAATCTCTTTCTATATATGGATGATGACATTCTAGATTTAGTTGCACCCATTAAGACACTTGATCCATATGTTTATTGGATTCATCTTTGGGAGACGTATGGAGATCCGAACATTCCTCCATTCTCAAAAGATCTCATACCTCTAGTTGCAGCTGACTCCTCTTCAAATGAGATAACACCTCCAACTCCTATTGCTCGTTCTAATCCTATTCCAACCACAGATGCTTTGGATTCAGTGCAATGGGACCCTTTATGTCTTCCTACTCTACCTTCATGCGATGACTTCCTTTCTACCCTTGCAGGCCTGTTTATGGAGTCTCACATTGAAGATGTGGGAGACACTATTGATGATATTCATCTTCTCTTTGAGGCGAATAATTCATTCATTGCCATAATGACAGATTCATGTACTTCAGCACAATAGGGTACACATGGTCTTCTAGGTGATGACTTCTTGCCAAACATTTCAACTCTGTTCTTGGAGTCACACACAGCTGATTTGGAAGACTTCTTTAATGATCTATTGCTTCTCTTTATTGAGGAGGATCCTTCTATAGTTGTTGTGAGGGCCCACTCTAACCCTCATGTCCATTCTCTACATGATTAGTCTTTCCAGGCTGATGTGATTGTGGATACTTATGTATAGCATCTGCATGAGGTCTCTTTGTCATTTGAGAAGATTGTTGGTTTTTTGAAACAAGTTCTACATCACTCCTTGTTCGATTTGCACTTTTTCTCAGTAGTTTTGGAGGAAGCCATCATCATCATTGACATAGGGACACTTAAACAGGTTTTAGAGGCATTGTTCATCAAAGAGATTCCTTCTCCATACATGGGATGCATCTCCTCTGTACCCTTGCCTTTGTTTCTTCCAAAATGGAGGAACATCATTCAAAGGTCATGGATCAGCTTCTACATTGGAGCATTTCTCACTAGTTGGCACACTACCTTTAGGGGGGGTGGACTACCTCGTCTCCTTCTTCTCCTTTTTGGGGGGGACTTTTTCCTCTTAGGGGGTTTTGTCCTTCTCCATTTTTCAATTGTATATACTTGATGTATGTCGTAATAAGGGAGTCTTGATTAATTCATCCATCCATACATCCCTTTTCATGTCTCTTTTTTTGGGGAGGGTTTTTTCCATGAGGTTTTCCCTCTTTCTCCACTTTATGAGAGATTTTCATTTACATTATGTACATGGGTACCTAACATGGCCTAGTAGCCAGGACCCATTATGCATTTCATCCTAGTTTTCGTAAGCTTAAGGGCATTCCCCTAAGTTGCACTTAAGGGGGGGTGTTGGTGTAAATAATTATTCACTATTTACACTTACTTAAGTTTACTTAGGTTAATGCATATTTTTATTATTTATTTATTAGCCACCTAGGAGTATGTGTACTCTTGTGAATTGCCATGTTGACAACACAAGAGTTTGCACATCTTTTATGCACATGGTGTCTACAACACGGAGTTAGCACACTAATTAAGCACATGGTGTCTAAAATATTCTCATTCTTATCCACTCATCTAGAATAATGGATAAGGCATGTGCTTAGTTGTCATGATGTTTATCTTATCTCCTAGTTCTTTCTAGAGACATTATAGGTGCTTCCTGAGAGGCCTTTATATATAGGCACTCCTAGTGTATGTATTCATCACATACTAAATAGAGCAATGTATGAGGACATAGTCTAATTAATTGATCATATCCATTTTTTGGTCTACAGTTGTGCTTGTGTTTGAGTTCTTAGTTCCTAGGTGAATTTTTCCCTAAGGAAAATTCTTACTGTTGTCATTTTGGAAAATTTAGTGATGGATTTTTGTATACACATTGAATAGGAAGAAGAAGATTAAGGAGTTGAGCCATAGATGCATTACTATGACAAACAAGGAAACCTGTAGAAATATTCTCCTTGAATGGCTAGAGAGATCGTTGGAGCTCTTTTCTAGGATGAAAGGAAAAGAGGTTGTTGACATCACTAGCTAGTTTAGTGTTGATCTTGCTAAAGAAGTGAAAGACATGGAAAAATGATCCTAGGCTCATTTTCCTAAAGAAAATTCCATCACAAGCAGGTCCAAAGCCTTTACTATTAACTTTCTTCTTTTAAATTAGCTAAGTTATTGATGCTAGTTTGGATGCTGATGTTGATGTGGGTGTGGGCTGCTGATGTGTTAATTTTTTTCTTTTAAATTATCTAAGCTATTGATGCTAGTTGACATGTTGATGCTAATGTAGGTGCGGGTCGTTGTGTTAACTTTCTTCCTTTAAATTAGCTAAGTTACAGATGCTAGTTTGGATGTTGATACCAATGCAGGTGTAGGTTGCTCATGTGTAGATGTGCAAAATGCTTTTTGGGGGGTTTTGGATGCATTTGGATGTGTCCATGTGTGTGTGTGTGTGTGTGCGCGTGTGTGTGTGCCAAGTGTTGAAGTTGATGAAATCTCCTGCAAACAAAAGAAATGCATTTTTTTATTTGCAGGTATTGAAGATCGAGTTTCCTATAATGGAATATTCAACATCTGTCTTTCTCATGTCATTTGACTATTTCGAAAGGAAGCCTCAAATTTTTCTTAGGCCCAGAAGAAAAGGCTTGCATCGAAGTGTCATGACATTAGAGGTTGGACCCAATTCTGTATCAAAGGCTAGATGTTAGAATTATTAACACTAACACCCCCCCAACCCCACCTCCCCGCCTCAAAATCTATGGAGAGAAAATCTTATGACATGAAAAATTGTACACATCTATCAGATCATAACCATCAAGGTGTTGAATGAAGAACCTCCTTTAAAACTGTGATGATGATTAGGTTCAATCTGTATAAGTTTCCCCAACAACACTACTCGAACAATGAATAGATGAAACACAAAGGAAAAACATCTAGCAATCAAATCAAGATACAATAGACAATAATCTTCATAGCTCCCTCAAATAAAGTATAGATGGAAAATAGAGGAAAAAAATCTATCATTCAAGGATGCAAATGACACATGAATCTATATGAGTGACCCTAACAATACTACCAAACCATGCAATAATTAATTGTTGATTGAAAATACAGGTGTTAATCCTCTATAAATCTTATCAACTATGGAAGTAAAGGAAGCATTCACACCATAAGGCATGACGGATCCACAAAAGCAGTGCGCCACTAGAGAGAAAAGAAAGACAAGATCCATACAAAAAGAGCATAATATTGGCCTATCTCTGATGTAAAATCTTGTCCAACCTCTAATGTCGTGACATTTCAATGCAAGCCTCTACTTTTGGACCTAAGAAAAATTGAGACTTCCATTCAAAATATTCAAGTGACATGAGAAAGATAAACACTAAAAATTCCATCCAAGATAACTCGATCTTCAATAACTTCAAACAAAAAAAATGTATTTCTTTTTCTAGTAGCCTTAGCTCTGATACCATGTAAAATTTTACAATAGATCTAGTTGAGATAAAAAAAATCCATCTTAGCATGAAATCATGAAATAAAACATAACATGCAAGAATAAAGAATTTGATATCTATTCCATCATCTTACAATACATGCAATTGGTGCATAGTTTATATAATAAAGAAATGCATGAATACAAAAAGTTTAAATCACCACTCAAAGAGAGAGTTATGTGAGATATTAATCTATGCAATTATGAACAAATGGAATATCCATAATTTATGGACCAAACAAAAGGTCAACTATTAGAATTATTAACACTAATACAAAGAAATGCAAGATATATACAAAAATAAACCTTTTAATAGCATAATATTTAACCATTGATAGTTCAAATTGATATAAGAAGAGAGCCCAACTAAAAACAAAATGAGAAAAATGAGCAATGAATGACCTCTTTTAGGGTCGTTTTAGAGTTAAGGGAAAAAGTAGAAAAAATAGAATTAGAAAAATTAATTAACACATGTTTTTTAAAGTCACTGAGTGACTGGGTATTGAAAAAGTAATGGGTGCTCTCTAGATGCACCTTTGTCTATGTGCTCTTTGGGTGATCTTGGAAGCATCTAGAGCACATCCACAAACATTGGGCATGTTTCCTAAGAGCACCGGTGCAACATCCTGTAGTGCCTGCCCCTAAGTTGCATTCCTGATATCATTGCCAAACTCTTTTAGGCCAATTTATGTTTGATGATTAGTATTATTATTTTAGAGATTACTTGGTACTCTATATTTCATGCATGTATGATGATTATTCAATGTTTTTAGTTATCGATGATGATTAGTTAGATGGTTTATTATCACACGTGCTTTCTTATGGATACTTACCCCATACTGCATGTGTATGGTGTGCGTGTTTGTTTTTATTTATGTATGGTGTTCTGATGTGGTTAAGGAAAGGAGTCGTAGTCACCTGCTAGTCGGGATCTACACGATGCACCACTTTTTGTCATTATCTGTTTAGCTTAGAATATTGTGTTTGTACATGTGTGGATTTTATGCAGGTTGCAGGGACCGGGTATCGACTTCTCTGAATTGCCAGGATGAGCGTACCCTATCGCATTGTCTCAATGGTAAGAGAGGGGAGATAAACTCTTAAGTCCAATTCCTAAACCCTTTAGCCAATTGTCCTAATTGATAATTAGGACAAGTATCTGAGTTAAGTACCCTCTGAATGCATCAAATGATGTAATTTCGTGATTATAACCCTTTTTGTTTTGATTTAGTATATGCTTTTCTATGTAGGGTTTTCGTATGTTGTTATATGAGTCCTTGATGTGTTTTCTATTAATTAAGTCTAATTAAAAGATTAATTAATGATTTAATTTAATAGAGAATTATTATGATATCTTTAATATTTAATTAATTGAAAAATTAATTAAATAAAAGAACTAAATTTGGAGATTAAAGTTCAAAGATAAATTTAGAATAGGATAATATTTATTTAATTTAATAATAATATATTGGAGTTCATTTTTAAATAAATGCTAAATATTATTGTTAATTAAATTAATTAAATATGTTATCAATTTAAGTTTCTAAAAGTAATTTAAAAAGTTGAAAGACATTAAATTATTAAAGGATTTTAGATCGCATGGTCTAAGCATGAGTTTAAATTTGAGTAATAAATTAAAAGATTAAATAATAGAAATTAATAATGTTATTTTAATTTCATGAAGTGCACATGAGATTAAAGTAATAAATTAATCTAAAATAGAAGTCAAGTGGAATATTAAATAAAGTTATTTAATAAATCAACTTAATGTGCATAAAATATGAATGCAAAATAAAAGATAAGATAATAAAAGTTAATTGGGGAGTTAACTGAGTTATGCAATGAGTCTTCTCGGGTGAACGCACAATTAGTGCCCCGATTTGAGGAGAATTTGCTTATCACAACTTTGAGGGTTCATTTTTGAGGGACACAATTTGGGACACGAATTTGGACGAAAATTTTTGGGAGACAATTTTTGGAAGCGAATTTTAGAAAGCTGATACTAAGAAAGTTTTTCAGAGGAAGGTTATTGAGAGGAGCGAATTCTTTTACAGTTCCTGGAGATTGCATAATAGCATCAGGATCAGGTAGGGTCTTGTATTATTGATTATCGATTTATTACGCAATTATCTTTTCCTGTCTTCTTCGTGTCTGGGGTTTGTAAATCTGATTTCTCTGTGATGAAAGTTTTAACCTTTCAATATTGTGAATTCATTAATTTTTCGTCAATAATTTCCGTACTCATGGAGACTGGAAGAGTTATTAGAACCCTTGTTTCCTAGATTAAGAAATTAAGATTTAATTGAGTAAGGGGTTGAATGTAAAATTGAAAGTTCTAATATATATATATATATATATATATATATATATATATATATATATTTTTTCCTTTGGAGGATATTGTCTTAATAAAAATTAAATAAAACTAAATTTAAAATAAACATTATTTATTTTATATATATATTTATTGTTTTAATAAAATTAAATAAATCTAATTTAAAATAAAATTAATTTATTTTATACATTTATTAAAATCGAAATTGGGGATTGTTTTAAAATATTTAAAAAAAATTTTTAAATATATATATATATATATATAATGTATTGGAGTGGGGCGGGGCCACCACTTCCCACGCCCCACACTCCCACGCTGCCGCAGCAGGTGGTACTGCTGCCTGCGGCAGCAATAACACCTGCGGCCATAGGTGGATGGCAGGCCGGCGGGCCTTTAAACACACCATTTTTTTTATTAAAAGAAAATAATAACGATTCACTTTTTATTAATCATTTTTTAAAAAAATGTTTTAAAATTGTTTTAATTAATATAATTATTATTTAATTTAAAATTTATTAAATTTTATAATATATTAAAATTTTATTAATAATTTTATAAATAAATAAATTATTAATAAATGTAATATGGTCCTTTATGTATTATTTAATTAATTTTATTTAAAATTTGATTTAAATTAAGATTAATTAAATCGAAAATTTGTTTAAGCAAGTTTAATATTATAATACTGTTTTTAATGAAAGTGTAGATCATTATAATCAAAGATCAACAAGTATTATTATTAATTTAAATATTATTACCTTAGATTGTTTTAGGACTTTGACTTAAATCAATTAAGAGTAACTAGGTGCTTTCATTTGGAGTTAGGAACGAGATAATTTGTAAAGGTGAACTATGGGTTCTATCTGTTTAAAACTTACGTTCAACTGGAAATGGAAACCTCACATTAACTCAATAATATACTTTCAAATCCAATATCTGAGACTTTGATGTTTTCCTTGTGCTTTGAATGTTATGGGGTTGGTTTAGCGTTGACCAGTTTAGGTTGTTACCAGAGGCTCGGGGTTGTGAATGTGATGTCATGATGATTTGGTCTCGATCTTTCTTAACCCGACCATGGTAATGTGATAAAATGCTCTATGACATGATTGTGTTTACTGTTTGTTATTGGTTTCCAGTTTCCTTGTGTGAAGCTGAGATGTATGTATTTGAGATACCTGACTTAACCATTTTTGAGTCTCGATCAGTTATATTTGATAACCATTTTTGAGTCTCGATCAGTTATACTTGGATTGCTTTTTGGTCGCTTGAGAGGACTGAAGTGTGTGTTATGTTCTTGATGATGTCATGTTTTGACTTGACCATTTTGGAGTCTTCGATCAGTATTGTAATTTACTATTGGGATACTTTCTGGTTGCTCATTGGAGAACTATTGGATTTTGTGATTTATCATTGATGCCTTCAGTTGTTGATAGAGAACTGTCGTGATCATATGATTATTATTTGATATTATCTGTTGCTCATGAAGAACTGATGTAATTTTGTAACTTATCTTTTATGATGTCTTTTCAGTTGCTCGTATAGGACTTAGGTGGTTTTATTATGATTCTTTGATTTATGACTTCATGAGCCTAGGGTAGGTTATCTATGTGTAGAGTCAGGAAGTAGCTTGCAATGGGGATCGGGGCCCTAAGAGGCTGCCTGGAGTAACCCATTGTAAGTTGTTTTAATAAGTGAAAACATTTACACTAAATGAGGGAAAATGAACCTAATAAGATAATTGTATGTTCTCTCCCATGCCTTGAGTGCTAGTACAAACTAGGATGGGGTAGAGAGAACGCTTGGTTACGACCTTGCATTCCATAGTAGGCCTCGTCAGTACGAGAGGATACTAGTGGCCGCAGGGATCAGTAGGGACCCGGGATTCCTAAGGGATTGCTCGGGTAACTTCTACGTGACTTTGGCGATGACACTTTCCCGCTTGCATATTAGGTTTCCTAAGTGTCTTGTGGTACCTCTGGGTTTAGATGTGGATCTTTTTAGGAACCCTTGAGTTAGCATACTTTTAAGATTTTCCAGACTTAGAGAGTACTTGTGTTTTGTGTTTTTGATACCTTGTTTGGGACTTGAGACTATCTCCTCAGCGCGGTGGGAGTGGACCATTTAGGTTCCACGCGGTCGAGTGGTAGTGCTTTTTACTCTTACCATTGAGATTCGTTCCGTGGTCACCATGGCTGGAGTTTTCGTGATTGGCCTTTATCTTCACTATGTTCTTGGATTAGTACGATGGATGGTTAGATTTTATGATGGATGTTTTATCATTATAGATGTATGGATGTATCATGTATAGTGAATAGTTTCATATATTTTTACTGTACTTTGTATCATGGATTTGAGGATGTTGTATCTTTATCTTTACATATGTATATTCTTTTAAGCCTTTCATACCCTGTGACTTGTACAGTGGATGATTGAGCATTCCGAATTAATTTGCCAAGAGGCATTCTAATAAATGTATTATATGGACATGGGACTTCTGATTATTCTTTCATATGTATGTGATAGTTGTTAGACTTAGAATTAATTAAATTTAAATGTGACTCAACGTCTTGGGATCCTTAAGAAATGTAACTTGCAAAGTATGGTTATCGATGATTACATGTTATTGCTTATGCTACTATGTGTTTGATGTGTATGTTATACATTCTTACTTTAAAAAAAAAATGTTTAGCAAACTTAGTGAAACTTTAGGTTAATTCTTTTGGGTCCCTTGGCGGGGCATTACACATCCAAAGCATCGGTGCATCCTAACACACTAGCATCAACACCCTGGTGTTTTTTGGGAGAGAATTAGTATCTATGTAAATTAGTTAGGAATACAAACAAAAAAAAAAAATTATTCTTGATCCATGTTCTCTTTTTAGGGTCTATTTGGCCACGGAAATAGGAATCTATTATTCCAAAAATTGTTATTCTCCATCCATTTGGTTCACCCAGAATTTGATGAGGAATATGTTTATCGTGTGTTTGATTGTGCAAAATTAGAATTAGAATTATAAGTAGACTTGAAATTTATATTTAAGATCACGTGAATAGTTAGAATAGATGGTGGGCGATATGGTTATGGCTTGTTGATTTTACACAATGGACAAATTTATTAAGTTTTCTAGCCATTGGTAAAGGCAATCCGAATGAAAAATGTCTATCTTGTGACATGGAATTTGGTGCAGATCTTCCCCCACCTCATACTCAATCAGACAAATTGAACACACTGGAAGTTATTTAATACGAATCGCAAGATATCCTTTAGTCTATGAATTACTTATTCATCGGTGAGCAGTACAGGGCATTGGGAATAGATGCAGAGGTTAATAAGCGAGCCAACAAATAAAGCCTTCTACAATATCCCTATGAGCTATGCCCGAAGCCCCATATTGAGTTTGTTTCTTCGCTTCCAAATTAAAAAAATTTCCATTCAAATTCAACTGCGATACTGTCCATAATTTGCGATAAAAAATTGTCCAAGAATTTGCGACTTAATTTTCAAAGTCAATAAACGCTGAATTCTAAGTTGTTTGACAACACAAGGATGCACAACAGAAGTAGTGTAGTAAGAAAATAATCACATCACGGTTTCCTCGAGAAATGCCTCCAGAAGATGTTTAACAATTAGGATCACCTTGTCGCCTTGCCTTCCACTCGATTCATCTTCAATTCGATTCCAAACTTGCACAGCCATTTTTACATTGAAAACACCTAATCTGCCCACAAAATTTTCAGAAGTCTTGTGGTGCAGAGAAATCTTTCAAAAATATAATTGAGCGGCACATTTTCTATGGTCGCCTCAAGTCCAAAATATTCTTATAATCCTGTTAAAGGTCAGACAAAAATGAAATTCAACCACGTACTTCAGGAGGGATACCTCAGAAACAACAAAATACAAGTGTTACAAATTCTGTGCAGGCCAAAAAGCTAAAAGGATTGTTCGATGCAACCCATGTTAAGGAAGTCAAGCACTTGGACTACCACTGTTCCATGGGATTTCCCTTGTTCAACAATGGGCAGTCTGCAGTTGCCCAGAGCTGAAACTCATCCACTGAACACCGATGCTCGAATGACCCGAAGTTGAGCGCCAATATGTTAACGAACCCCAAAAGAATATCAATTATGAAAAAGTAAAATCGGAATAGGAATTGGCTATTCCAATTTCATCTATTTAGAGGGAATTGAAAATGTTCATTTTGGAATCAAAATGGGAATACAAATTTCTATTCCCAATCTCGATTTGGCACTCCAAACTGAGGATTTGAAAATTTGAGAATTTATAGATTCCTATTCCAATTCAATTCCAGCAATCAAATGTGAGAATTCATCTTCTCTCTGCAGAATCCCCCAGTGAGAAAATTTTGTTTGTAGGTTGTATCAGTTGTATTGGACTCATCCTACCTAACTATTGTTTTACAATCTTATAATAATGAAAAAGTAGGTTCCAAGCTCTTCACCACTTATGCAAATACACTTTTGGAGCTAGAACCAAACATTTTTTAATATATTAAGAGTAACTACATATTCTAATTTGATGTTCTAAATTAATTTAAATAATATTCATTCTTAAAATTAGATTCATTTTATTCTTTGTTTGATTCATAGTTTGTGTGCGCTTTTAATGAGCAAAATAAATGTGATAAATTGTGTCAACAAATCAAAATGATAAATTAGACTAATTGTAATATGTTTCTCAGAAGGCAACAACCGACAGGAAGAGAAAGAGGGAGAGTAGCGTAGAAGGTGTCACAATGAATGAGATAGATGAGAATACAAGATTTCCCATCTTGTCACATAACACCTATCATCTAAAGAAATTAAAATTTGGGTAAGTATGGCAGTGCTAGTATATGATTGATCATCAATCGCAGAAGGGCCTGGAAGATTACATACCCAACAAAGAAATCTAGTGTACAATTTACACTCATAGTTGAGATTAGTTATGTAACCTTGCAAATTTAAAAGCATCACATGTTCCTCAAAGACAATGGTCACATCTCTTAGTGTAAGGTTAAGCTCTTACACTTATTTTTTTCCCTAAGTCTTCTTATCTTTTTAAGTAGTATTTTGTCTTAAGCTGACAAACATATTATTATTCACTGGCATCCTCCTTCAAATTTGGGGCTTTGACTAATTTTTTCTTATAAGTCTCTATTTATTTCTAGTATTTACATTGGGCAAGGACAAATGTGTTGCAACACTTGCTCAATGTGTTTGAATTTAAGCATGTAATCTCTTATTTTTTAGTTCTTTCATAGCAAGAACTATTTCTTAGGAGGCAAGCACACCAAGTTGTGGTTCCAAAAAGATGACACCTTTTTTCTTTTTTCAAAATATCCAATAGCGCATGCACACTATAGCACGTACACACTATAGCCTAGGATTAGACTTGTAGAACCTAGGCCATAGTGCATGCATGATACAGTGCATACGTGCTATTGGAAATCACATAAGAAACACCTACTCTCTCTCTTCCCCTCTTTCTCTCCCTCCTTCTCTCTCTACCCGATCCTCTCTCTCTCCCTCTCCCCCTCACTCCTTTCCTCTCTCTCCCCCTCCTCTCTCTCTCTCTCTCTCTCTCCCATTCCCTACTTGGTGTCCCTCTCTCTCTCTTTCTATGGATCCCATCCAATGTACTCTTTGAACCCCTACTCCCTATCAATCCCTCCCTCTCTCTCTCTCCCCTATCCCCTTCTCTCTCTCTCTCTCTCTCTCTCTCTCTCTCTCTCTCTCTCTCCCATCCCCTGCTCTATGTCCACATCTCTCTTTCTATGCATCCCATCCAATGTACTCTTTGAATCCCTATCCCCTACTCCCTATCAATCTCCTTCCTATTACTCTCTCTCTACATTTTATCCTATCCTCTTTCCCCCATCTCTCTCTCTCTCTCTCTCTCTCTCTCTCTCTCTCTCTCTCTCTCTCTCTCTCCCACAATCACCCATCCCCTACTTTATGTCCTCATCTCTCTTTCTATGCATCATATCCCATGTACTCTTTGAACTCTCATTTCCTACTCCCTATCAATCTCTCCCTCTCTCTCTCTCTCCCATCCCCTTCTCACTCTCTCTCTCATCCCCTACTCTCTCTCACACACTCTCTCTCCCATCCCCTACTCTCTCTATCTCCATCCCTCCCTCTCCCTCTTCATCCTCCTCTCTCTTCATTTCTCCATCTCTCTCTCTCTCTCTCTCTCTCTCTCTCTCTCTCTCTCTCTCTCCCACCCATGATCACCCATCCCCTACTTTATGTCCCCCTCTCTCTTTCTATGCATCATATCCCATGTACTCTTTGAGCTCTCATATCCTACTCCCTATGAATCTCTCCCCCTCTCTCTCCTATCCCCTTCTCTCTCTCTCTCTCTCTCTCTCTCTCTCTCACATCCCCTACTCTCTCTCTCCCTCCCTCCCTCCCTCTCTCTTCATCCCCCTCTCTCTCTAGTTCTCCATCTCTCACCCTACCAAATTATCTCTCTCTCAACCTCTACTCTATGTCCCTCACTCTCTTTCTATGCATCCCATCCCATGTACTCTTTCAACCCCCATCCCCTACTCCCTATCAATCTCTCCCTCCCTCTCTTCTATCCCCTACTTGCTCTCTCCATCTCTCTCCCTCACTCCCTAGATTCCTCTCTCCCCCTACCTCCCCCCTATCTCTCTCTCCCTGACTCTCCCTCTCCCTCTCTCTCCCTACCTACCACCCTCCCTCTCCATCCCCCCTCTCTCTCTCACTTACATCCCCTACTCTCTCTCTCTCTCTTTCTCCCCACTCCCTCTCCCCTTCTCTCTCTTGCCCATCCCCTACTTTATGTCCCTCTCTTTCTATGCATCATATCCCATGTACTCTTTGAACCCAAATCTCGTACTCCCTATCAATCTCTCCTCCCTCTCCCCTATCCCCTTCTCACTCTCTCTCTCTCTCTCTCATCCCCTTCTCTCTCTCTCTCTCTCTCTCTCTCTCTCTCTCTCTTTGGCATCCCCTATGTTGTTTCCCTCTCTCTCTTTCTATGCATCCTATCCCATGTACTCTTTGAACCCCCATCCCCTACTCCCTATCAATCTTTTCCTCCCTCTCTCCTATCCCCTACTTTCTATCTCTCCTGCTATTCCTCCTTGTCTCCCTCTCTCCCCCTGTCTCTCTCTCCCTCTTCCCTCTCCCTCTCTCTCTCTCTCTCCCTACCTCCCTCCAACCCTCTCTCATCCCCTACTATGTGTCCCTCTCTCTCTTTCTATGCATCCCATCCCTGTGAAGAACCTCCTTATAGCAATATCGTGAAAATGCTCGAAATAACAGAATACAAAGTGATAATAGAACTCAGAATGAATCTACTGATCGCAGGCCACTTCGAGGGGGTAACCTCCTTTGAGCAAGCTCAATACAATAAATTCGTCCGTGCCCATCAAGGGCCTCAACCTACTCTTATATACTGGGTACGATCTAGAAAAGTAATACTACCTATGCATGTGGGATAATAAAATATACTCACGGGACGACTTACAAAGCATATGCGTCCAACAACACTACTCTAACAAAATAAACAGAAGGAACACACAGGTTCCTAACATCCCCTCTCCCTTAGAAAAAAGCTTTGTCCTCAAAGCTTAAGGTGTGGAAATTGTTGTTGAATCTGAAGAAGGGGTTCCCAGGTAGCATCCTCTGGTTGCATGCCATGCCACTGAATCAAGACCTCAGAGATGGAGCGAGAGCGAAGCTGGCGAGTGCGCTGGTCAATGATTGCCACCGGCTCCAGGATAATGGATCCTTCCGTATCCATTTCAGGGAGAGTAGTTTGTGCTCTGACAGTGATACCCAGAACTTTCTTTAGACAAGAAACATGAAAGACTGGATGAATGCGGAAAGAAGGAGGAAGTTCCAGTTTATAAGCAACTGAACCAATCTTCTGCAGAACCTTATAAGGCCCATAAAATTTTGGGGCCAGCTTATGACGCCCTTTCAGCTTTAGGGAGGATTGTTTGTATGGCTGAAGACGAAGAAAAACCATATCCCCAACTTGAAATGAGCGCTCAGAACGGTGTTGATCTGCTTGCTGTTTCATCCGATTACGGGCCATGTGAAGATTATCCTGTAAGGTACGAAGAATCTGATCCCTGCTGCGGAGAACTATGTCAACTGCCTGGACTGGTGAGCTGTTGGGAGTGTAGGGAAGGAGCACTGGAGGTGCCTGACCATAGAATGCTTCATATGGAGTCATTTTAGAGGCAGTGTGGTAAGAGGTATTGTACCACCATTCAGCTAAAGGGAGCCACTTGGCCCACTGATGTTGCTGTTCGGAAGTGAAGCAACGAAGATAAGTTTCCAAGCATTTATTGACAATTTTAGTTTGACCATCAGTTTGTGGGTGATAGCCCGAACTCATCTTCAGTTTGGTGCCAGTTTTCTGAAACAGTTCAGTCCAAAAATGACTGGTAAAAGTTGCATCACGATCAGAGACAATGGAAGAAGGGAGTCCATGAAGACGAAATATCTGGTCCATGAAGATTTGTGCAACAGAGGAGGCAGTATAGGGGTGGCTGAGGGCACAAAAATGACTATATTTCGAGAGACGATCAACCACAACCAAGATCACTGTCTTGCCACCGGATTTAGGAAGCCCTTCAATGAAATCCATAGAAATATCAGTCCAAATCCGTGTAGGGATGGGCAATGGTTCGAGCAAGCCAGGAAGGAGGGTCGTTTCACCCTTGTGGCGTTGGCAAGTATCACATTCAGCCACCATCTGTTGAATCATCTATTTCATCCCTTTCCAAAAGAAGTTTCTCCTTGCTCGCTCATAAGTTTTGAGGAAGCCTGAGTGCCCTGCTGAAGGAGAAGCATGGAGTTCATAAAAAATAGCCTGATGTAGAGCTGGGTTCTGAGGAAGCACTAGCCGACCCTTGTATCGAAGAGAAGCACCATCCCAAGAGTAATGTGGTATAGCAGAAGGATTATTGGCTAGCTGGTGAATGATTTGAGATAAAGAAGAGTCACTGTCATAGCCCTGCTGAACAGACGCTAACCAATTGGGAATGGGCATAGAAATAGTGGAAAGGGAAGCTTGATTATCAAATGTGCGAGAAAGAGCATCTGCCACAATATTCTCCTTACCCTTCTTGTAGGTGATCTCATAATCATACCCCATGAGTTTGCTGACCCATTTCTGTTGTGTAGGAGAGGATACCCGTTGTTCGAGGAAGTATTTCAGACTTTGGTGATCGGTTCTGATGCAAAAATGACTCCCTAAGAGGTATGGCCGCCACTTCTGTACAGCATGCAAAATAGCCATCATTTCTTTTTCATAAGTAGAGAGGGCTAGATTCTTACCAGAGAGGGCTTTGCTAGTGAACGCAATAGGATGGTCATCTTGCAGGAGAACAGCACCCAATCCATTGCCGCAAGCATCACTCTCAATAGTGAAGGGTTTGGAAAAATCTGGCATCGCGAGAACAGGTGTACTGCACATAGCCTGTTTCAGTTGTTCAAATGCAGTCTCAGCAACAGGGGTCCAGGAGAAGGCATCCTTTTTTAACAGAGCTGTCAATGGTGCTGCAATTTTCCCGTAATCTTTGACAAACTTGCGGTAGTAGCCAGTCAATCCCAAAAAACCCCGAAGGCTCTTGAGAGTTTTAGGATGCGGCCAAGTTTTCATGGCATCTATTTTTGTAGGATCCACCCGCACTCCATGGTGTGCAACAATATGCCCGAGATACTCCACTTCCTCCTGGCCAAACACACATTTAGATAGTTTTGCACAGAGTTGATGATCAGAGAGAAGTTGCAAGACAAGCTCCAGATGATGGAGATGCTCAGCCCAAGTTTTTCTATATATGAGGATATCATCAAAGAAGACCAGAATGAATTTCCGGAGGTATGGTTGAAATATGTTATTCATCACTGCCTGAAATGTTGAAGGAGCATTCGTGAGGCCAAAGGGCATGACTAAAAATTCATAGTGACCATCATGTGTGCGGAAGGCAGTTTTAGGTATATCCTCCTCATTAACCCAAATTTGATGATACCCAGAACGAAGATCTAACTTGGAGAAAAAATGAGCCCCATGAAGTTCATCAAGAAGTTCATCAACAACTGGAATGGGAAACTTTTCCTTTATAGTGAGATGATTAAGTGCTCGGAAATCAATGCAGAGTCGCCATGACCCATCTTTTTTGCGAACAAGAAGAACTGGAGAAGAAAAGGAACTGGTACTAGGGCGAATAATACCTTGCTTCAGTAAGTCACGGACAAGTATCTCGATTTCGGTCTTCTGATGAAATGGGTAGCGGTAGGGCCTGATGTTGGGCGGAACACTGCCAGGAAGGAGCTGAATACGGTGGTCCTCTGGACGAGAAGGAGGTAATCCCACAGGTTCAGCAAATATACCAGAATACTTGTCCAAAATGTGTTGGAGATCGGCAGGAGTGCTAGAGACTGCTGATGGCTGCATCTGAATGGAATGGAGCTGAGCGATGACACCATGTGAATTCTTCTTAAGAAGTTTTTCCATACGGTGTGAACTGATGATGCTGAGAGACCCTGGTTGTAAGCCTTTCAAAGTGTGTTGGTGCCCCTCGGCTGAAAACTGCATCCAAAGTTCAGCAAAATCCCAGAGAATGGGGCCAAGAGTGCGTAACCATTGGGCACCCAAAACCACATCACAGCCACCTAAGGGTAAGGCAAACATGTCAGAGTGCATGTTATAATCTCCAATAGAGAGACGCACATTGCGACATTTCCCTTTACAAGGTAAAGTGCCCCCATTGGCAATCATGACTTCAAAGCTAGAGCAGGGATGGATAAAGCAATCAGCCTGTTTGGCTATTCGTGGATCAATGAAGTTATGAGTGCTACCAGAATCAATGAGTATAGTAAGAGGGATCTTCTTGAAGAAACTCTGGACCCGCATGGTTTGTGGAGTAGTGACTCCTGCCAAAGCATGGACAGATATCTCTGGTGGAGCTTCTGGTGAAGGAGGTTCAGGCTGGTGAGGCTCAACCTCATCATCCACTGTTTCCTGAGCATCTACATATTCTTCCAGTTCCGGTGGAGAATCCACATCCAAGAGATAGAGCTTTTGCTGAACACATCTATGGCCCTGAGACCATTTCTCATCACAATTATAACAAAGCCCTTTGTCTCGCCTGACTCGCATCTCTGTTTCAGACAAGTGCTTGATCGGAGTAGTTCTGGGAGCTGCTATGATGGGAGGGTTGTGAGAACCTGTATTTCTGAATGGAACAAAATTAGATCTGGAGCGTTGTAGAGCACTAATCTTGTCTTCCGCTAACTTAGCCAACCCAAGGGCTTCCATCATTGTAGTAGGTCGAAACATTTTGACTTCTGAGCGAAGTGCATCCTTCAGACCACTGACAAAACAACTACGGAAGAATTCATCAGACAAGCCCTCTGTGTAATTAGCTAATTTTTCAAACTCTGTCTGGTATTCTCTTACAGTGCCTGTTTGACGCAGTTTAGTGAGTGCTCCTGTGAAATCATCAAAGGAACTAGGGCCAAAGCGCTCCAAAATGAGGGTGCACAATTTGCTCCACGTTGGGCCTACATTAGCCTTGATGTACCAACGGAACCATTGAAGAGCTTCA
Source organism: Cupressus sempervirens (assembly GCA_028749045.1). Classification (NCBI taxonomy): domain Eukaryota; kingdom Viridiplantae; phylum Streptophyta; class Pinopsida; order Cupressales; family Cupressaceae; genus Cupressus; species Cupressus sempervirens. The sequence goes on from CM053792.1 coordinate 709,657,772, forward strand.
TGTTCCAAATGAAAAGATGCAAGGGAGACTTTGTGGTTATCCAAAGTATTATGCAAGCTGAAATACTGCTCTGCCCTATAGATCCATCCAGTCAGATCAAAACCATCGAAGCGTGAAAAATCAAGCTTTGGTCCACGGAAATTGCCAGAAGAGGACCCAGTATCTCCTGAATGGTTTCGGCTCATGGCTGACTGCTGAAAGTTAAGACCCAGAATTTTGTCATCCAGATCTTGAAGTTTGGTTTTGAGGGATGCAATTTCCTCTTCCATGATTTTTGCTCCTGTACGCGTAACAACCATAAAACAAGGTTTTTTTTTTTTTTTTTTTTTTTTTTTTTTTTTTTTTTTTGAAATGGGTAGAAGATGAGAAACAAAAACTTTTTTAGTTACGGCAAACTTGGATTTGGGTAAAACTCATATAGGAAATGGGTGTTCGACGGGTGGTGGGAGACTATCTAGGGACAAGGAAAAAAGAAAAATGAGGGTTTCAAGGGTAGGGAGGCGAAATGAGGTGAACAGTCCAAGAGGGATAAGGGAGCAAAATGAGGAATTGAATCTTGTGGCTCAGTTTGGTGGCGATTGGATGAGAGGTGAAAAAGATAGGGCAAACCCTAAAATTAGATAAATGAGGGATTTAGGGCTTTGATATGTAAAATTTGGGGTTGGGTCGCCAAGGAAGGAAGTATGCGAAATGATATTGCAGACGTTCTGCGGAAGTATGAGCAGAAACAGAAAGCAAACAAGGAAGCTACGACTAAAAAACAGAAAAAATTTTACTCTTTTTTTTTTTTTTTTAAATTTTAAAAAATTTTTTTTTTGAACAGTCGACTTAGAAAAATTCACTCACAGACAGAACAACAGAAAAGAGTTATTGCAATAACAAGAGATATTAGAAGTGAGAGGAACCTGAAGGCCACGACAGAAAAAAAATTTGATGTAATTTCCACCCAGCGAGCCCAAGAGAGTGCTCTGATACCAGATGTGAAGAACCTCCTTATAGCAATATCGTGAAAATGCTCGAAATAACAGAATACAAAGTGATAGCAGAACTCAGAATGAATCTACTGATCGCAGGCCACTTCGAGGGGGTAACCTCCTTTGAGCAAGCTCAATACAATAAATTCGTCCGTGCCCATCAAGGGCCTCAACCTACTCTTATATACTGGGTACGATCTAGAAAAGTAATACTACCTATGCATGTGGGATAATAAAATATACTCATGAGACGACTTACAAAGCATATGCGTCCAACAACACTACTCTAACAAAATAAACAGAAGGAACACACAGGTTCCTAACAATCCCATATACTCTTTTAACCCTTACTCTTTATCAATCTCTCCCTCTCTCTCCTATGCCCTACTTTATCTCTCTCCCTCTCCCTCCCTCTCTTGCTCCTTCTATTCCTTCCTCCCCCCTCTTTATCTCTCTCTCCCTCTCCCTCTCCCTTTCTCCTTGTCTCCCTCCCTCCCTCTTTATCCCTCTCTCTCTCCATTTCTCCATCGCCCCACACTCTCTCTCCCCCCCATCCCTCCCATCTCCTACTCTATGTCCCTCTCTCTCTTTCTATTAAATCCAATCCCATGTAAACTTTGAACCCCCATCCCCTACTCTCTCTCTCTCTCTATATATATTTCCCTCCCCCTCTCCCTCTCCCTCTCCCTCTCCCCTCTCCCTCCCTCTCTTTGTCTCTCTCTCACTCTCCCTCCTCTATTGTCTTGAGCTCTATCTCTATTTATCTTACTCTCCTCCCTTTCTCCATTCCCTACTCTCTCTTACTCTCTCACTCAACCTTAATCCCTCTCTCTCTACATCCTATCTCGTGCTCTTTCTCCATTATCTTCTCTCTCCATCCTCTCTCACTCTACATCTTATCCCTTACTCTCTCCCCATCTTCTAGTCTCTCTCTCTACCCTCTCTCCCTCTCTCCTTATCCATCCTCTCTTTGAAATAGAAGTCTTACAAAGCATGTGCTCACTATAGCACATACACGCTATTTAAGCCATAATTTGAAAAAGCCTTAAATAGCATGTATGCTCTATTGTGCACACACACTGTATAACGCATTGGATACCACCAAGCCTAAGACTTGGATTTTCCTTGGGGACCCAACCCAAAGGTTTGGAGGCTTTAAAATGGTCTAAGACATGTTTTCTTACAAGCATACAAAAAATGCTTGATTTTTCTTGTATGCTCTCCTTCAAGTTTCCTTGTGGTTGAGCATCGATAAAATTAGGTTACATGATATTGTAGATCTCTTTGTTAGCTATATAACCATTTAATTTATTTTTAATTCATACTATTTCAAGCCTTTCTACTATAATTTATTTTGAATGTATCTCCATTTTCTCTCAAAAAGCAACATGTATTAATTGGGGTATAAATTTTAGCTCATTCATTGAATTTTGAAACAAGTTAGTTTTTAGAAACTAGACTCCATTAAACACACTTTGAAAGAAAAGTTTTGATTTTAGATCAGTTTTCAATCATTTATAGGGGTAGCACATAGATATTTTAAGTTTTTGGGATGTGTCCCCTTACCAAATTCATTAAAAAATACACTCTGGAAAAATTACCCAAAAAATCTAGGATAAACTACATGATGTTAGGTAACTCTTGACTTCAAAAAAAAATTAAAAATTTAGAGGGGCCACACTTTGCACCATGTTATATTTTTTTTTTGAAAAAATAGTACCACTTTTTGTGGTCCCCCTTTTTGAGGGCCTAAAACTAAACTATTTTGAAAAAAATAGTAGTTTAGAAACTAGATTCAAAGGGCTGCTACTTTTGTTTTTGTCGTATCTTAAAATTTTGAGTGTAACTAACTTCAAAATCTTGTCGAAGTTTAGAAATTGGTGATTTTAGAAAGAAAAAAGAAGTGGCCACTTATACTCCCTTTTGGCACCACAACTTTGTACACTTAACCTAGGCTCAAACGTAATAGGTGATTAATGCTTTTATTTGCTACCAATTCACTAGTACATTTCACCTCATTTTTTGATCAAAATTTTTGGCCATCTATTAAAATGTTTTAGATTGGTCAGAATATGGAAGGAAAAATATCTTTTTTTAAAAAATCCATCCCCATGTTGGTCAAAATTTTGACCAACATGAGCTTAACATGTTCAAATGAAAATGGGTTTCACAGAGCGTGCACGAGAGCTGCACAAGCATTCATTTTGATTTTCACGAAGCACGGGAGCTACAAGAGAAAAGGAGTAGGCTTAGCCAAGGCCGCCTTGATTTTCCACATCACCAAGTTAGAAACTAAGGTTAGTAAGTAGTGTTTTAGCTCTCAGCTATAGGTTTTATGGATCTATGTTCAATTCTACCATTAATTGTATTTTTTTTTCTTAATAAACCTTTGGTAAGATGATTGTAGAGCTTGACTATTCTTGGGCTATGTTTGAGTGTAAGCCCATTATTATTACACTATAGCCTCACTGCAGTTATCCCCTATGCACTTGGATCAGTCTTGAATGTACCCCATAGTTGGTACACCAGAATACTACCAACGCCGCCCTTTAGATTGTTGTGCTACATTATTGTGCTGAAAGGATTACAATGTGGATTATGCTTCTAGTCAGCTAGCACGATAGAGTTCCTTCAGGTCATATTCAACCTGTAAGTGTTACATCAAAAACCTATCTACACTTTGAGTAATGTGGGTCACGCTATATCGTTAGGGATTTGAACATTGATCATGCTTTTGTTAGTGCTGGTGAGCGAAGGGCTTCCTTGGGTTGTATTTGAATTTTATAATTGTTACAAAATAATATGTTTCTTGTAGCAAGGGGAATTCTAATGTTAGTTTCAATCTTGATAGTGATTTCCATCATAATTGTTCAGATCAATGTGATTTTTTAAGCATGAACTGCCCTTTAGGCTTCCTTGAATATAGACTAAATTGTTACACAAAAACCTTATTGAAGTGATGGAGATTCTAATCTTAGTTTCAATTTTATTTCCTATTTAATTATGCCAAGGTTGAACATAACTTCAATCATATTTAAATTGCCCAATATTGTTACACAACAACCTCTAGGTACTTAACCACTGTTACCATTCTATTTGCCATATTTTTGTGGTAGTTGGTAAAGTATCCTTTTCAAATACTGGACAACTTCACAACCTTAACTATAACATTATTCTTTTGACTTGTTAGATACTAGGAAGCCCCAAGTATCTCAAATGTAAGTGCACTCCACATGCATGTTGCTTGGTAAACCTTAACTTAATCATAAAAAGGATATTAATTTGGGTTGCACTCTTAACGAGAGTACTTGTTACTATTAACACTACCAAGCCCTTGGACTAGTTTTTTTCCTTTTGTGTTTTGTTGGGGGGGGGGGGGGGGGGGGGGGGGGGGGGGAAGGGTTGGGGGAAGGTTGAGTAGGTGCTAGTAATGGGTTCCCCAACCATAAATTAGTTTCTAGACACATGAAAATAAGTGCAAGAAATGGAAAATTCTAAACATAGCATTTTGAGTTCTACAAATAAGTTACAAATCAAAAAACAGCATCAAAACATGTTCTACCAAACATTTTTTTTATGAGCTTTGAAATTACTAAATCTTCTGAATATGCATGACCAAATAGTTATGTCTCTGCAGGCTTGCATAACTAAGTTGCATATTACAAAATTGGGTGAAAACTAATATGCTGCTAGCGTATACATAAAAATTAAGCTGCATGGTATTGTATCTGAGTTAGAAGACATGTACTATTGCTTATATACAAATTTAAGTGAATTGAAATCTTCAAGGCAATATCTATAGGATAATATCTCTGTTAGTGCTTCATGAAAGGTAAATTAGTTTTCAAAAAGTCAAAAGGTCACAATCAGTATGTAATGGCATGGTCATAGAGCAAGTGACCTAATAATGGCCCCAACATAGGTGGCATAATTGGTGTTCTAGGGGAATGTTTCCTCAAGGCTCAAAAATGTCGTGCACTGGGGATGTGCTTTCTTGGAAGGGGCACATCATTATGGAACACTGAATTCACTTCTCAAATGCAACGACTCCATCTACCTTCTATTTAAGCGCAATCTTTCATATGGGCCTTTTGCACACTCTATATAAATGCTAATTTTTTTGCCAAATTTAGGTTATGATAATTAGGATCCTTCATAGGAATGATAGATTTCAGCTCTTATTTTTCAAGTTTACTTAAACTGCCTCTCAAATTAGTGGAATGCCAAAGTATTTCTTATTTATGGTCTTTACTGCCTTTGATCAGATGAGGAAGCTACAGGAAATATTTACTGGATTTAAAACTTTCAGCAATAGGACACTGATAGTATCTGTCAGAATCATACATGAGGGATGACATAATGCTGTGCCTAAAATGCTTCATATTTTCTAAAAAATGCTACATCTTGTGAACTCTAGCCTCCTCAATTTATAAGTTGGGATAATGGATGTCAAATATGATTGAAGACGCCTGGGATGCTAGTTTGAATCACCAAGATAAAAACAACATTTATAGGCCTAAACAAAGCATTAGTTACATTGATCAGGATTGTAGTAATGAAATATTTCCTACTGATGAAGGTTTTGTTAAACCTAAACTACATTACCTTTTTTTAAATTCCTATATAGGCTTGCTACTTAACCATTAGCACCTTAAATTTGGTAGGCCAAAGACATATGCTCCATGCTCTCAGAAATGAATTGTTTAATAATGTCACTAATAGGGTTGGCCTATGATTGCCATACTTTTATAGGACAAAAATACTCAATATAAACAATAAGATGATGATGTCATAAGTAGTTCATGTCTTTTTATAACGGTCTTGAAAATTCTTTTTAGCAGTCACTAGTCAAAAACTACTAACAGGCAAGTGATATTTTGAAATTTTAATATTGCTTCTAAGAGTTGAGTCATACATTAAGGAGATATAATTGAGCCTCCTTTCATTGATTTTGACTTTTCGACATTCCATTAGCTTTACTCAAGTTAAATTAGGCTCCTTCTATTAGGCAACAAGTATTGGTCCTACTATTTGCTAGTAGCATCTTTTAAGCATGTCATTTTCTATTTTGAATTATGGATGACATTTTTCTTACTATACTATTTTTATTGAGTGATCTGTTTAACACTTTGTCTCACAAGGTGTTCACATTTCTGCTTTTTGTCGATTTCAAATAGTTGTCAACTTTTGTTTTCTATTTATAGACATTATTTTCTTATTTCTTTTCCCAAGTGGTTTAAACTAGCTTTCTCTCACTTGATGCATTGAGAATGGACTATCAAGCTTGAATATTATTTGGCATAGAAGTCATGCTTGGTGTATATATTTTCTATCAAAAGTACCTATGGCATTTTCTTTTAACCTTGTCTTAGTGGACTTGCATTATTGTGGTGGTTTTGAAGCAGGTTGCCTGTCTGATGCAATTTGGTTTATGCCAACAATCTTGTAACCACTAGATTGTTTTTCGTTTATGTATTGCATGACTAAAGGATTTTTGTACATGCCAATCAATCTTACCACTAGACTATTTGTTGTTGGACTATTTTTTAACACTCTTATTATGTTTTGAAATTTTACCTGTAAATGATTTTATGAATACTATAGATCATATTTAACCTCGACATTTAAAGTGTCAAACTGTAAAGAAAATTAAGGGGCATGCCTACCAAATCTCAAACTTGGGTTTGGTTATATTTGCCTTTATTTTGAATTTATAGCTAAATCACATCGCATGGGAGTACATCTCATATTATTAACAAAAGAGTTCATGTTTTTTTTTTGGTGCTTGTTTACTTTTGTTCATTTATATCCTTAACATTATCATGAAGGGTTTGTAGTTCAAACTTTAGTATTTGTACCATTACAATTTGTGTGTCAAAGTAACTTATAGAATAGATTTTGGTAGTGTAATCAAAGAGCTCAGAGACCACCTTCTACTTTAGGAGTCTTATATTCCTTAATAGAGCCTAATTCTTGGTGGCCCTCCCACGAGTTGTCCCAAAAGTCCAATATGTTGCCCTTTGTAATATTCCATGGAATGTGATTCACAACGATGCTTCTGCACTCCCACATGAACTGCCTAGTAGCTGATCACCCAGTCGAAACATAGCTGCAATTCCTGTTAAATCATTTGATTCCTAGTATTTGTTCTGTATTACTTTGCACCAATGTTTCTTTGAGCTCTTGAACACTTTCAAGACAAGTTTTGCTCCCAGTGTCAAGTATTGCCAAAATTTGCTTGACAGCTAGGCTCCTATTTCTCTTATTGCAAAAGATACGATCCTAGTTTATTAGAGGGATTCAGTGAGACTTGTTTGAGCCACCCAAAAAACCATTTAAAACTTTCATCCAATTTTTCCACTACATTGTTTGTCAAATTTAAACAAGAAATAGAATTGATGGGCACAACACACAACATAGCTTTCAACATGGTAATGGAGCCAGACAAAGAGAACCATTATCTTGTATGCATGTCTTTAATGTGCCAAAATAATGAAAACCAATTATCACATCAAAAAATGTGCATAGATTCCCTTGGATTGAAATGGGGAAAAGGTACTTTCTCAGTTGTAACCAAGAACTTAGTTTTGGATTATTCCTCAAGAGAGGTAGAGCTCCATTGTGCAACAAACCAAATTTGTTGTGCCAAAACTCAGACAATTGACCAATCATATATCAAGGCTTCCCATTTTATTAGATCACCATTCAACTTATAAGGACCCTGTCTTCCAAATACTTCTAGCCAATACTTGACAATGTTGTTGGCTATGATTTTTGATGATAACTTCTTGATTGTCAAACTTAGCCAGACATATTAAAATTGTTGTAGTTGAAACTAGCATGGACACTATTGATGATTATTTTACCTCATAATCCCTGACTATTAAGTGAAAATGTGTTTTGCTTCTAGAATGAAACATGAGACTATAGTACAAAAATTGAAAAGAACATACATACAGGCTGAGTCAGGAGAGGTATTAAATTTTAAAATGTTATCTATGTAAGCATATATGCTGAGAGTGTAGTATTTGTATTCACCAAAACTTATAAGGAGGAACTTATGGCGAAACTTCAATACCTACTAATACAGAATTGAAATTAAGTCCTACACAACAATGTGTTTGACAATACAAGAGATAATGATGCATGTAAAAGGACCAGAGAGAGGAGAGACAAATATACATGTGGCATTTTACATGGCCCTTTAAGAAAAATAGTTATTTCTGTAATCTATTGACCTCCTTTTGTATTTTGGATATGTTTATTGATGATTTATGGCCTCTTTTAGAGAACATACCACTAACATAATTAATAATTTATTACAGTGAGTCAATCTCTACTTGTATGATTTTGAAAAACAAAAAATATGATCTATAAAAGTGAATGAATAACCTGAAATTAGGTAATGATTGGTATTTTTGCCGCTGGCCACTCTGGGGATATGCAATTATCTGCATTTTCTTCAATTTGCATGGTAAATTTATTCTCAATTCCTCAATTTGTTATGTATGACAAAATGGTTTTTTCTTATCTTCATAAAGAAATCTATTCTAAAATTATATTTGGGTCTGGAACTAATAACCATCATCTTTAACATTTAATTGCTTAATCAAGTCTTGTTAATTTCTGAATCAGGATTGAACTTCTACTTCTGGATATCATTCATCCCTGCAACACTAAGTGATGACAAGTTCATTGGTTAAAGCCAATCACTTATTTCTTTGTAGTTATCTTTATTTTCTGATATTGTCTTATGTCCAATGACTTTTTTGTTTAGTTAATTCTATCAAGCACTAAACTACTGAGTATACAGACTACCTTATTTATTCTTATTCAAATCTCTTCGCTTTCCTCCATACTTATGAAAGTTGATCTTGTTCGTTGGCACAAAAATTCAACATGTGATAGAAAAACTAGCTTTGGACAATGCAACAATAGATGAAACTACATGGACTAAATTGAAGCCTCATGATCAACTTTTCTAGTTTGGTAAACCTCAACTTTTGTTGTGGTTGATTCGGTTCATTTCATTTTAGGTAATCAAGATCTTCTAGTAGGTGTCCTAAAATTGAAATTTACTTTAAGAACACATGCTTGTCTGTGTTGGATTTCAATAATGTTAATAGAGGCTTTATGTTGATACTACAGAATGCTTTTGAAATGGTAGCATTTGTCTAGTCTTGGGTAAGTTATATTTATAATTGAACTACAAGTTGTTTGAGGTGATCACATGACTGCTTGACACATATGGGTATGAACTACAAATAATTCCTATAGATTTTATAAGTCTAGTTGTATCGAGCACTAATAGGTCGATATTTTGGTGTAATGGCAACAACATTTGTAACAAGTGGTATCAGAGCTCAGTCTCATTTGAGTCCTTTCGATTAATGTCAAAGGCTAGATTGGTAACAAATTGGTAAGCACTTCCCTCAGAATTTGTAACATGATTTAACCACTTCTAATAAGAATTCCACCTTCATGAAAACTCACAAAGATGTTATATTATATAGTAGCACCACCCCTACTAGTGCTCCACCATTTTTCACCCACTGTCCCTCTGCCATCTCCAAATTTAAACCCTCGTTCCCATCCATGAAACCCTGCATCCCTGCATCTTTTGTCAATAAATTACTATTGAGATTGGGGTGAACCCACAATAATGGGTTCCACTTTAGTGGAAGGAAGAAACTTGAAAAAGCTAGCAAATTTTCGGATCCTGATTTACCATACATTCGCGCAAACATGTACAATGCACATGTTCACACGAACACGTGTGCATATGCACGTATGTTCGCGTGAAATATTGGAACGATTTCTAGTGATTTAAATAAGTTTTTTAACTTTTTCAAAATCATTTTCATGGCGAGTCCTGTTCATTGAGCATTCGAGCGAACATGTGGTTTGTGCTACTTTCGGCGACGTCATCTTGTCAATTTTGTTCTGATTTTTGTTATCAAGTATGTCAAAATATTATTAATTTAATATTTTCAATGTTTTTGAAGTATTTTTTTTATTATCAAAGTAGATTTTAATGTTTTCAATGCATTTTTTTATGTTTTGAAAATATATTTGAATGTTATTTATGTTTTTAATAGTTTTGAAAACATATCTAATTGTTAATTTAATATTTTTATTGTTTATTTATATTAATTTAGAAAATAGAAAAATATTATATAGAAAACATTAGAAAACATTAGAAAAAATAGTAAAAAATTTAGGAAAAACAGTAGAAACCAAATTTAGAAAAAACATTACGAAAACATTAGAGAATTTATAATTTAATAGAAAATTTAGAAAACAAATTTAGAAAAAAACATAACAAAAATATTAGAAATTTTTTAAAAAAACATTACAAAAACATTAGAAAATTTATAATTTAATATGAAATTTAGAAAACAAATTTATAAAAAAATTAGAAAATTTAGAAAAAAGCATTAAAAAAAATTAGAAAATTTAGAAAAAAAATATTGCAAAAACATTAGAAAATTTAGAAAAAACATTACAAAAATAGTAGAGAATTTATAATTTAATATAAAATTTAGAAAAAATATTAAAAAATAAATTTAAAAAAATATTAGAAAATTTATAATTTAATATAAAATTTAGAAAACAAATTTTAAAAAACATTAAAAAAAATTAGAAAAATTATAATAATATAAAATTTAGAAAAACATTAGGAAAATATTTTTAAAAAAATAGAAAAACATTACAAAATTTATAATAATATAAATTTTAAAAAACAAATTATATATATATAGATATGTTAAATGTAGACATGTATGTTTTCAATATTAATGTTTATATATATTTATATATATATATATATATATATATATATATATATGTATGTATGTATGTATGTATGTATGTATGTATGTATGTATGTATGTATGTATGTATGTATGTATGTATGTATGTATGTATGTATGTATGTATGTATGTATGTATGTATGTATGTATGTATGTATATATGTCAAATTCACTTTAATGTCTTAATCTTAGAAGTCTAATTAAATGACATATCTTAAGGGTCTAGATCCTAAATTGTACATGTAAAAATATAGATTAGAATGTATAATTTTTTATTTTGAACATAAATGTACATGTATATTTGTTCATGGTTAAAAGTAGATGTATGTACATGTTTTTAATAAATTCACATTTTTATATGTATAATTTGTGTATATGTTAACTATTGATCTTAATTTATCTTATAACTAAGTGTAATTAACTATATTTAATAACACATGTCTTAAGGGGAGATCCTAAATTATACATAAGAATGTAGATTAAAATGTATATTTTATTTCATAAATGTACATGTAAATATGTTCATGTGGTAGATATAGATGTGCATACATATGTTTTCAATATTCATGTTTAAATGTACATATGTTATTATTTTTAATGTCTTAATAATTAGAAGTATATAATTAACTATATAATTCAATGACATGTCTTAAGGGGAGATCCTAAATTATACATATATAAGAATGTAGATTAATTTGCATATCTAGGTATGAATATAACATACATGTACATCCAAACCCTAACCCTAAATTAACCAAATCCTAACCCTAACCATTATCCAAACCCTAACCCTAACTTAACCAAATCCTAACCCTAACCATTATCCAAACCCTAACCCTAACCTTGATCTTAAAATTTAATTTCTAAACCCAAGATTATAAATGATAATAAATACCCTAAATCATAATCTTGAACCAAATCATAAACTTCATATGCTAAGTTCCCTTATCCTAAATTCTTAACCATGGACCTTAATATTAACCCCTAAATTTAATGCTAGAAATTATGTAAGTTTGTGTAAACCCTAACAATGTCATAAGGTCTTAAATCTTACCCTAAAATTGAGCCTAATTACACTAAAATCCTATTTCAAAACCTAATTGAGGCCTAACTTACATAAAATTAAAACAAGTTGACCCTAATCTTAAATTGTTAAAAATTACATTTGAGATACGTGCACATACATTCAAACACATGTACATATATGAAGTATTCACCCTTGTTTTAAATGATATTTATGTAACCCAACTTGAAACCTAAACTTCGAAACATTATCATTTAAGAGTAATATAAATAATTTATTACCCTTTAATTGAATTCTCTAATAATACCCCCCAAAGTATAATAAAATCTTAAAACAATAAATTAACTCTAACAATAACCAAACTCTCAACTTTAAAGTTATCTTATACTTATATGTAAATTAATCTAGGTCTGGATGTGTTACAGATTATCTAGGTCCATGATGTGGGATGTATGTTTTATTACATGTGTATAATTTTTAATGTTAAAAATAAAAAAAAGTGTGTACAGCAAGCAGTTTAGCTCTTCATACATTTATACAAATATGGGTTCACATGATCAACTTGATGTGGCTCCTGGTGCAGCACCTGATGTAGTTCCTGATGCAGCTCCTACTGCGGCACATGTTGATGAGGTTCCTATTGCAGCACTTGATGCAGTTCTTGATCTGGCTCCTCATGTAGCTCATGGTGGGGATCATGCTGCAGCTTTTGGTGGGGCTTGTCATGTACCTTGACGTAGGGCTCATCGTGCAGCTCATGTTCTATCTGCTGGTGGTGTAGGTCCTATTGTGGCTCTAGGTGCGGCTCCCATTCCAAGTCAGGCTACACCTGTAGCTCCTGCTGGAGGTCCTGCTGCACCACCTCCACGCATCGATATCGATGCTTTATTTGCATTTTTAGAGTAGGAGGTTGGTAGACTGTAACACTCTATATTGACCTCTGATGATGGTCTTTATAGAGACATATGTACTACGATATGTAGGAGTTTACAAGATTTGATAGCTAGATTTAGAGCTCACCATTCATTTACTCCTGCCATATTAGCTTCCATATCTAGGGAGCTTAGGGTTGAGGTTTCAGGAGATGCATCATTCGATGACGTCAAGAGGGTAGCCCCCAAAGACGTCGTCCAGAGAGAGCTCTTTCCAGCTTATGAGGGAACATGGGGTAGGGTGAGAGGCTACAGACTCACAAGATGCACAAACCCTATTATTGCTAGCATGATCTATCCGCAACTTTTAGCTACACATGGTCATTATCCTAATAATGACCAGATACCCCTTTATTTTGCATAGTAGTTGTACGTTGAGTTTCGTATAGGGCTCAACATCAACTACTTGGATATTCTTGATTATTGTGAATAGGGGCATGGTCAGATCATAGATCGTGACTAGTACCGTAGTGTAGATCGTCTCCCACCTACAGATCTTAGACTTTTTTTGGACTAAGGATGCCTCCTGTGACTCCTGCACATGCACCTATTGCAGATAGAGTTATCATTTCTTCCCAGAGGGAAGCAATTGACACTATTGGGCACATTGCATCTACGCCAGCTAGTATCACAATAGATTCTATTGGTTGTTATCTTCATAGTCGACGTCCTCGTCCACTTGGTCGACCATCTTCATAGGCATCTAGTAGCACTTTAGGTGCCTCCTCTAATGATGCATATAGAGCTATTGGGTTACCACTGCCAGGAGATATTTGTGGTCTTTCAGGATAGCAGACACATATGGATATGGCACTATATTTTTTGGAGGATATGTTGCACTTTATTAGCTATATTTTCGATACACAGAGGATTCTAGTACACTCGGTGATGGATTTTGTTAGACAACATCAGAGCCCTGACATAGTTTGACAAACACAGGCGCCATACTAGTGACAGATGATACAGCTGTGCGTAGCTCACAGCATTCAACACCAGACTCACGACACTCTACAGATGACTCGAGCATATGAGTTGGAGATGTACATATCACAGCTGAGGGTCTTGATGATTTTGGTGAGTAGTTGCGAGGTCTATTTGAGATTGATACTAGTTTGAGCCTAGGTATTTCATCATACATGGACCTGTTGTTCGGACCTAGCAGTACTAATTCTACACCAAATGTACCCAACCAATTACACAGTCCACTTCACTCAGATTTACTAGTAGTTGGGCATGGAGTTTCGGGCTTAGGTGCATCAATAGATGATACAATGGAGTCTGTTGATCATCCTCCATCTCCAGAGACCCAGGTACATATATAATTTATTTTTAATTTTAAAAATATATGAAATTAAAAAATATGTTCATTTATTGAAAAATTTAGTTCATATATATATATATATATATAGATATTTAATTTAATCTTTAACTCATAATAAATCATGTAGGCACAGGTTGCTGAGCATATGGTTACACATATTGTTGGTTCAAGGTATCATGTACATGAGAGAGATGATTCTATTGAGGCACCTGGTAGTGCTCAGGTACTTAAGTTTTAAATATTTTTTGTATTTAATTTGAATGTACATGTACATGGTTCACATATGTATATATATGTTTTAAAGATAGAACTCTAACACATGTATGTATATATGTATATATATTTGCAGGGCTTGGTTGATGCGTATCGGTGAGAGGATGTACATGAGACTCGATCAGAGGGTCATTCTGTTCGTATGCCTCTTGAGGGGTCCTTCTAGTAGTAGATCATATTTATATATTTTTTGATGCATTTATATATTGGAGGTCCAGTTTACATACGTACACATGTGTATTTTAGTTCCTTGACGACATGCATGTACTTTCACTATTTATTTGATTATTGAGTATTTCAGTAGTTAGATACCATTACATGTACGTATATATAAATTTTTATATTTTGCAACATATGTGTATTTATTCAAAATTTACAGTTTGCATTTCAGATACATAGAGATATATTAGATCTGTAGATGTTTATTCTTGAGACATGTATATGTGTACATATGTGTATTTTTGTGTGTTATAGCTATAGAACATGATCTTGAGACGTGTGTACATGTATATCAAATATCAATTAGTAGGAAGTTAGAAAGATACATATTTCTTAAATTATCAATTACTAACCTGCTAAAGATAAATATTAGTTTTATGTGGATAAAAATATGTTAATAAACTAACCTAAATGATAACTATGAACTTATAATTTTACAATTTTAAAAACACATGTTTAATTTTCACTTATTAAATTCAATCTAGTTTGAAAAAAAGTTGATAAATAAATTTAAATTATTAAATTCATCTATGTTACAATTAATTTAAATTATTAAATTATATAGTTTTTTAATAAACTAAATTTGATAATTAAGAAGTTATGATCGTACAATTAAAAACACATTTAATTCAAGATGAAATTCAATTAACAATAGCCAATACATTATTTTAGAGAACTTTTACAAAATATAATATTAAAAAAACATATTAATTTAAACTAATTTAAACTTTAAGAGTACATGACCATAGATGTAATAAAGTAACATTAAAATATATAGTTTTTTAATAAACTAGCCTAAATGATAACTATGAACTTATAATCTTACAATTTAAAAAATACATGTTTAATTTTCACTTATGAAATTCAATCTAGTTTGGAAAAAAGTTGATAAACAAATTTAAATTATTAAATTCATCCATGGTACAATTAGTTTAAGCAATGTTTGAAGTATGTGATGCAGTCCCTAATTTGTGTCCCAAGGAACTAATTGCTTTTGGAGTTCCTGGGAAACTTATTGGCCAGTGTTCAAAGGAAATCAGTGTGTTCATGCAAGGGCCACCTTTTTTCTACTATTCAAGAATGATGCTTTTGCATCAAAGGATATTTGGAAGACAATATCTGAACAATTTAATAGTATTGAACTAGAGTTTGTGGACTTAATGTTCTTTTTACCTTCCAGAAGAGCAAGAGGGTATGTGCATAACCTTCCAAAAGAAGAGTGATTTCAAGCAGAACCTCTCCCTCCCATGACTATTCAGGAAGCACTTCCACAAATAAAAAAGTATTGGCCTTCATGGGGTCAAAGGACAAAATTTAATTCCATAGACTCAAGACGATGTGACACTATCTTTATTGATCAACTGAGAGTTATGATTTAGAATTCACAAGGGCAACTACAAGATAGTGTGCAGAAATATATAATTCAAAAGTGTGAAGAGTGGAATTTGTTATGGGTGGGGCCAGGTGACCTCATCCCTCTAGAGCTTCATGAGATAGAGCTTATATTAGGATTTGATAGAGATCACACTCGTGGAACTTCTTGTCTGACTGATCGCTTGCATTGTTTGGGTAATTCATTCCAAACAGATACAGTTGCATATCATTTATCAGTCTTGAAAACATTATATCTTAATAGAACTAGAGTACTTTCTCTATTTTTTGGTATTGGTGGAGCAAAAGTTGCTCTTCATCAACTTGGGATACATTTAAGTTGTGTTGTATCTATTTTTTATGAGTTTCCTCGCATTGTGATGGAAGTGAGGGAAATAATGCACTAAAAAACCTTAGCTAATAATTTTTCTTGATCAATGTGTAGGCTCATTTTTTTTGTAAATAGCTCAACGTTAATAGACTACTTGAAAAATGGAAAAGGATTTTAACCAAAATAGAATGTTCTCTACTAATTTTAAATTGACAAATCAAAGGAATACATACTATTTGATGAAGGATGAGTGTTATCAATCCAAAATGATATGACTAAATTTTTTAATAACTCTTCAATTCTATTAGAATGAGGTGCTCTACACATGATTTCCCAATTGCCCTCCATAGTATTGTCATCCACAATTAATCTTCTCTTAACATATTGTCTCATTGTTTTCCTACTAAAACCCATTTTAGACGAAATTGAAGATATTTGTTTATTTTGAGACATATTTTTACTTACAATAGACATCAACACCACTTTTCTTGTCAGAGACTTATCTTTAGTTCAAGAGTGTTTTCCTATGTTTCTCAAACCTTGTTTAACATTTTCAATCAAATCAGTTTGCATGCTAGAAAATCTTCTCTTCTTTGATGTTGTGTTTACACCTAACAATTTCAATGCCTCTTGCAACTTTTTTTGTGTAAGAAAAAGTGAAAGCAACTGAGCTTGTTCAAGTGTTTTAGTATTATCAAATTGAGTCATAATTTCTCTTATCTTCTTCTTCATTGACCTTCTCTTAGACAAACTTAATGGTTGAACACTAGCTGCAAGTTTTCTCAATTTATCTACATCCATTTTAAGTAAATGATCTAAATTCTTATGAGAAATACCATACTTTACAGATTGGACAATATTTAAGAGTTCATCCATACTAGTTCTTGCACCTAATCTCAACCCTTCTCTAATTTATGTTACTGGAATTTCTACAGGGACCGATCTTGAGCCTTCTCCAACATCCATTGTTTGAGATTCAACAGGGAAAGATTCTGACCCTTCTCTGACTTCTGTTATTTGAACCTCTGTAGGGACTGATCTTGAACCTTCTTGAACATTCATTAATTGAGATTATGTAGAGAGTATTCCTGACCTCTCTCCCATACACATTACTTCTACTTCTATTGAGCCTTCTTCAACATTTCCTTCACCTTGTTTAATTCGATGATAACATGCCACAGTCTTCTGAATATTTCTTTGTTATGCTTCATCAGATCTTTTGCTTGCATATTTGTTTTGCCTTCCTTTCTTGTTTCCCATTATAAAATATAAAATAATAATAATTTATCCCTTGCCTCAAAATAAATTTTGCGCAATAACCAGATAAAAAAATCACTATATAGATTTGTCTATTGCTGTTGGTACTTTTAAATTGTTTGACAGAAATCAATAGACTGCAGTCATCTGCAACAAAGCATAAATATTCTTCATTATAATATGACTAAAATCTATGAGTCGCATTCTTTACAAGTGGCAATGCACCAAATCCTTCTTAAGCCATCATTGAATTACAAACAAATAACATGGTATGAATACTAGAATATTTCTCCTAAAAAATAAATTGCTTTTCATTTTATGAAAATATATCAATCTATTTTTTCAAGAATAAATTGCTGCATAAAAGACAATGGCATCAGCTATCAAAAGAAGCAAACATAATGTTAGAAATCCCCTCTTTCGTTTGTAGCTCTCATGTCCTTCTTTCTTCTCCAAATGATGTAGCTCCAAATTATGTGAGTCCTAAAATCAAGTCTTAATGTCCTGTTGGGATATTTAGGAATTTGCGGTATCTCGTCAAACAAGGGATTAACATTGATGTGTTCAAATGTACCTTAGATGATTTCGATGTTTGATTCTTGAGGAGACCTTATAGGTGCCATTATTGCATTTGATAACTCCAAAGGTTGTGTCCTAGTGAGTGTTGGCATGATACCTCAGAATGCAAATGTAGTGGAGGGAAACTTAAATGAACTTTATGCCTCTCAAGTGCATACCTAGACTACCAACTACACACTTGAAGTGTGCAGTTGATAAAAAAATGTTGCAGTTGGTAAAATAGAGTTGCAGGGTACCTAAAATGTAATTTTTGAGTGTTTTGAATGATTTAGAGTGTTTCCTAAGGTCTTGGGATGCAATGCAAGGTGTGGAAGTGAAAATTAGAGTTCTTGAACCTAGAATGTAACACCTAATTACCAAGTGTTCCCTAAAACTACCAACTTTGCCCATGAAGTGTGCAGTTGGTAAAACAAGTTTGCAATTGGTAAAAGAGGTCAAAACTTGATAATTAAGATGTGGGTATGCAAGATATGAGTTTTTTTGGGATTTTTAAGTGTTTAGAGATGTTATGCAATGTGAGGAAATTCTAAATGACATAGGGTTTTGATATGCAAAGTGGAAATGTCCTAGGGATGTTATGCAAGTGCAAATGCAAGGTGTCATTTTGAAGGTATGCAAGATGAAGATTGTGATATGCAAAATGAAAGTTAAGGTTATATTTTGGACTTGGTAAAGATGCTAAAGGTAGGTGTATGAAAAGTAGACTATGCAAGGGATGGTTTCCTAGGGTTGATAATGACGTTTAGGCAATGTAAAATGAAGATAGGTGATCAAGAAGACAAGTTGGTTGATGGACAATTTGATAGGGTTTGATAATGAAAATGATGCTAGGGTTTGAACAATGCAATATGAGGGGGATATACCACTAGGGTAAGTCAAAAATGACATTTAGGAATATGATTATGCTAATGATAGAGGTATACATAAGGTTTTTTGAAAATAGGTGAAATCTTGACAAAGTTTTGACAATGTTTGATGTTTTGACAAGGTTTTGCAAGTTTCCAAGGTGTAAATTTGAATGTTAGCTTTTATCTTGATTATGTTTTACACAAACACAAGACACATTAAGACAAGAATAGCTATTGTTAAAAGTGAACGATCACACCACAATCTAGGCTTTAGGACTGTATCCACTGAATTCCTACTTGAACCAAAGTTCAACTGTACTTATCCAGAGCAGACAACTTAGGACCTTGGCACCACAAGCTCCCCCTTATAGCACACTCACTTCTTGGGGCTACCAAGATCCGCATCTCAAGGGGCATGACTTCCCAAGGGACTGTTGTCTCTACTAAGGACTGCAAGAATGTAGGATGTCTTCATGGGCATGGGTGACCCCTTGAGCCAGTGGATAGAAAGGATTTTGGCCACTAAAACATGGTTTTTAGTAAGGGCATTCCATTCAGTAAGTGAGTGATAAAATTCCTCAGAAGGTCTCCCAGCCTTGAGAATTGAGGTTTGACACATCATAAGGGTACTGGAGGAGAGCTATCACTCAGCAATACCGTCGACACGGCTTTCATCGTAATCGAGTTTTATATAGTAGCTGGAGCGTTGACCTGGCTTTTGGCCCATTATCACTCTGTCATCCCCTGGCATACCCAATATCAAGTATCTTGGTCCAAGGAAAGCCTCCTATAAAAGTTACATGGATTTCTCTTACACCCAAGATCCACGAATGGTGAGGGGAGAGGATATATCCAATGCAACTCTTAGGGATTTAAACACTGTAGACACGCCAAACAAAAAATAAAAAGTTCATTTTAAGCACCAAACGAAGTGTTATTTAATCTAATAAATCCACACACATGGTTTTGACAAACACACAATGGTCTTCAACAACGTCCTGCAAAATAAGCATTAGTTGTTTGTTACAATCATGTCCTTATTCCACGATTGTCACATGCTGCAAGGAGACCATTAGTAACACAATAAGAATATACATTTTTTAACACCATTAATATGTTACTAATTTTTAATTTAACTTCAATGCATCCGTCAAACAACTTCACTAATGAAAGAAATAAATAAATAATTTAAATGTACAATATTTTTACCAAATTGATGCTTTCAATTTTGTGAATGAAATTCATGGCAAAGACAAACAATGCACGTAGGTTAGGCTGATGGAAAATAGTTATACAAATGGCAAATAACTTTACAAATGGAAACTTTTTTGGATTTTTTTGAGTGTTCGCACGAACACGTTGAATTACATATGTTCGGGCAAACATATGCCCAAACTTTTTTGACAATCGCAAAATTTGATGATGCGTGTTTGCACAAACATACATTCGTGCAAACATGGTGAACATGTTCATGCAAACACCATGTTCGTGCGAACATACAAAATCACAAAAAAATTCACCTATTTTTCAAAAAAATTTTTTGCTCTTTTGACTTCCATAATTGTAGGAGAATGATCTCCTATTGTAAAATAAAAAATGTCAAAAATGTGCTGCTCGGAGCAAGCTTTCCAACGACTATAATTTTAATACATAATTTAATCATTAAGACTTTCAAATATGAGTTTAACTCATTATAGGTTCATTACCGATTGAACATCAACCGACTTTGACACCTCGGGAAAATTAGTAAACTAGGTCAAATTTTTTTTGAAAAATATGGAGGAACTGGCTTACTGAGATACCTTTCTATTCAAAAAAAAAAATGGTTTATGATAAATTGACTTCAAATTATCTGTGTCAAATAGAACGTATGTCTGAAATACGGTTCATGTCACTTCAAAACTTCATAAACTATACAATATTCAACCAAAATAAACCAAACCAAATGCATCCTCTGGATATTGATGTTACAAATCTAACGTCGAAAGAATTACTTCATTATCATTTCTAGAAAAAAAGTTATGTGTGTCAAATGAACTGTCACTTTTTAAAATATTGAATTTTATTATGTACCACTTTTTGGAGGAGATTAAAAAAATTGACATAAAAAATAAATAAATTAAGATTAAAAAATATGGTTACAAAGTAGGAACAAAGTACTCAAAATCACTAGTTTATGTCATCTTGAAATTATTTATAGTTTTGGAGATATAGTCACTTGAACGTGATGTTTGTTGCAAAACTATTGATTTCAGTGTCAAAATTGGTCAAAAAGTGGAACCCATTATTGTGGGATCACCCATTGTCGATTTAGTAGTCAATGCCTCTTTTGAGATTCATGCCATGGATCAGAATAAATCTACCATTTCTATCTGACATTAATAGTTCAAATTTTTGATGCAACAATAAATAATTATAACAAATATATGTAGCTATGGAAAACACATAACAGCTTTGGTTTTTTTTGTCTCGAGACAGATTCCTGTCAAAGAGTTTTCTTGTTTTCCACATAGTCAATTTTCTTATTCATTGTGGTGTTAACAAAAATAGTGAGAAGCGGTTACAAGGGTTTGTTTAGAATTTATTCTAATGGGAAGAGTAATGGGTTGATTGTATTTTTGTCCACATGATCATTACATCCTGATCTGTTGTATTCATTGGCATTTTCTTTTCCAGCTTTCTTCATCACATTAAATCTTTAGTTATATTTATTTTCAAGTGAAATTCTACACTCATTTATTATTCTCTTTCAATTCTTAACCTTATCCCATTTTTATTTACTTTCAATTCTAAATAGGTTCAATAAGCCTCCTAAAGTGGTTATGAGCTGTTAAAACTTCTAAATAGACCATCCTTTGTTTTGGCATTGTTTTATCTCTTTTTTAATGCCTATTCATTTAGTTTCAGTGAAAATGGTTTGAGCCAATAGTGATAATGATTTGAGCCAAGAGAAGATTCTCCATGTTTTCTTTTGTAAAAATAAAGACAGTGCAATAGAATCTAAAGTCATTATGCCCTAAATATTACAGAGTGCTAAAGCACTTGCATGAGCACTATGATCCATCTATCATTCACTGTGATTGAAATCATCAAATGTTCTCCTTGAT
Source organism: Cupressus sempervirens (assembly GCA_028749045.1). Lineage (NCBI taxonomy): Eukaryota > Viridiplantae > Streptophyta > Pinopsida > Cupressales > Cupressaceae > Cupressus > Cupressus sempervirens. The sequence goes on from CM053792.1 coordinate 709,679,821, forward strand.
GCAATCTACAATGCCAAAGTAAGTAAATTTTATTGTAAGGGAATATTTTCACATAGAATGTATCTTTCATAAGTCTTGCCTGTTTAATATGGCATGCAACTTTCAGATTTTGGTCTTGCTGTGACAATTCGAGGAGTTGTGGGAAATTTTTTTTTTCAAGTTTTGGGAACCTTGGGATATGTAACTCCAGAATACCTTGTAGATGGTATGCCTCAAATACTAGGTTGAGCTTTCAAATTATGTTTATGGCATATTCACTTCCCAAAAAAATCACATCCTAGGAAAATAGATATAATTAATATTAATTTTCTATGCTATGAATGCCCCCATGACATTGATTTGCCTCTACTTAGATAATTTTCTTTGTACAACCAATGAAAAAATTATCTTTGTGTAACCAATGACAAGGAAATTGACGGAAAAAAGTGATGTCTATGCATTTGGAGTAGTTCTATTGGAACTGATTACTAGAAGAAAGCCTGTAGACAAATCAATGCTAGAAGGAAGCCTATCTCTCATTACTTGGATATGCTTTATCATTTTATGTGTTAGCTTAGGAAATTCAATGTATTAGTTTCCAAGAAAGAGTACTAACATATTTTTGAAGGAGATTGGTGTCATTGGTCTTAAGACTATTGTTATAAATGTGAGTGCTTTCAATGGCAAAGCATGAAGTCACAAGGACTAGTCTCTCTCAGTCCATGTGATACCAAGGCACATTTCACAATGGTTTTACTACTTAAATTAAAAAGTTATAAAATATAATGTAGTTTATAGGGAGTGAGATGATTGTTGACTATGTAAATATATTGTAGTTTATAGGGAGTGAGTTGATTATTAAATATGTTTTTGATTACTTGAAAATAGGTTTTTGAAGGGATCTTGAAACCTTTTATAAAATAGTGCTAAAGATAGGCAGAATTATAGTAATAACTGAGAAACATAACAAAAACAAAATACGCCAGCCAACCAGAGATGATGACAACAAAGCAAGGGCCAGGCTCCCCAACACAAAGACCCAAGACAAGTAAAACACAGAGAAGAATAAAAAACAAATAGCTACCAAAGATTTTTGAGTAGCTCAGCTACTTCGAATGTGAGCTTGTTCATATTCTCTACCACTTTCTTCAACTCTTTAACCTCAGAGGCCACACAAGACTATTTCCTTTTATAGCTGGCTCTAGTCCTTCTACTTAGTCCAATAGGATTATTTGTCACATGACGAGCAATGTCATCAGTGAGTTGGATAATGGCTCTATCCTCATTAGAATTCTCCAATTTACCAAGAAGGATCTTGACATGCTCATTAGAAGCTTTAAGAATTTTATAACTTTGATTAGCAATGCTCATTAGGGTAGAGTCCAAACTAAAAAACCTTGTACTTGATTGTTGAATCTATTAAAGAAGAAACAAATGCTAGTTAATTTACAGACTAGAACTGACCTGAATTACTTGATGTATTTTTTAAATGTTGAGATGCATATACTAATGAATTTTTGGTTGTTGTAGGCCAAGCTACAGCTGACAGATAGGTCAAATCTTCCAACTATTATGGAACCTATGATTAAAGAATTACTGAACTTGAAACATCTTCAACAAGTAAGTTGCATGCCAAATATTTCTTTTGAAGGGAATTGACATTATTTTTAAAAATACATTCAGTTTATATAATTTTACTCATGTTTTGGTGGATAAAAACTTAACGTTCTTCCACATTTCTTGCCCATTTTATTGCATATCTGAAATAAGACATAATCTTGCCATTTTCCAATAGCTAAATGTCTTTAACTGTTATTGGAATTTGACATAAAATGTATTTTTAAGGTTAGATTGGCAGCTAGTTTTGGTTGATCGCCATTTGAAAATTAGAGGTGCTAATCCTTTCATTAAAGAGAAAATTTATAGTGCAATACATATCATCACACTTACCCAAAAAAGTTGAGCCAAACTCTGAAAGTCCCATTGAATCTATAGAAGGAAGAGAAGAAATTGATTATCTAGATTGAAAGTCATTGTCCACTTCATAATCTTAGCAAGAATAAAATCATAAGCACTTGTGAACCAAGTATTTATGATGAAGCAAGAAGGAAAGAAAAATGAAAAAATGTGTTGAGTCGAGAGATAGAAATTGGAAAGAAAGCCATTGATTATAAAAAGTATTAAGATCAAGTTTAAAAATAATGTTTTAATTGACAAGCACAAAGAAAGATTAGTAGCTAAAGACCAACAAATTGAACATTGAGGAATCTTTTCTTTAGTTGCAAAGATAATTATGATTAGAATGTTGATAGTGCTTGTTTCCAATCATGGTTGGAATATCCACCAAATAGATATGAAGTACATTCCTAAATGAACATCTGAAAACCCAATTTTGTTAGAAAAGAAAAGGAACACATGGTATGTCACTTGAAAAGACACTATATGATTTGAAACAAACTCCACGACATTAGTATTCAAAACCAAATAAGTACTTTCCCCAAAGGAAATTGATTTTTTTAAAACCCAATTTATACATCAAGAAGTCTAATTGCATGTTATTGTTCCTTCAAAATTTTGGTCGTAGGGTATTGGTCATAGTGCTAGAGGTTGATTTTCTAATTATTGTAAATAACTTATATGTGAGGTGAAAAAAGATATGAAGATCAATTTGGAGACCATGGGGAACTACCCACAACCTCAAGCCAACTCATCTACTTGTGCAGGCTCAACACAACAAACTATTATGCAAATGTAATTGACTATTACTATCTGACGTTGTAGGTTGTTGCTTTTACTAAGGGACTCAAGTGCCCTATGAGAATGGTGGACTTTGGTAGAAGGTTGTGCCACAGAAAACAATGGATAATTTAAACTTCAATAATCTGTTTAATAACTATTCTGAGAAAAATTCATGATGATATGTTTGGTTAGGATACCAAACCACCTTGAAAACTAAGGAATCCATACATATTTTTATTGAACTGAAATTGTAAAGAAGGAATTTGAGAAAAAATAGGAACTAAATGGGATTGAAGAGAAATGGAATTGTCTTATATTAGGAAAATTAATGTAAGATGTTTAGCCAAGATTCTGGGATATAAAATATATTGTAGTTCAAGACACATATCAATGATAGTAGGAGTCATATAAACTAAATATAAGATAGTTATAGACAAAGGAAATTTTTGATGTGTGCAAGATCATAAGGAAACAACTACTTGAATATGTGAGGACTTAGCTTCTATCTTAGATAACCAATAGATTAATTTAAAAGCAATAAATGCTCATATTAATGAACATGGAACCATTTCCCAATTCTATGTTTGGTAGATTTATAGAGAACTCAATTTTAGAGGATTATATGCTGGCTTGGGGCCTACATTGGCGAGAGCTTTCCTTGCTAATGCTACATCTATCATCACTTGGTAACTTACAACAAATTTATTTGGGGTGAAATGGTAGTAAGAGCATTACCTTCAGAGATGAATGGGTTTATACTTGTACAAATTTGTAAAAAGTGGTCTTTTCTTTTTTTAGTAGATTGTCCTTTACCTGTAAGAAAATGATATACCTAGATAAGTAGTCATATTGACATACCTAGAAACTGGCATTATGTCATGGGACTCAGCCAACAATATATTTGTACCAAGTATAGTGCACTGTAATGGTATTGTTCATACAATGTTCATATTTACTCAAGAGGACTATTTTTATTTAGTTTTATTTGCCAAGTTTCCTTTTCAGTTTGATTTTGTGTTGGTGACACTTCAGACTCAAATGCCTACAAATTCTTCATGTAGTGTCTAGTCTTGAGCCCTAATCACTAGGCAAGCTCCTAGCTCTTATTACAGTTTTCTTACTGCAATGTCACATCTAGTTTGCATATGATTCTACTAACCTAAAGGATCCTTAATAACAAATAAAAGTAGTCTCCTCTGCCCAAGATAATACAACTTTTTTTGGATTTAAACAAGAAAATTGGAGCAGCATTATTATTGAGGATTTGTGTCTGCTCAGAAACTTCTTATCTAAGAAAGCCTTCCTGAGGGTTATGAGCTTGTCTATTTCTCCTTTACGTCAAAGGTTCAATGCAAGCATGTTGCTAAGAGCCTGCCCAAGGTTAAAAATGCAAAGTGAACTAGTTTTTTATTGCCTCTTTTATTAGAGTAGATTTACCTGTGGGGTGTAGAGCACATGGAGAGCTTGCCTGCTTATTTAGAGTTTTGTTTCTCATCCTTTTCTTGAATATCATATCAAAGAAAATAAAAAGATCTTGCACAAGTTTGTATGATTCTCTTTCTAATTTTGGCAAATAGAAAACTATTATGGCTTGAGACTATGTTCAACATAATTTACAACCTCAACAAGAGTTGGAATCCCAGTTTTATACATATGTGGCATTGGTTGCAGTAACAAGAATGTCACTACATCATCTAGATATACTCAACAAATCAATATGCATATCTTGCAATATTGGCTTGCCATTAGACAACATTTCATGGAGGCAATCAATAAAATAGTTCAAACGCCTTACCTATGATTCCACATTTTGCATGCATGTCTACTAGGGTAGTTGCAATTTAAACAAATATATCCTCTAAATATATCTATTTTGTGCACATCCAACAACCATGGCTTTTGATGACCACATTACGTTTAGGAATCCTGTCAAACAGTTCACATGACTTATCTATGCTTCTATTTTGCAAGCATGTCTCCTAAGGAAAATGCTTCTACTTCATCTACACCATCTAACAAAATCCTTTATGCTTTGATAGATGCCAATAGCTTATCCCAAAGCTCTCATTCAATAATTATGAGATGATCAATCAAGAGGAAACAATTGAGAGCTTAGAGTGACACAATTTTTAGATGATCATATAAAATGAAATGGGCATGTGAGTAGAAAGAAACTAGGAATACATTGTGTATAGTTGAAGGCATGAAATGGATGGTTTTGGAGTATTCAACATAGACACTCAACATTCAGTACATATCATCATTCAAGATCAAATGGGTGTGTGGGATTATACGCATAGTGAATAATAAAGGAGGGAATTGAACCCTCCCTGAGGCTCACACTTGTTGAGGTCCACTTTAGCAAGGGCCCTTCTTGTGAAATTGTTGTCTAAAACCTTTCTAATGAGATAATGTGTTATGAGCTCTTCATCAGTGGGATGGAACATGAATCCAAGAGGCAGTTGTGCATCACCCATATCATGACTGTAACTAAAGTTAAGAGCATCTATTATTGAATTCTCTTCCCTATTACCCATATTCATTTCCTTTGTTATGGGAAATAGGGAAGAGAATTCAATAATAGAGGCTCTTAACTTTAGTTATAGTCATGATATGGGTGATGCACAACTGCCTCCTGGATACACATCCCATCCCACTGATGAAGAGCTCAGAACACATTATCTCATTAGAAAGGTTTTAGACAACAATTTCACAAGAAGGTCCATTGTTGAAGTGGACCTCAATAAGTGTGAGCCTAAACAAAATTTTGACCAAGCATTGGTCGAAATTTTGACCAATGCTTGGCAATTTTTTACCAAGTATTGGTCAAAATTTTGACCAATGCTTGGCTATTTTTGACCAATACTTGGCAATTTTCTACCAAGCATTGGTCAAAATTTTGACCAATGCTTGGCTATTTTTGACCAATCATTGGTCAAAATTTTGACCAATACTTGGCAGTTTTCAACCAAGCATTGGTTGAAATTTTGACCAATGCTTGGCAGAACTTGTGCCAACATGTTTCAAAGGTTTCGACTAATGTATTGGTTGAAATTTTGACCAATTAGTAGGTTGGTCAAAATTTGAACCAAAATTTTTTTGACTAATGGGTTGGTCAAACTTGGTCGAGATTTGGTCAAAATTTGGGTCTAAATTTTGACCAATAATGGTCAAAAAATGACCTCAAATGTACTAGTTTCAATCACAATGCTTCATTTTCCTCCATTAAGTTTCAATTTCAATTTTTTTAATTCTTTAATTGAATAAACTAATTGAAAATTACCTATAGACTATGCAAATCAATACTTTCACAAATTTCAAGGCAAGAGGAGAGGCAAAAATCAAGGCAATAGTCTTTAGGTTAGAATTGTTGTAGAGGACCTTCATGGATGGAATGTTTTTGGCATGAGTACCAAAGTATTGAGCCTCTCATTCCTATGGGAAGACAAAAAAAAGTTGGAAATTAGGTCTTTTAACATATGGCCATTAAGTTTTTTCCTATTCATACAGTGTGATCTGCCTATGAAGCTTTATGCATGGATCTTGGGTCCTAGTTTTCTCTTAAAATCTAGGAAAACTTCCTTCTATCATTTTGCATATTTTCACAAAGCTGATTTCTCCATGATATTTTCTATTCTTGTTTTGGAGAGGAGAGTCATCAAAAGAAGGGGCAACCAAGGGATTGATTAGCTCCCTTCTTTTACACAAACATTTTTAACATTCTCGAGCACCTTATGTGTTAATCTCATATTGGTTTCAACAAGTGAGTATCTATACACTTAAGTCGTTTAATTAGTTCATGCCAAACAAATAACATATGTCGAGTGCAAAATATAAGTTAGAGCATGCTAAGTAAATAGTGAGTGTTGAGTCATTCAAGTGCCAAGTAGATAGTATGTACTGAGTGATTCAGGTGCCAAGTAGACAATGCATGCCAAGTGATAGCATTGAAGTCACAGTTAGTGCCAAGCACAAGGGACTTCAGATGTCGAGTGACACAATTTTGACATATTTGTTTGTATTGGCACAAACTACTATGTAAACCATTTTTTAGCCAACTGAAGGATTGATTTATGATTTTTTGTTGATAAGGATGAATCTTAAGTTTGAATCCCTATGTATTACATGCATCTAATCAAAAAAAGAGAAGGTTTAAGTAGCAATATGGGTGAATCATAGTCATTGATTCATACCTAATCCTAATTCACCTAGGTATTCTTAATGAGGAAAAAACCTAAATGTTCTAAGCACAGAGAGAGAGAGAGAGAGAGAGAGAGAGAGAGAGAGAGAGAGAGAGAGAGAGAGAGAGAGAGAGAGAGAGAGTTTTGCATGCACAAATAGGACATTCATGGTAACCAAGGTATTATGACTTGAGTTACATTGTAGAATCAATTAAAGGAGAATAGAGGAAGGAAATAGTGGACAACAAAGAGACATTTGACAAAAAGGGATCAAGTACACATCAATATAGAGGTTATCTAACATAAAGAAATAGAGTGTTAATCACAAGATCAGTGTTGAGACATTCGAACATGTGAATTAGTTAAATCTCTTAATAGAGTAGTCCTAACAGTTGTATTGAAATTCTATAATAAGGTGCTTACTTAATTGTGAGTTGAAGTCCTTTAATTAGGCACACTTCAAATAGGGTGTTGAAATCTTTTAACAAGGTAAGACCTAACAGTCTTTGTAAGTTTTTAATAGGGTAAACCTTTCACAAGGTAGATCATGTTTCATGATCAAACATTGTAACCTTCATTAGATACACTTTATTACTATAGTAGTGAAGATTTTTGGGTGTCATCCCCACCCCAGTTTTAACTTCTCATTGGAGGGTTTATGGGTAATCATATCTTATGTCATATATGAGCGAATTCTTATTTGTTTGCATCATGGTATTTTAGTTTACTTATTGAATTGTGAAATGGATGTATGGTGAATGTTTTATGGGTAAAACCTTGAAGCACTGATTCACACCTCCCCCTTCCCCCCAAACTTTACCTTTCCTATTATAATTCTGAAAATTGGTATCAGAGCTAGTTCTCTAAAAGTAAAGCTTTGCAGCTTTGAGGAAATATCTTGGAAATTGAAGTCTACAAGTTGGGAAAGATTATTGAGAACCAAGAGATTGAAATACAACTCATTCTATATTAGTTGAATGAAGGAAGAGAAGATCTAAAAAAACATTAAGAAGAAGGAAAAAATTGCTATTGAGGAGAATTACATAGAATACCAATAGATGAAAACTACTAAACTATTTGTAAATGGAAACTCTAATGAATTTGATGTAGCAGTTGCAGATCTAAAGGAAAAGAACAAAAATCTAGCTAAAGAGATTAGAAATATTAAGATAGAGAAAGAATTGCAAGCCATATCACTATGTGAGGTGACCAAACAAAAAAAGAAAGCTATGGAAGAAAAAATCATGATTGAAGATGACAAAAGAGTTTTGACCAGTAGACTAAAAGAGAAATCATCAAAAATAAATAGGATTGCTCACATGCAATTGGAAACGATGAATCAAGTCATGATTGCTAATCATGAAATGAATAGTAAAGACATTGAGATCACAACACTATAGTTCTAGAATGAATAGTTGAGCAATGATTTGAAAAGGGAAAAGGAGTTTTTTGAAAGTTTTAGTAAACTTAGTGAAGCCATCAAGTACTTTGAACAATTGATGAGATCCACTAGATCTAACAATTATGCATTTGGACTAGGATGCAGTAGTACCGAAGAAGGATAATTATCCAAAAGTGCTGAAGAAAGAAGTAATAAAGGTAAGAACTCCAAAACTACTTGTCATAATTGTGGTCATATAGGACATACTACTAATGTTTTTAGGAGCAAGACTATAAATCAAAATATTAAGTAGAAGAACATGGGTCACTACCATAAGTGCAACAAACAAGGTCACTAGAAACATGAATGCAGAACCAAGACCATACATATTCAAAGATTTGAATGATACTATTATAAGTATCATAAGTATGGACATAGAGCTTTTGAATGCATATCCAAACCCAAGTGGTCATCAATTAAGTAGACAAAGGTAAAGAATAATGGCAACTTTAATAATTGGGTTTATAATACAAGGTATAGTTATCACTACTATCAAAAGTATGGACATATTCTTGAGAATTTTATTAGAACATATTTTAGAAGTGATTACAAAAGGTGGTTGATTCAAACCACATGTTTTAGTTGTTTGAAGACTAGTCACATAAGTAGATATTGTCGTACAAGGTCAAAAGCACCAAGTTGTGAGTTCAACAAAGGAAAAGGAAAGGAAGATATTGAAAATTTTAGAGATGAGATGAACAAGACATGGAAGAGAAAGGAAGATTGTATCACATCAAGTGTAGATAGGATCACTTCACCCAATGGGTCAGGTGATCGTACCTCATCAAATTAAGAAATCAAGAGGTATGTGGGACTGATATTTAAAATATATACCATACATCAGTTCCAAGGATTTAGTTTTGAAAAGATTACATATGCATGAATAAAGATGCAAAGTATTGTTAGGAATTTTAAAAAAAATCTTTAAGTTTCGTTAGTTTTTATGTTACTACCAAGTGTGAAAAGTTTCATATGGTTGCCGAGTGAAATGTTAGTAGATGCCGAGCTAAAAAAAATTTTTAGTTAAGGCCAAGCTCATAGAGGTTGCTAAGCATATGGAAAAACACATGGATGTCGAGTGAGCTAGAAATCCAATTGAAGCTGAGCTTACAACTATGTAAGCACTTAGCATTAAATGCAGTGTTTTAAGGGCTATTTGATCGATTTCTATTCATTTGACATCATTTGAATTCGAAGAAGAGCATGAAGAGCTAAAGGCAATAAGGATAATTTGATCTAAGAATTTGTAGGAGATTTAAAAGGGTTTTTCAACATCATTCCAACAAGATTCACAAGGTATTTATCGTGTGCTAAGCTATGTAGTTTTAAATTTTGCAAACCCTAGTTTCATGTAATGGTGTCTAGTTATTCAATAGCCAAAGGTGTAGAGGGAAAAGAGTGTTTAAATGTTTAATTGATAAGTAATGAAATCAAACAACATACTTTTAAGGCTATCCTAGATATAACTTATGAATAGGGTCTCTTTGGTGCATTATCCATGATGCCACCACAAATCTTGATGATTCTAGATGTTAGAAATTGTTACACAAGCAAAATTGGAAGCATAGGAGATATGGAAATCAAGGAAATATATGGGAAACTATTTGAAAATAGAGCATTGAAGGAAGATTTTAAGATTTTTGAGAAGAAAGGGTTAATTCAATGCCCTAAATTTCCCCAACATATTCAAGATAGAGTGGGTAAAATTTGTTTTGAGTAGAATTCATGATAGCTCTGTATGGTTAGGGAATGAGCTAGTAAAAATCACTAAGAAGATTGTTCATAGAGTAACAAGGTATTTGACCCTAGATCAACCAAAGACCATGAGAAGTGAAGCAAAGGAAATAATTGAAAAGAACACAGGGGTTGTGTGGAATAAAAGGGGAATGACAATTGATGATATCACAAATCCCTTGATAGGTTTTGCGGTGAGGGTCATAACACACAAGTTTTATTAATCTAGTAGATTAAATAGTGTACCCTACATTTTAGTTGATATGGCTTACAAAATTGTGAAGAAGGATCATACTTATGATCTTGATGAGTTGCAATTGCAACAATTGATTGAGAATTTGGGAGATATAAGGAAGACCAAAAGTGCACAGTGAAAATTTGGATCTATTCTTGTATGTATTTTCTTTTATGTGTAGAATACATTTCCTACATTTGGTAAGTTGCATGGAAGGTGGAAAACCCTATTTCTTTTCAAATAAGTGAATTTATTGAGCATCTGGGTGATAACTTTGAATCTGTCATGTCAATTCATTTTGAAGGTTTCAAACAATCTATGAAGAAAACATTAAGGATACTAGTTTCACTAGTGGAGAAACATTTTGATGATGTTTTCTTCCTATTTGATATTGATTTCACATATGTACAAGCAATAATTCCTAGGGTGAGATGGCTAAGGCCATTAGGATATGAAATAAATGTTGATGAGGCCTCTACAACAATAATAGTATTACTTGGAGAAGAAGTGGATAAGAAAGCCAAAGCATTTGGAAATTATGACTTGGCCAAATCAAAGATCACTATGGAATTGAAGATTGCTTCAGTGATCAAGAAAAAGAACAAACTAGTAAAGAAATTGAAAGAAAAATTTGGTGAAGTACCCAAGGAAGAAGAAGAGGAAAGACAAGCTCAAGCACCATTTGCATTGACACAAGGTTAGGGAGAAGACCAACAAGAAGATGAAGTAGAAACTATAGAAGGTGTTGAGGAAGAAGAAGCCAGTGAAGCACCTACAACTACTAAGAAGAAAAAGAGAAAAGTAAAGACTCAAGTAGTGAACAAACTAAAGAAGGTTGCTAAACCTAATCAGCCCAAACCTACATCACCTACCACAAGGGCCAACACTAGAGTCACTATACAAAATGTTAAAGAAGTAGCCAAGCCTAAAGAGAAGGAAGCTGAAGCACATAAGAGATTGAGGAGGAACTATGTTTCTCAAGCTAAATTTGATGAAGAGAAGACTAAATTGGATGACAACAACCAATTTCAAGTGGTAACTCACAAACCCTCTTCAAATTTAGATAATTTATGTGAGAACATTAGGAACAATGTTGATTTATCAGGATTCTTTCACATCGAGTTTGACAATCTTGGGAAAATTGAGAAGAACCAAGTTGAAGAGGAAATATATGCCATGATGGCTATTTTTAAAAAGACTCCTCTAGAACTTGCCAACTCCATACCTACAATTTTATATGATAGAGTTGAGCAAAAATGGCACTATTATTTAGACACTAAAAAACAAATTAGGGAGACAACCTTCACTCAAGTTATGCTAGAACTTAGTAAGGGTGAAATATCTAAAGCCATTAAAAAGTATGCTATAAGATTTTTACCAAAATATAGGTCATTCAACATATTGCAAAACAATATAGAGGATGTTGTATAGAAGTCCAAAAAAATGTGGAAGATAACATATGAACTATCAACATCTAGAGAAGATGACCAAACACCTATTGATGTAGGAGAGGATGAAGAAGATGATACTAATCAAGGCACAATTGAGGGATGCATAGATATGAATATTGATAACTAGGCACCAACTGAGGAAGAGCAACAAATAGAATAGAGTGTACAAGACACACAAATGTCAAGTATCAACCCTCCATAGGAGACAAGTGTAAATACTAAAATTATCAAAGTAAAGGATGTTATTAAGACTATTGCTTAGAATAGAAATCTCCTTACAGAGGATGATTTGAAAAGGATACTTGTCCAGTCCACTCTCAAAGCCAAACTATGTGACAACCCTGTACTAGTGAGTGAAGATGAAATTTAGAAGACAAAAACAATTAGTGTAGGGGAGGAAGTGAAAATAAAAGAAACATCTATAATCACTCTTCAAGTCACAAGTTTACAACCTTCACAACCTATAGTGGTATATCAAAGGAAGGAGACAATAATTTTTACTATCAGTACACTTATACAAGACACTCCAGTCTCATTGAATGTGCTAGAAATTGAAAAAGAAAAGGATGAGATAGTTGGAGAAGACAAGATAGAAAAAACATAAAATGAGGGCACTCAAGGCCAAACAAGTTAGGTAAATTCATCTGTACCTCCTTTAGAAGATCAAGATGCAACTAGAACTATAGAGGAAGAAAAGAACAAGACTAAAGAGTCAAGTTTGACACCTAAGCCAAAGGAGCTACTAGGTATTCAAGCATTGGTGACATTACTAGAATATGGTACTCCTTCCAGTCAAACTTTTTAGAGGCCAATCACAAATGCTACACCATTGCAATTCTCAAGGCCAAGTCCTAACTCATCTAAGGCAGTAGAGGTAATTACTTATGGAGATGTTAACCTAGATTAAGATATTGTATTGCCTAAATTTGATTTGGAAACAATCACAATCAAGAATATGGGTATATTACAAGATGTCCTAGCAAGGAAAAAAAATCAAGAACTACTTAGAAGAGAGCATAGGCAGAAGCAAGCTTTGATTGACATCAAAGAGATTTTCCTAGATGCATTCAATCTGCCAACTCCAAATGAAAATAAGCCCATCATTAAATAATTAACCAATATAGGGGAAAGGGTTAGTGACACAGACATGGATACTAATGTAAAATTACTAGAATGGTTTGAAAGGAAGTTTCAAAATAAGGTAAATGAGAAGATATCAGGTGCTATTGCATTGGCATAGGTTGAGCTAGCAACCAAGATAGAAAGTTTGAAGAAGGTACTAGAGAACATTTTCTCTTTATACACCAAACTATGTAATCCTACACTCTTCACACAAGAAGTAAGGAATCACATCCTAAGTTTGGAGAGCCATATGCAGTCATCTGGTGCTACTTTGCCCAAGTCTCCAATTCAAAGTGAGAAACATTTTTAGAATCTCTTACAAAATGATACTCAATTAACATCATTACAAGTAGATGAAGCCAACATAAGGGCTAAATTGATCTACATCTAGTCGACATTAACTCCTCACATGGAGATATTATACAAGTAACTAGGCTATGTAGAAACACTTATGAGGAAACACCCAAATATTTCTATATTGGATGGCTTAGTACACCTTGTTGCCAAGCTGGCCATCCAAATCAAGTCTTTGGAGGTAGCTTGTGATAATTGGGATGCAAATCTTAAGATTCTACTTGAGATCCATAAATCCTTTTTTGACAAATACACTCTTAGTATATAACCCATTGACATTAGTGTCAAAAATGGGGAGTAAGAGAAATGGGGGAGAAAGCAGAGCAAGCAAGTTGAGTAAAAGAGATATCTATACCCAAGGGGGAGTAAGAGAACAACAAAATGAACCACATCAGTTCAAATAGGTATAGAGAAAGAGTATCAACTGATGCAACTCTACTCAGTAGGAGAAAGATTTTGATATAGAACATAAAACTAAATTAAACATTCAACTCAGGGGGTGTTATGAAATTTTGAGGTACAAGTCATGTGTTGCAAAATTTTGATATTTTGAAATTTTGTATAGAAGCCAAATAAATATCAATGTTATGCTTGTAAGGATAAGATCATTAATGCATGACCAAGTTTTTTTGAAACTCATGTCAAAGGGGGAGATTGTTAATCTTAGATTGGTTTTGACAAGTGAGTGTCTATACACTTAAGTCATTTACTTAGTTCATGTTGAATGAGTAACATATACTAAGCACAACATGTAAGTTAGAGCATGTTGAATAAATAGTGAGTGCTGAGTCATTCAAGTGCTAATTAGATAGTATGTGTCGAGTGATTCAAGTGTCGAGCAGGCAACACATGTCAAGTCATTCAGATGTCAAGTGACAACATTGAAGTCATATTTAGTGCCAAGCACTAGGGACTTTAGATGCTGAGTAACATCATTTTGACATAGTTTTTTGTATTGGCACAAACTACTTTGTAAACCATTTTTGAGCTGACTTGATGATTGATTTACGATCTTTTTTTGATAAGGACAAATCTTAAGTATGAATCCCTATGTATTACATGCATTCAATCAAAGAAAGGGAAGGTTTAAGTATAAATATGGGTGAATTATAGTCATTAGTTCATATATACCTAATCCTAAGTCACCTAGGTCTTCTTAAGGAGGACAAACCCTAAATGTTCTAAGTAGAGAGAGAGAGAGAGAGAGAGAGAGAGAGAGAGAGAGAGAGAGAGAGAGAGAGAGAGAGAGAGAGAGAGAGAGAGAGAGAGAGAGAGAAGGAGAGTTTTTCATGCCCAAATAGGACATTTGTGGTGACCAAGGTATTATGATTTGAGTTACATTATAGAATCAATTAAAGGAGAATAGAGGAAGGAAACAATGGACAACAGAGAGACATCTGATTAAAAGGGATCAAGTACACATCAATAGAGAGGTGATATGATATCAAGCAACCAAGTGCTAATCACAAGATCATTGTTGAGACATTCTAACAAGTGAATCAGTTAAATCTCTTAAAAAAGTAGTCCTAATAGGCTATATTGAAATCCTCTAACAAGGTTCTTACTTAATTGTGAGTTGAAGTCCTTTAATCAGGCACACTTCAAATATGTGTTGAAATACTTTAATAGGGTAAGACCTAATAGTCTTTGTAAGATTTTAATAGGGCATCCCTTTCACAGGGTAGATCATTGTGATATTGCTATTAGGATTTAACCATGTGATATTGATTCAAACTCATTGAACCATATTTCATGAGTAGTGATTCAACATGAATCCATCTCTCATGAGAATAAATGGAACACTTAGCACTGATTGGATCTAAGTGATGCTCACAAGGTTGAAGCACTAGGACTTCTCGGGAGGTCACCCATCCCAATACTACTCCAGCTTGAGTGCGCTTAACTACGAAGTTTCCTCCATGGTTAAAACCAAATCTTGCAACCCCATTTACAAAACCTTCACCAAGTGTTGTGCCTTATGAACCATTCATTAGAAAGCCCCTTAAGCTCATCAATTGATAAGTAGGGGTTGCAAGATTTTGGTTTAACCATGGAGGAAACTCTGTAGTTAAGCGCACTTAGGCTGGAGTAGTACTAGGATGGGTGACCTCCCAGGAAGTCCCGGTGCTTCACCACTGTGAGCATCACCTAGATCCAATGAGTACTAAGTGTTCCATTTATTCTCATGAGAGATGGATTCACGTTGAATCACTACTCATGAAATATGGGTCAATGACTTTGGCTCAATATCAAATAGTTAAATCCCGATAGCAATATCATAATTTGGCTTGCTATGGAAATTTTCTCCTAGTTATCAAAGGGTAGATCATGTTTCATGATCAAACATTGTAACCTTCATTGGATACACTTTATTACTATAGTAGTGAAGATTTTTGGGTGTCATCCCCACCCCAATTTTACCTTCTCATTGAAGGTTTTTTGGGTAATCATATCTTGTGTCATATATGTGTGAATTATTACTTGTTTACATATTTGTTTCCATCATGGTATTTCAGTTTACTTATTGAATTGTGAAATGGATGTATGGTGAATGTTTTTATGGGTAAAACTTTGAAACAATAATTACACCACCCCCCCGCCCCCCCCCGCCCCCCACCCAAAAAGTTTACCTTTCCTATTGTAATTCAAACACTTATGCTACTAAGACAAATTGACATTCCCATTTCTCAATCATGCACAACATTAATATTTAGGGGAATATACTTTCATTTATGCCCTCTTCTCTTGACAACATCATCATCCACCCAAATAATTAAAGAACAATATATCTACTTTGATGTTTCACTTGAATCAACATTTCCTTTGGAATCATCCACTCAATCAATCAAAGAACAATAGATCTCCTTTGAGGTTTCACTAGAACCAACATTTTTAGCCCAACCAGTACACATGCTTTCCCATTTGAAGAACTTATGGTATTCTCTAGTGGTATGAATCTAGTACTAGAACTAACATTATTTTTTTTCTTTCTTAAACTACACCTCTATAAAAATATTTTGTGATTAGATTTTGACAAAATTTGATATTCCAATTAGAAGAGCCTATGTTACACCATTTTGACCTCTATGTTTCATTTATTAGTCTTTCTACTTGATTTAGATTTGATGTAGTACTACTTGTGTTCATGTAATGAGACTGTAATTAAATTTATAATTTTTGTACTCTTGAGATCGTAGTGGGTGAATATCTAAAATTTATTCAACATGAAATTTTCTAAATAGTATTTGGACATAATGCAACATATTTTTCCTATTGAGTTATAGTAATATTCATTCATTTTCTATCTATATACAACTTTGAAAATTTGGGTATGTTGAATTGACTCCATCCCCATCTCCATCTCTCAAAACCCTTAAATCTAAGCATGTTTCTCCACCTACGCCTCCAAGAGCTAAAGGCCCATATTCTTCTTCTCCTACTTCTCCATCCCCTTCTCCATCCTCATCTCCATTACCATCAAATTCTAAACACAAATCACCACTATCCCCTCTTGCAGGTAATGGTTCAGCTTCATCCCCAATAAAGAGCCTAGAAAGCCCCACATTGGTTTTGTGCACAGCATTGAATGCTAAGTAGTTGACCACTTTAAAATATCTTGGGATTTCTACACTAAAGGATCCTTGCTCACCTAATCAATGGAGAATCATAGTGTGTGACAATGCAAAAGTATCAAAACATCTTGTCTCCCTGCAACTCCAATATTGTTCTCATAAAGCCAAAATGACACAAGACATTATGGAGGCCTTATAAAAACTTTATTTATTGACTTTCACGGATTTCCCCATGTCTCCATTATGTTTCCTTTACAATATTTTGAATTACTAACTACATTTACCTACATTTTCAACTTGGACAAGGCCTTTGAGGTTCACTCTATCCAAGGATTGAGTGGTGTGTGGCTTTGTAGGTTTCATAATCTTACAAAACGAAGTGTATCAAATGTGTTTGTGAATTCTAGTGGTCCTACAATTATTCTCATCAATATGAAGCATATTAGAGATGTTTAAATATCTAGGAAAAATCTCTCTTTTGTTAGGATTCTATATCCTAGAGCATCTTTAACAATCTAGAACTATTTGTCTTACAATGAATTTGGAATTTATTATGTTCTACCTATAATGAGAACCTTATAATTTATGTGGTGATCCCAATATTATTGATGTCTTAGGGCCTAGTGGAGTAAGACATGCATGTGTTAGAACTACCAAACTATAGAAAGAAGAAAAGTCATTTAAAGATTTGTTTTGCTACCTGTCACTAACATAGGTGTATACATGCTTGTTTCATCCTCAACATAATCATCAATAATTTATTGATCCTTGATTTAAGATTTTCAATCCATTGCATTGGTAGAAAGATTTTTTAACTATATGCGAATATTTTCATCCTGTTGGTGTTTTAAAAAGTACTAAAACTACTAAGTGACAAAATGCTTAATACCAGAATGACAGTACATACACAATCTAAAGACTAGCCTATTCTTATTAACAATTGAATATGTAAGGTATTTGGACCCAACTTCAACAAAACCACAAATGGTTTTCTACTCTTTTGGCTCTGCAAAACTAGGGTGGGTGTACCTAGGGATGGTTCAAAACTGGAACAACTGTATGAGGATTATTCTTTGTTTCATTCTGATTCTCATTTCAAGATCGTCAAACATATACATAATTCTTACTTACTTGGTAAACACATCCCATAAACAGATATGGCCCAAAATTCTTCTATAGATCTGCAGATGTTTACAACAACAATGGCTAACTGAAGCTAAAACATTCCATGCAGACAAGTGCTGGCCAACTTTGAAGATCTACGGGAAATAAAAGTAAAATTTGATTTGATGATGCATTTGAATAACCATTTATAATATAATTCTTCTTTAGCTGAAATAACTTGATCAGTGCCTAATCCATTGGGGTTCAGAGTCTATAGAAAATTCTTAGATCTAATTTGTTGCTTTACAACAGATTCTATCAACAATTCTTATCAGAATTTATCATTCAAAATCCTTTTCAATACTTAAGAAATCTCATCGCATTCATCAAAGCCTTTATTTAATCCATTGAATTAACAACAATGATAAATGGATATACAACCTAACTAGATTGCATTCAATTGCACAAGGTTTTACTCATACAACATCAAGGTAGCTAAATATTTAAAAGGAGACAAAGTTCAGAAAGAACTGATATGGGGACAGTTAATAATTTGTATTCATTTCCTTTGAAAATGGTATATCCTTTACAATAGACTCAAAATGGCCTTCAGAAAGAAACACGGCTCATTCTATATTCATGTATTCTCAGAGAATTGACAGAAAAATACATTACAAACTTGATTTCAAAATTTGGACCAAAAACCAAACTAAGCATAATACCTAGAAGAAATAGAATTTAGACCGTTCTTTAGCCTTGGGATCTCACTTAAATAGTGTGAGATACAACAAGCTTCAGGCTAAAGACAAATGACAGCTGTCCTTTTAAAAAGGCACTCACCTCCAATTCTGTCAAGAAGACAAGAACAAAATAACAGAAAGGTTTATTACAAAAAACATTCCTTGGTGGGTCACTTTCTGTTATGCTTCTCAGTTGTTGATACAAGAAAACATGATCTAATCTTACAATCATTCTTCATCCTCAGAGTACATAGCCATGAGTTCTGAAAGTGATGTATCATCTTCAGTTACCTACAAACTTACTTTAACCTGGGGATCTTCCATGTCTTCCTTACTAACTACGAGGGTAACTGTTACTTTTGCATCTTCCTCCTCATCATCTCCTGACATCCGTTCCATAAACTAATTTTTCCATTTATTAAAAGCATCATCATTTGGCCAACCAAAACTTAGAGCTTCTCTTTGTATCTTTATTAAAGAATTTGCCTTTTCTTCTAAATCATTAAATTCTTTTCTCATAGCAGTATAAAATAACTGTATTTTTACTAGCTCTTCATTTGTCTTTGCCCAAAACCAGTGGCGAGTCTCACCCATGATGTTTATTATTCTTTCATTAAATAACTCATCCAACTCCCTTTTCCACTTTTCCTTTTCCTTTATTGTACCAACAGATTTTAAAGCACAAGGAAATAAAGTGAAATTTTCAGCCATATATTGGGAAAAACAAAGTTTTAATCTTCTCTGTAAAGAATCTTTTTCAGCATCAAAATTCTCTAGCTTATTAAATAAATCAAAAATTTTATCAACTTGATGATAAGGCATTTGGACTATAGATATACATATGATTGTAATATCATTATTTCTCTCCCTCCATTTCTGTGCAAGAGGAGTCAGTTTATCCTTATCTCTATTCAACTCATCCATGAGGGTTACAATTCTTGTCAACTGATCATAAAAAGTTGACCATTGTATTTTATCTCTCAAATATACCACACCCTACTTTAATTTTTCTTCCTATTGATTTCTAAATTCTATCTGCAACTCATGTAATTTTGTTTTTTCTGCTTCAAAGTCCTCTATAGTATAGAATTGGGGCCTTTCAGGGGTGTCAGGTATTTCAATGATAGGGGTTGATCCAAAAAATGACTGTGAAGGGTATGCAATTCGAAGTGTACTAGATTCTCCCACCTTTCTTTTCCCAAGTATCTTCTCCAATTGAGATACCTTGTTTTCCAGCTCAATTCTCTTTTTTACTTCTTTATTGTAGGCATCCACCACTATTTCATACTTACTTTGTAGATTACTCATTTCCTTTTCTTCTCTTTCTATAGTGGCCAAGGAAAATTTAGAATAGTCCACATTCATGTGGGCTGCCTGTACATGTGCAGTATCAGTGACCCTCCTCACAATGATACTCACTGTTAGTCCTAAATCATCAGGCTGTAATGGAGTAGTCCTGGATCCCCTTCTTAATGACCACATGACAAGGGCAGCTTGATCATTACTGAATGTTGTTCCCAAGAATTCCTCTTTATTTGGATCCTGTAATCCTAAATTATTTGACACAGAATTAAAAATTAAGGCATCAGCAATATCCCAATTGGCCAATAATAAAATATTTACATCTTTCACCATCTGTCTACCCTCTTCAGGGGTTATATTCTAGAACTCTTTATCATTTGTTCCTTTATTTGATTCTGAATAGAGGCTTCATCCATTTCTGGATGCTTTGTTTTCATATTCCTACATCTTTGTTCAAAAATGTGCATGTTTGCCCTCCATGCAAACTGATGGAAAGCCCTAGATTTTACAAAACTGTTATCAGAGAAAAATTGCTGACTGGCTTGTTCCAAAATAGGTCTAATTCCCTTCCTCTAAAATTTTCTATAGTTAATTCAAAACTCGGCACAGGAGGCTCTTGGGGGTTCCCTTCATCAATTTCTGCTTGAGTAACAAAAACTCCTCCTTGTGACCCCATTTGTTCAATTTTCTCATTGGTGAGTTGCTCTTCCTCAATTCTCATTGGAGTTTGGGAAGGTGAGTAACCTTCATCATGGGATTCTTGTTCCCTTATTATTTTTCTTCTTTTGGGAGAAGGTTCAAGGGGTCTTTCTTCAAGGACAGTACTAGTAGATTCAATTATCTATTTTTCTTTGTTTACAATGGGCATCTGATCCCGAATAACAGTATATCCTATCCTCTTTCGCACAACCAGTGGACCTACCCCTATGTTAGGGGTGAAATCCAAATTCCTCATAACTTCTCTAGCTTTATCTAGAAAAGAATCAATAAAATGTTGTTTCTTCTCATTCATTACCTCCATTATTTTTTAGAATGTACTCATGAGCTTATTTATTCTATCTGCATTAGTTGTAGCATTACTAAGAGGACTGTAATCCTTGTCAAAACAATTAATAAACTCCAATACTTTTGAATAGACTCTCCATTTCTCTTTCTTTGTTTCTTGCTCCTAGAGAGAAAATTCATTCCTTATTATATCTTCAGGGAAATAGAATTCATGCTGACTTGGATGAAGCTTGATCCTATGTCTAAGAGTAGAATTAAAGAAACCTTCTATGTCACAAAAATGAGCATGAGATACTGCCATCTTATATTGATCCAAAAATTTGTAGAGGAAGATCCACTCTTCTTTATTTATTACAAACTGGTGGGCTAGAGTGCAAGTAGGAAAAATTGATCCTATTCCCCTTTTGTGCAAAAAGGTCTCCTCCACTCCTCCCAACTGCCATAAAATTTCAGCTACTCCTACCTTTAAAGGCACCTGATAGGGTAGTACATGGGGTGTCCCTTTGAATCCATAAACCCTAATGATAGTTGAGACTGGATATGGGATGATATCTCCCCAATTATGTGAAAATTTGAGAGTATGGGGTCTGTCCATAGGCCTAATAAGGTGCATTAGTGCCTTAGGAATTCTGGGATTGTCACTCAATATGAGGCATCTTAGTTTAGAAGCAAAGTGCCTATCAAATCTAACAAAACTAGCATTTTCTGCTTCCCCAGTCATGTCTGCACTCCATAATTGAACTAGTAGTGCTTCCCCCTCTTGTTCCTTGTTTAAAACCATTTCTTTACCGAAATATGTAACCCCTTTAAAAAGAAACATATGCATCAATAGGGAGTACTGACCCCTAACCTTTTCCACCTTGCCCTTTGCAATCCCCACCAATCCATTGTGAATCTCATTAGCTAGGTAAGATGCAAAATCAACAATTATTTCTACACCGAAAGAGGATATTTGGGTGATCATATACATGAAGCTAACAGGAATAAAATCTTTTTCACCTTCTCCGAAGACTCTGCACAGGGTCCTGTATATCTCTACTGCCCTGGCATTAAAGCATGATTTCTTAAAAGGTTCTTTAGAAGATGATGTTATTGCTAGTAGGTTTCCAATTTTGCCTATGTGGGCCTTTAGTGCATCTTGTCTAACTACATCCCTTTTGGACATATATTCTTTTTCTAACTCTATCAAATCAATGGGCACATGATACCTAGTGAGAGGTCCTAGACTGAAAACTTCCCTAATTTCTTTTGGACTGATTGTAATTATAACCTCACCATCCATTCTTCTCACTACCTTAGTGGCTTGATCATAACTTTTCACTACAGCTTCAAGAAGGTCATAATCCATAAACACACTGGGAACAATTAGGTTTCCAAGATCAAAATTCCATATATTGGCATGAGGGGCATATAATTTCTTTTCTGCAAACCACTTTTTGAACAAACTCAAACTAGTTAGAGAAGTTTGAGCATCCTGGACCCAATTACCCTTATCATACAATCCACCAGCTATCCTTAGGTAAGGGTTCAAAGAGGTTAACCTTTTAACTTGCACTGTCTCTATAGTAGACTCAGGAAGCAACTCAAGCAAATCATCATGCACATTTCTATCCAAATAGTTTATTTGACCTGAAAATCCCTTCTTCGGAGGCATCTTGGACTATTTTTTATAGAACTGAAAAGCCTACGAAGATTATGGTAGTACTACTTACTTGAATTCTGTCTTTTTTTTCCTCTATATTTCTGCAAACTTTTCGCGAACAGACAATGTTGCAAATTCTACCAAACTTCGGCACATTTTCCTTTAGTAATTGCTTCTGCACAAGAGTGGCTCAAAATCTTTGCTCGCGTAAGATGAAACTAATGAAATCTCTCTGTATTATACTCTATTTTTTCTCACAGACGATGCTTTCATGTCTATTTAATACAAAGAGTGGTACCATATTCTATGTTTAAAACTATGCCGTCGATCTTCAAGAATCCTATGATCATGTGATACAGAGAGAACAACTAGGCGTTGCACTTGACATGTTAATGTTTTCACCCAATGAGAACTTACCACATGCATAATTCTTTCCTTGATGGCGCTTATATCCAGACCCACTGGTAACTAAGGACATGTGTCAGCATGTCGCTACTTCATTATGCATAAAGAACGAGCACCTTGCCATAGCGAAGCAAGGACAACTGTAGATCTGATCCAGAATCGACATATAATATGTTATTGGGCCTTCTCAAAAAGAAGGTGGCGGGCCCTATTCGCTATGTCACTATAAATATCTCCCTCGCAACTCTTCATAGCGAGAAAATGATGACCGTTGATCATGTGTTTAATCAAGGGTGAGGAAACTGCACGTATTCTTTTGATTCATATTCGCTACGTCGCATAGCTTAAAGAGCATGCAACTTTTAAAAGCAAGGTAGCGAGGACTGTTGATTCCATTCTAATCTAACTCTTAGGATCTCTTTGTACATTTGATCAGAAGGGCATTGATGAAAATACAGAATTCTGCATAGTTGGCACCTTTCAAGATTTTACTGCAGTCCTAGTTATCATCCCATGTCACCAAAGGTCCCACCGACTCTTCAATTTCACGGGGCCTCGCTACTTCGCTAATGGTGAGATGTCCAAGTTTTTCGATAGCGAGGTTGTGAGCTCTGACACTTTAATGAATTTTGGCATCATGAAATGCAAGGGGGCATCAGACAATTATTTCTATTATTAAACTACTTTTGACAATGGCATTTATCACTTGTCATGCCACCTGGTTTAGTTACGATACTAACAAATTGTAATGTTATCGGCTCTTAATTTCACGGGACCTTGCTACTTCGCTAATGGTGAAGTGCCAAAATCTTTCGATAGCGTGGTAGCGAAGTATCGAAAAAATCATTATTCTGGCTCGAACTTCAGACTTTCTACTGGGTCCCCTTTCCTATTTTGACGATAATTGCAACGTGTAGCTACATAATAAATCAGTCAGAAAACAAAGCTCCGACCATCGTATCTTCATTTTGTGGTCCCGTTTTGTAATTTATTCAGCGCTCACTACCTCACCATACATAAAAATTATCCATGTTTGCATAGCGAGGTAACGACAACGGTAGATCTACTTAGATCGGATGACTGGAGAAATATGAGAGGAAAGGTATCTCGAGTGCACAGAAGATAAAAGGCGACAAAATATTTGTCTCATTTGAAAATTCAAAAATTTTGTGCCCCACACTTTATGAATAGGAAGAACATAGGGTTTTCATAAGCTTTTTTCAAAGGCTAGCCAATGGATGGATTATCCAGAAACCCTATGTTTCAAAATAAAAGTCTGACTTTTCTACAATTGGACAAAAAACTTCTGTTACACAACAAGTCAGGCCAATAGTGGCTCTGTCTGGGGATGATAGACTACTTGAGTCTATGCAAGAATTCAGAATCTATGGGAGAGAAGACCACATACTTGGTGCAAAAATGATAAGTTCTTCAGAGAGCACAAAGCAACACACAAAAACAAGGAACCAAACTGCACAAGGATACTTACAAGGATTTACAGAAAAAAAAAATGACAAGAAACCCTAAAAACTACTATTCATGGAAGAAAATGAGTATTTTTGAAGAAAAATACTTCTTTAAGAACTATCCATGAACTGGCAATTCAAGAATATTGTCAAAGATATCTTTGAGTATATAAGAATCTTCACCCCAAGTATTCTCAATGAGATATGGGCCTAACCAAATAGGATCAAATTTGTCATGTTTTCCTTTATCTTCAATTCTGGCATTCCACATTAAGACTAAATCTCCATTTTCAAAATTTCTGCTTACAGTTCTTTTATCATAGAGTGTCTTAACTTGCAATTGCAACTTTTGGTTCCTTAAAGATGCTTCTTTTCTAGTTTCGATCAGTCCTACCAATGCATTCATTCTTTCTTGCATTTCATCTATAGTATCTTTATCATATAACTAGATGTAATTGTATAGTCCCATCAAGTTATTCTGAGGCATTCTGGCTTGAATCCCATACACTAAATCAAATGGAGCTACACCAATTGCTTTCTTTACAATTACTCTGTCAGCCCATATTGCCAACTGTAACTTGGAATCCCATGCCTTTTTATTATCATCCAATGTTCTCTTAATGACCTTCAATAGGCTCTTATTTATGGACTTAGCTTTTCCATTCCCTTGTGGATGATATGGAGCAGATGATGACCTTGTCATTCCATATTTATCACAAAACTTGATGAACTCCTTAGATCTGAAGCACATAGCATTATCTATGACAATTCTCTGTGGACATCCAAATCTAGAATAATATTATTCAACAGGAAATTATTTACCACTTTACTTGTCACATTTCTTGTGGGGATAGCCTCTACCCATTTTGTAAAGTAGTCAGTAGCAACCAAAATCCAAGAATAGCTAGTGCTAGACTTGGGGAAAATCTCTCCTATGAAGTCCAGACCCCATTGTTGAAAAGGTGCTTGAATCTCAATTGGCTTCAATGGAGTATTTCCTGAGAATTTCAGCTTTCCAGCAAACCTCTGACAAGGATCACATTTCCTAACCATAACTTGAGCATCCTTGAATAGTGAAGGCCACCAGAATCCAGCCCTCATTATCTTATGTGCAGTAGTTTTGGCCATGTAGTGTCCTCCACATACTCTAGCATGCATGTCTTTCAAAACCTCTTTTTCCTTTTCTTTATCAACACACTTCAACAAAACTCCCTCAAAGTTTCTCCACCACAGGTTGTTTTGGACAAGTATATACCTGATGGCTTGCAATTTAGTATTCCTCTTTTCATTGTGAGGCAGATGAGGAGGAGCTTCCATATGTTGCAAGTAATATATGACATTGGTGTACCAATCACATTGGTCCATGTCACATAAGTCAGCTCTGAGATCATCATTTACCAGATTTATCTGATTAGCCTCTAGATTAGTTTCAGCCATGAGTTTGGCCAGACCTTGACCTCTTACTAACTTTTTTATTTGTATATCAATGTTAAATTCCTGGATTCTATTGATCCATCTACACCTCCTGCCTGATACTTCCTGTTGAGAGAATATATCCTTAACTGTAGCACTAGGTACAAAAGCAATAACAGTAGCACCTACCAAGTAACTTCTAAAAGCTTTTACAACCTTTACCAAAGCATATGCTTTCTTTTCATTTATCTCATACTTAAGTTTAGCAGGCTGTAGTGACTTACTGAAAAAGGCAATAGGTTGCTCATATCCTTCTTGATTCTTCTACAATAAGACTGTACCTACAGTATGGAATGATGCAAAAGAGAAAACATGCATGGGTTTTGCATAATCTGGGGTCCTCAGCACTGGAGCATTCTTTATTGTAGTTTTTATATCTTGGAATTCTTGTGAAGGTTCACCATTCCAATCTATAATGGCTCCCTTCTTGAGCATCTTTGAGATGGGTCTACTGATTTCACCAAAATTGGTAACAAATCTCCTCGAAAAATTTACTTGGCCAAAAAAAGACTAAATTCCTTTCACATTTTTTGATTTTGGGACTTTGTCAATAGCTACTACCCTTTCAGGATCTATTTTTACCCCATCCTTAGACACTATATGTCCTAATAATTTTCCTTCTGTAAACCCAAATGTGCATTTCTTTGGGTTTAAAGATACCCCATATTCTAGGGCTTTTATAAAGATTTTTTTCAAATGTTTGCAGTGATCTTCAGCCTTATTAGAATACGCTGTAAGATCATCCTGGTACACAACCATAAATTTGTCAATATACTCATGAAATGCTACATCCATGGCTCTTTGGAAGGTAGCTCCTGCATTAATCAAGCCAAAAGGCATCCTCACATACACATATGTTCCCCATGGGGTTGTGAAGGCTATCTTGAACTGTTCACTTTCTTTTACTAGAACTTGATTATATCCAAAGAAACCATCCATCATTGACATCAATTCAGAGCTAGTCACTTGCTATAACATGGCTTCCATATTAGGTAAGCCATAATTGTCTTTTAGAGATGCAATGTTTAAATTTCTAAAATCAACACAAAGCTTAATATCTCCATTCTTCTTCCTGACAGGAACCAAGTTTGAAACCCAGGTGGAATGCCTGATTGGTTTGATTATCCCACCATCTCTTAGTTTTGTCAGTTCTTCTTGCATTTTTGGGGCAAGGGTAGGATTGATTGGTCTCTGTTTTGGTTGGAAAAGATCCTCCATGTAACCCTTAAGGTCATCATATGACCAAGCAAAAATATGTCTGTATTTTTTAAGTAGGTCAATCAATATTTTTCTGATTTCAACAAGCAGATTTTGGCCAATATAAACCCTTTTAGGAACTTCATCAGTACCCAAGTTTATTTCTTCTAACTCTTGGGGTTTGGGATCGTTAACTCCTGATTTTACTCTATCTTGGTTATCAAAAATATTTTCCAAGACTACTAACCCCTTTGGCATCTTATTTGTTTTCAATTGTATTATCTCTTGACCAAAAATGGTTTCCTTCCCATTTATGGTTTCAATCAGTCCACTGCAATCCATCTCCTGACCATGGTACTTGTCTTCATTTAACAAAAAATTTGTAATATCTTTGTCATCTTCAAAACCTGCCAATTTTCAATGTTGTCAGGTATGGAAGGTCTGTTTTGCACCTCAATCTAGGAGATTCCTGCAAATGATATTTCTTTTGGCTTGATTGCTACATTTGCCAATAGATTAGCCATCTTGTTTTAGGTCCTATCTCTCCATGAGATCCCAAGTGCATCAAAGAATTTTATCTGATCCCAGAATGCATTTCTATATTGTTTCAATCTTCTATTTTTGGATGAGTAGGTTCCTTTGATCTGAGAGATAATTAGTTCAGAATCCCCTATGACACATAATTTTTTAATTTTATGATGTATGGAAACTTTGAGTCCTAGCAGCAATGCTTCATATTCTGCAATATTATTAGTGCAGGCAAACTTCAAGGTGAATGAATACCTAAAAGTGTTGTTTTTAGGGGACACAAAGACTACACCTACCCCTGCACCCTCTTTAGAACTAGCCCCATCAAAGAACATTGTCTATAATTTTGGTGAATTCATGCAACATTCAACTTCATTTTCGATGATAGCAGGTAAATTTTCAACTTCCAGAATAATTAATTCAGCCCTGAAAGCATTAATCCCAGTATCTAGGAAACAAGTGGTATCTTTGTCAATTTCTTCACCTAAGATGTGGTTAACCCTTGGTTCCCTATTTACCCTGACAGCTTTGTCCCTTATATGAAAAGTGGCATAAGTAAGATCACATTGTAGGCTTCCTCCCATGGCAGCACTCCATTTTTTGGAGAGTAACATTCGGTAGTGTGGAGGTATATCTACCACAAGGAAAAACATGGTTAATTCTACTTCAGGATATGCAGCCAGTTTGAATGGTAAGGCATTTATAGTACCTATGACTAGGACTTCCCTAACATCCATCCCTCTGCATCTGCCCTGCTTGGTATCCACCTTCAATCCTAAGGCTTCCATTACTTTGAAAGGAATTATAGTGTTGGAAGCTCCTGAGTCTATCATGCTATTTTTTAAGGTCTTCCCCTTTATGATTAGACTGAGGAAAAAAGGATCAATATCTTCTATGAAGGCCACTGAGGAATCATCTAGAAACATTTGAGGAATCTGGGATATAATACCACTGTCCTCTATTACTAATGGGGTATGTTGGGACATAGTTTGATCTACAATAATATTATTATTTTCTATTCCACCCAACCATGACAAAGCCTTATTCTTATGCTCTTCAATTCTAAAAATTTCAGACAAGGGCACTTTTACAGTAATTTGAGATAACATGGATATCATATCAACAGGTTCAACCACAGTAGGTTTTACAATAGTACCCAGAATCAGAGTCTTTTGAGTAGTAGGCACCACATTTTTCTTGATAACATCTAGTTTTGACTTCTTTGGTTGCACAACTGGTTTTGTTGCTTCACTTATCTAAAATTGAACCTTCTTCTTTGGTTCTCATTTCTTACCCTTGTTCTCCTTGATCTTACGCACATCTACATTGACTTTCTATTTTTGATCATTCATCTTATGAGTGATGTCTTTGATGAACACACTAGATGGCCTTCCTACATCATTATTTATTGCTCTATTTCTCAAATTATAATTACTATGGACTTGTGAAATCATTTCGGCTGTAATTCTATCAATTTCCTCCTTGGAGGGCATTCTTAAACTTGTGAGACCTACATCAGAAAATGTACTGCATACCTTATCTGTATCATACCCTTCATCATCTGAAAATGCTTGCTGATGATGTAGCTGGTAAGAAATTCTCTAGCTAGTAATATCATTTTCAGGCTCTTCTGAATCAGAATCTATCAAATCATCACACATACTCACCATATTGCAGCTTATATCATCATGGCTTTTCTCTTTAGTTTCTTCTTCAGCTTGCACTCCTTGGGCTTGGGCAAATGACTGAGCAACAAGACAATAATCAACAGAATGAGGTGATTGGCATATAATGCACCATGGTACATCATCATTCATATTTACAGTGTTCCTCTGCAGGGGGTCTGGAGTACCCTTATCCTTTACATTGTGGGTCTGGTTGGGAACTAGTTTACCATCTTTCCACTGAGTGGTATAAGGGTAATTTTGTATCCTAGGCTGCCTATTGAAATTTTTGTTATTCACAGGGGGTCTTTCAGCAACATTTGGCTTACTGAAACTAGTGGGATTCATCTTCTTGAGCATTTCTAAAACCTAGCCTATAGTAGGTTCTTCGAGCTTCTTTCCTATAGGAGTTTTGTCACCCTCCCTTTTATTGTTGTTCTTAGGATTAAAAAGCTTAGGATCATCCCTCCTACCTAGTTTTCCAGATGCCTTCATATTATTCTCTATATTTATTGCAACTTTATAGGCATCTCTTAAAGTTTTAGGATCCTTATCCCTCAATTGATAAGCCATTTTGCTATCAAAAGCATTGAAATAGGTTGTGAGATAGACGTCTTCATTTAACCTTATAGCTTGAAAAAGTTTGTACATACCTTTTTGGAATCTCACATTGAAATCAAATGTGGACTCATTTGGATTCTTCTTGATATTGTTGAACTCATTCAACATGAATCTTGCATTAGTGTTGTCCCCATATTGCTCCTTGAATAATTTCTCCAAATCACTCCATGAGGTGATACTATCATCAGGTAACCTCCTAAACCAATTCCTTGCATCCTCTATTAGTGAATGCCCAAACAATTTCATTACCATGTCTTCATGTTCAACTTCATAATCATTCAACATGTGAATGAAAATCCTTAAATGTTCTTCACTAGTAACAACATTATTCCCAGAAAACTTAACCACTTTATTTTTTAAATCAAATGATATGGGATGTGGGGCACCGGGAATACCAGCACATGATATCTGTCTATATTTTTCCAGGTATATAGGTTTCTTCTGGAAACTAGGAACATTTGAAGTACTAGCTATATTAGCTTGATTCAAGGGAGCAGCTTGGGACTGTTGTGGTGGGACAAATGGGAATTGGGTGCCGATAGCGGAAAATGAGGTAGGAGCAGATTGGGGTACTCCCTGAGTTGAAATTATGGGACCACTAACTGGTGCAGGATTCGTAGGTGGGATAGACAAATTGGACCATGAAGCCAATGCAGAATTAGACTTTATGAATTGGATTTTCCTTCTAGTTTCTGTAGCTTGAGCTTCATTCTCAACCTTCTCAAGTTCTTTTGCAAGATCTTCCCTCTCTTTTCGAGCCTTCTCAAGATCTAGATCTAATTTAGACATGGAGGGTTGTATAGGTTTACTTGGTATAGCTTGAGGCTCATTTATTTGGATTCCTATAGCCTTGCCTTTCCCTTTATCTGGAGCTTTTGCAGTGGGCTCTATAGGATCAACTTGAACAGGTTTATAGGCTTGAACTTGAGCAATAACTGGTTCTTACCTTTGATTTAGGCATTTCTCCTATTCTTTAACTTTAGGTCTCAGATTATCAACATCTCCAAAAACATCCTTATGGAGAGTTGTGGTATTCTCCTCTAATTTTTTATTTTTCTCTTTCAAAGTAGCCATCCTTCTTAGCAGAGCATCTCTTTCTATTATGGCATCTAAGGTGGCTTGCTCCTTCTCTTTTTCAAGATGAATGCATTTAGCTTCTTCCTCAGCAATCCATTTCTTCAAAAATTCTATTTCAGAGTGCACTTCTTTAGGATCTACAGAAGTTGCCTCGAAATCAGCAGGGTCATCTAGATCTATAAGGTTTGGTTCTACATATGGGGCTACTCTGGGATTAAAAGGATTATTAGATGAACTCTAAATCCTAGCCTATAATTCATATTTGCTACAAGATCTGGTCTTAATGAAGCAATTCCCATAGAAGACATGTCCTTGTCTTGAAAAAATCTCTCATCTGGTAATGGGGTACTAAAAATGCCTCCTAAGAGTCTTGTAGTTTCAGATTCAGAGCTAAGCGAAGAAGACTCTCTTCCTATTACTGGTTGATAATGGGAATTGACGGATGCATTACCTCTGGGTTTCCAAGTAGGGTTTGGATCTATCTTTTTCTTATTTTGGTTCTTCCTACCACCTTGGGGTAGATCATTATACATTGATACATTGAGATTGGCTCTCATGTAAGCTCTTTTGTTTTTTCTCTTGTCAGCGATATTTACCTTTGGTTACAATAAGCACTAGCTTCAAAACCTTGACTGAGTCACCACCCTATTTTGGGAAAATATATAATGACACTTTTGCTGACTAAAGGAAAACAATATACAAGTAGGAACAAAAATATCTAGAAAAAACAGACCAATCACTGATGTCATAAGACTGCAACTCTTGCTTGTTAGATAAGACACTTGGATAGGTTGGATACGTCAGTGTGTAGCAATGGTACTTGGGCTCAATCTTCTTTAAATTCTAAAGGTTTGAAACTAAAAGGTTCCCTTAAAACCATGGGCAAAACATAGATCACATGACACACATGTACACATCAGGACCAAAGAAACTACACTACTTTTCACAGATGTGTTGGACAACTCCCTAGCAGAGTCGCCATTTTGTTGGTGTTTTAAAAAGTACTAAAACTACTAAGCGAAAAGATGCTTAATACCAGAATGATAGCACATAAACAATCTAAAGACTAGCCTATTCTTATTAACAATTTCATATGTAAGGTATTTGGACCCAACTTCAACAAAACCACAGATGGTTTTCTACTCTTTTGGCTCTGCAAAACCAGGGTGGGTGTACCTAGGGATGGTTCAAAACTGGAACAACTGTATGAGGATTATTCTTTGTTTCATTCTGATTCTCATTTCAAGATCCTCAAACATATACATAATTCTTACTAACTTGGTAAACACATCCCATAAACAGATATGGCCCAGAATTCTTCTATAGATCTGTAGATGTTTTCAACAACAATGGCTAACTGAAGCTAAAACATTCCATGCAGACAAGTGCTGGCCAACTTTGAAGATCTACAGAAAACAAAAGTAAAATTTGATTTGATGATGCATTTGAATAACCATTTATAATATACTTCTCCTTTAGCTAAAATAACTTGATCAGTGCCTAATCCATTGGGGTTCAGAGTCTATAGCAAATTCTTAGATCTAATTTGTTGCTTTACAAAAAATTCTATCAGCAATTCTTATCAAAATTTATCATTCAAAATCCTTTTCAATACTTAAGAAATCTCATCACATTCATCAAAGTCTTTATTTAATCCATTGAATTAACAGCAATGATAAATGGATATACAACCTAACTAGATTGCATTCAATTGCACAAGCTTTTACTCATACAACATCAAGGGAGCTAAATATTTAAAAGGAGACAAAATTTAGAAAGAATTGATATGAGGACAGTTCATAATTTGTATTCATTTCCTTTGAAAATGGTATATCCTTTACAATAGACTCAGAATGGTCTTTAGAAAGAAACACATCTCATTCTATATTCATGTATTCTCAGAGAATTGATAGAAAAATACATTACAAACTTACTTTCAAAATTTGGACCAAAAACTAGACTAAGCACAATACTTAGAAGAAATAGAATTCAGACCCTTCTTTAGCCTTGGGATCTCACTTAAATAGTGTGAGATGCAACAAGCTTCAAGCTAAAGACAAATGACAGGTGTCCTTTTAAAAAGGCACTCACCTCCAATTCTGTCAAGAAGACAAGAACAATATAACAGAAAGGCTTATTACAACAAACATTCCTTGGTGGGTCCCTTTCTATTATGCTTCTCAGTTGTTGATATAGGAAAATATGATCTGATCTTACAATCATTCTTCATCCTCGGAGTACATAGCCATGAGGTTTGAAAGTGATGTATCATCTTCAGTTACCTCCAAACTTACTTTAACCTGGGGATCTTCCATGTCTTCATTACTAACTACGAGGGTAACTGTTACTTTTGCATCTTGCTCCTCACATCTCCTAACATCTGTTCCATAAACTAATTTTTCCATTTATTAAAAGCATCATTATCTAGCCAATCAAAACTTAGAGCTTCTCTTTGTATATTTATTAAAGAATTTGCATTTTCTTCTAAATCATCAAATTCTTTTCTCATAGCAGTATAAAATAACTGTATTTTTACTAGCTCTTCATTTGTCTTTGCCCAAAACCAGTGGCTAGTCTCACTCATGATGTTTATTATTCTTTCATTAAATAACTCGTCCAACTCTCTTTTCCACTTTTCCTTTTCCTTTATTGTACCAAAAAATTTTAAAGCACAAGGAAATAAAGTGAATTTTTCAGCCATATATTGGGAAAAATAGAGTGTTAATCTTCTCTGTAAAGAATCTCTTTCAACATCAAAATTCTCTAGCTTATTAAATAAATCAAAAACTTTCTTAGCTTGATGATAAGGCACTTGGACTGTAGATATACATATGATTGTAATATCATTATTTCTCTCCCTCCATTTCTGTGCAAGAGGAGTCAGTTTATCCTTATCTCTATTCAACTCATCCATGAGGTTTACAATTTTTGTCAACTGATCATAAAAAGTTGACCATTGTATTTTATCCCTCAAATCTACCACACCTTGCTTTAATTTTTCTTCTTGTTGATTTCTAAATTCTATCTGCAACTCATGTAATTTTGTTTTTTCTGCTTCAAAGTCCTCTACAGTATAGAATTGGGGCCTTTCAGGGGTGTCAGGTATTTCAATGATAGGGGTTGATCCAAAAAATGGCCGTGAAGGGTATGCAATTCTAAGTGTACTAGATTCTCCCACCTTTCTTTTCCCAAGTATCTTCTCTAATTGAGATACCTTGCTTTCCAGCTCAATTCTCTTTTTTACTTCTTTATTGTAGGCATCCACCACTATTTCATACTTACTCTGCATATTAGTCATTTCCTTTTCTTCTCTTTCTATAGTGGCCAAGGAAAATTTAGAATATTCCACATTCATGTAGGCTGCCTGTACATGTGAAGTATCAGTGACCCTCCTCACAATGATACTCCCTTTTAGTCCTGAATCATCAGGCTGTAATGGAGTAGTCCCAGATCCCCTTCTTAATGACCACATGACAAGGGTAGCTTGATCATTACTGAATGCTATTCCCAAGAATTCCTCTTTATCTGGATCCTGTAATCCTAAATTATTTGACACAGAATTAAAAATTAAGGCATCAACAATATCCCAATTGGTCAATAATCAAATATTTGCATCTTTCACCATCTGTCTACCCTCTTCAAGGGTTATATTCTGGAACTCTTGTATCATTTGTTCCTTTATTTGATTTTGAATAGAGGCTTCATCCATTTCTGGATGCTCTATTTTCATATTCCTACATCTTTGTTCAAAAATGTGCATATTTGCCCTCCATGCAAACTGATGGAAAGCCCTAGATTTTACAAAACTATTATCAGACAAAAATTGCTAACTGGCTTGTTCCAAAATAGGGTCTAATTCCCTTCCTCTGAAATCTGCTACAGTTAATTCAAAACTCAGCACAAGAGGCTCCTGGGGGTTCCCTTCATCAATTTTTGCTTGAGTAACAAAAACTCCTCCTTGTGACCCCATTTGTTCAATTTTCTCATTGGTGAGTTGCTCTTCCTCAATTCTCATTGGAGTTTGGTAAGGTGAGTAACCTTCATCATGGGATTCCTCTTCCCTTATTATTTTTCTTCTTTTGGGAGAAGGTTCAGGGGTTCTTTCTTCAAGGGCAGTTTTAGTAGATTCAATTATCTATTTTTCTTTGTTTACAATGGGCATCTGATCTTGAATAATAGTATATCCTATCCTCTTTCATACAACCAGTAGACCTGCCCCTATGTTAGGGGTGAAACCCAATTTCCTCATAACTTCTCTGGATTTATCTGGAAAAGAATCAATAAAATTTTGTTTCTTCTCATTCATTACCTCCATTATTTTTGAGAATGTACTCATGAGCTTATTTATTCTATCTGCATTAGTTGCAGCATTACTAAGAGGACTGTAATCCTTGTCAAAACAATTAATAAACTCCAAAACTTTTGAATAGACTCTCCATTTCTCTTTCTTTGTTTCTTGCTCTTGGAGAGAAAATTCATTCCTTATTATATATTCAAGGAAATAGAATTCATGCTGACTTGGATAAAGCTTGATCCTATGTCTAAGAGCAGAATTAAAGAAACCTTCTGTGTCACAAAAACAAGCATGAGATACTGCCATCTTATATTGATCCAAAAATTTGTAGAGGAAGATCCACCCTTCTTTAGTTATTACAAACTGGTGGGCTACAGTGCAAGTAGGAAAAATTGATCCTATTCCCCTTTTGTGCATAAAGGTCTCCTCTACTCCTCCCAACTGCCATAAAATTTCAGCTACTCCTACCTTTAAAGGCACCTGATAGGGTAGTACATGGGGTGTCCCTTTGAATCCATAAACCCTAATGATAGTTGAGACTGGATATGGGATGATATCTCCCCAATTATGTGAAACTTTTAGAGTATGGGGTCTGTCCATAGGCCTAATAAGGTGCATTAGTGCCTTAGGAATTTTGGGATTGTCACTCAATATGAGGCATCTTAGTTTAGAAGCAAAGTGCCTATCAAATCTAACAAAACTAGCATTTTCTGCTTCCCCAGTCATGGCTGCACTCCATAATTGAACTGGTAGTGCTTCCCCCTCTTGTTTCCTATTTAAAACTATTTCTTTACCAAAATATGTAACCCTTTTAAAAAGAAACATATGCATCAATAGGGAGTATTGACCCCAAACCTTTTCCACCTTGCCCTTTGTAATCCCCACCAATCCATTGTGAATCTCATTAGCCAGATAAGATGCAAAATCAAAAATTATTTCTACACCGAAAGAGGAGATTTGGGTGATCATATACATGAAGCTCACAAGAATAAAATCTTCTTCACCCTCTCCGAAGACTCTGCTCAGGGTCCTGTATATCTCTACTGCCCTAGCATTAAAGCATGATTTCTTAAAAGGTTCTTTAGAAGATGATGTTATTGCTGGTAGGTTTTCAATTTTGCCTATGTGGGCCTTCAGTGCACCTTGTATAACTACATCCCTTTTGGACATATATTCTTTTTCTAACTCTATCAAATCAATGGGCACATGATACCTAGAGTGAGGTCCCAAACTGAAAACTTCCCTAATTTCTTCTGGCCTAATGGTAATTAAAACCTCACCATCCATTCTTCTCACTACCTTAGTGGCTTGATCATAACTTTTTGTTATAGCTTCAAGAAGGTCATAATCCATAAACACACTGGGAACAACTAGCTTTCTAAGATCAAAATTCCATATATTGGCATGAGGGGCATATAATTTCCTTTCTGCAAACCACTTTTTGAACAAACTCAAACCAGTTTGAGAAGTTTGAGCATCCTAGACCCAATTACCCTTATCATACAATCCATCAGCTATCCTTAGCCTAGGGTTTAAAGAGGTTAACCTTTTAACTTGCACTGTCTCTATAGTAGACTCAGGAAGCAACTCAAGCAAATCATCATGCACATTTCTATCCAAATAGTTTATTTGACTTGAAAATCCCTTCTTCGGAGGGATCTTGGACTATTTTTTACAGAACTGAAAAGCCTACGAAGATTA
Source organism: Cupressus sempervirens (assembly GCA_028749045.1). NCBI lineage: Eukaryota > Viridiplantae > Streptophyta > Pinopsida > Cupressales > Cupressaceae > Cupressus > Cupressus sempervirens. The sequence goes on from CM053792.1 coordinate 709,716,848, forward strand.
TGGTAGTACTACTTACTTGAATTCTATGTTTTTTTTCCTCTGTATTTTTGCAAACTTTTCGCGAACAGACAATGTTGCAAATTCTACCAGACTTCGGCACACTTTCCTTTAGTAATTGCTTCTGCACAAGAGTGGCTCAAAATCTTTTCTCGCGTAAGATGGAACTAGTGAAATCTCTCTGTATTATACTCTATTTTTTTCTCACGGACGATGCTTTCATGTCTATTTAATACAGAGAGTGGTACCACATTCTATGTTTAAAACTGCACCGTCGATCTTCAAGAATCCTATGATCATGTGATACAGAGAGAACAACTAAGCGTTGCACTTGACATGTTAATTAATTCACCCAATGAGAACTTACCACATGCATAATTCTTTCCTTGATGGCACTTATATCCGGACCCACTAGTAACTGAGGACACGTATCAGAATGTCGCTACTTCGTTATGCATAAAGAATGGGCACCTTGCCATAGCGAAGCAGCGACAACCGTAGATCTGATATGAAATTGGCAGATGATATGTTACTAGGCCTACTCAAAAAGAAGGTGGTGGGCCCTATTTGCTATGTCGCTATAAATATCTCCCTTGCAACTCTTCATAGCAAGAAAATGATGGCTGTTGATCATGTGTTTAATCAAGGGTGAGGAAACTGCACATATTCTTTTGATTCATATTCACTACGTCACATAGCTTAAAGAGCATGCAAATTTTCAAAGTGAGGTAGCGAGGACTGTTGATTCCCTTCCAATTTGATGCTCAGGATCTCTTTGTACATTTGATCAGAAGGGCATTGATGAAAATACAAAATTCTACACAGTTGGCACCTTTCAAGATTTTACTACAGTCCTAGTTATCATCCCACATAACCAAAGGTCCCATTGACTCTTCAATTTCACGGGGCCTCACTACTTTGCTAACGACGAGATGTCCATGTTTTTTGATAGCAAGGTAGCGAGCTCCAACACTTTAATAAATTTTGGCACCGTGAAATGCAAGGGGGCATTAGACAATTATTTCTGTTATTAAACTGCATCTGACAATGACATTTATCACTTGTCATGCCACCTGGTTTAGTTACGATACTGAAAAATTGCAATGTCACTGGCTCTTGATTTCACGGGACCTCGCTAATTCGCTAACAGCGAAGTGCCAAAATCTTTCCATAGCGAGGTAGCGAAGTATCGAAAAAATCATTATTCTGGCTCAAACTTCAGACTTCCTGCTAGGCCCCCTTTCCTATTTTGACGGTAATTGCAACGTGTACCTGCATAATAAATTAGTCAGAAAACAAAGCTCCAACCATCGTATCTTCATTTTGTGGTCCTATTTTATAATTTATTCAGCACTCGCTACCTTGCCATACATAAAAATTGTCCATGTTTGCATAGCAAGGTAATGACAACGGTAGATCTACTTAGATCGGACAGCTGGGGAAATATAAGAGGAAAGGTATCTCAGGTGCACAGAAGATAAAAGGCGATAGAATATTTGTCTCATTTCAAAATTCAAAAATTTCACGCCTGACACTTTACGAATAGGAAGAACATAGGGTTTTCATAAGGTTTTTTCAAAGGCTAGCCAATGGATAGATTATCCAGGAACCCTATGTTTCAAAATAAAAGTCTGACTTTTCTACAATTGGACAAAAAAATTCTGTTACACAAAAAGTCAGACCAACACATCCATAGGCAAGGAAGACAGATGTTATGTGAAATTGTAAGATTAATTCATTTAGTAGCCCCATCAATGTGAAATGAAGGCGAGCAAAGGTGGAATGGAAATAATAAATTAAATATAATTAAAATTAAAAATTAAAATCTACAAGGATAAGGAAAAATTAAATACTTTTATCCAATATATTGATTTCCTTGTTGCCCTAATCATGTCCCCTTAACATTGATAGCTTTGTTTATTGAGCCAATCTTACAATTCATCATTAGTTTTTTTTAATCTAGATGATCAAGGACTATGATCTAACATTATTTTTGATGTGGGTCTTTATATACTTATTCTCTAAAATGAATAATGGAATTAGACAACAAGTTGGCTAGCAACTTGAAATTTTTTAGGATTTTTTTAAGGCTTCTCATATTCAAAGTATTGTAGATTATATATTGTTACAATCCCAGAAACTAGGACATAAAATACTGAGAAAGCCAAAATATTTTTTGATAGCTCTAGTAGACATTAAACCTATAAAGAGAGATAAAGTAATGAGCATAAATTGTGACTATTGAAAGGTCAACTAGGCATTGAAGCCCTTCATAGAGTCTAGATTCAAAAGTTAACCAATTTATCTAACTTTCATGTGCCTAACAACTATTATTGGTAAGAATTCACTTATTCTCCATTTAATAGTAGTCAAAACAATATTCATAGGTTGTGAGATAATGTATGTTTACTAGATGTTTGCCCTTGTTTATACCTTAAAATTTTTGACTTATTATTTCTTTGGTACTTTCAAGATTAAAGTTTGGTAGAATTACATGAAAAGGTCACTTATCAATATTGTGACAATAATTTTATGAGACCATAGGTTTAAATATAAGAAATTTAGTATAGAAGACATGATACTATATGCACCCATGGACATAAATAAAAAGTGAAAATTATAAAAAAGGATATTTTTAATTTGATAGATCAGGTCCTCATTAGGATGATTAACAACCTCCTTCACTACATTTTGGCATTTAAATTTTGTGTATGTGTACTTGTTTTGATATCATCCTTATGATTAGATACTCATACTTTTGATAACTATTATATAATAGAAATTTTCTATTTGTTGATTTGACTATTTAAAATTTTAGCATTCAATGTGTTGGAGTTCCTTTTGGTAAGGAACATATCAAATGGGTTTAAACTTAATACTAGGTAACAATAAGACATGGACAAGCCTAAGGATTAGCTAAATCCTATATTCAACAAGGCTAAATCTTAGTTCTAGGCCAACATTAACAAAGTCATCAAGACTCGCTTCACTTTAGGCTCCGTAGGACCTAGGCAGGCAAACCTTAGGGATTAATCTTTCTAATTTGATATTCTTATTCTTCAAATATTGTTCCCTATGATAGAAATGGTCAATGTTCTTCTACAATTCACTAAATAGAATTCCTAGACACAATAGCTAACTATAACAAAAAACTAGATGCAAATAAGTAATGACCAACACTTTTAGTTCTTATTGCATAAAATGGTAAATTGATTTGTTTGTTATGTATTTCTTACAATCAAGTTAATCATCAACTTGTTCTTGAATTTTTATAGACCAATGTCTTATCCATTGGGGTATAGAGTCAAAGATCAATAGAATTGGACCTTTTTAATCAACTTGTGATTAAAATTGTCAAGATTAAACTCTAAATTTCATTCTTATCATATCCTTTTCAAAAACCCTAAACCTTAACAATTACATAAAGAAATTACCTAATTCTTTAAATTAGTAGCAATTAGTAAGAGATATACAATTTGTGTGAGTTGCATTAAACTGAATGAAACTTGTTCATATCAATCTCAAGATTATGGATATATGAAAAAGGAGACAAAACTCAAAGATAATGTTATTTAAGGGAAAATCCTTCTCTTGAAAATGTTGTAATACTAACAGAGACTCACAATACAACTCAAAAATAAGCCATTGGTACCAAATATTCACTTTTTATATTCAAGTATGCAAGAACTAAATTCATTCACAGGCTTACAAAACCAATGGACGGACTGTAAAATAAAAATATGATAATGAGAAAATTCTACAGATGACCAACCTCTACTCCTCATCTTGTAAATCCATATATAGGATTGCAACAAGCTATTGATAAAAGGAGGACACATGTAAAAACAATAATGGATACAAAATGTGGAAAGATGGGAACAATAGATATATAAAACATTCTTCAAAAGATCAATTAGAAAAAAGATAAATAATTGAGACAATAAGTGGATATTTATGTCATGCTTTTTGAATTTTTTCTTCTTTGACCTTCATTGTCCCTAATGATAAATATCTCAACTACTTCCTATCAACAAGGTTTTAATCTCTCCTACTACCTCCCAAACATAAATCTCCCTTTTGTGGGCCATTCTATAGTTTTGATCTCTTGTAAATCCTAAGTGGCTTTGGTCCATCTCATGTCCACAATTGGTTTAGATTCAATAGAAAATTTATTCAAATATATTTCTACCTTAAAAAGGGAATCAATTAATTTATTGTATGGGACATCAAAAGTATCTTCAAAATTGACATTGTGGCCTCTTGAGTTAAAATGGCACCAAAGGAATTAGACCATTCCTACCAATCTATCACTATGTTAGTGGCATCCAAGATTGGTGGTATATAGGGTTGTATTCCCTAAGATAAAACTTTTAATTTTCCTTTTATAATTTGTAATTTAATAGTGAAGAAACTAATCAATTCCTTAACTATCTCCAAGCCCTCCTTTATTATGATTATTTTGTTAAGTGAATCTAGTTTTTTAGCCATTAGTACAATGAGCCTATCCAAGAATTTTCTATATGGCCTCCATCGATTAAATGTGGGCGATAGCCATGAAATTTCCTTATTTCAAAATTACTCATCACTTTGTAAAGCAATATAAAAATTGTGAGCCTATTGTGACATATTTTTTGAAGTTTCAACCCTGTGGCTCATCAAGCTCTTAAGTATAGCTATCCTTATCTCATCTCCTTGCTAAGTAGATGAAGCATCAATGCTCATTCTCCTTAGTTCTATTGTATCATCTTCCCCCGAATCATTTATTTTTGTTGGGGCTTCAATTGTGTTCCTAGTTGGCTACTATTGATCCTCATATTTATGTCCTATAGCAACTAGTTGATCTTCATGTACAAGTTTCTCTTTGAGAGATGCAACCTCATTCTCAAGTTCTTGGACCTTAGCCTCAAGCTTTGAAATCTTCTCTTTGTATAGATGGCTCTTTCTAAGCTCATCTTCATAGATATTTCTTACATCAATGTAATCATGTATGGACTTAGAAAGTCTAGTTTCAATCTCCTCTACCTTGGCCTCATTCATAAATGAAAAAAAATTCATGGCCTTAGAAATTTTTGTGCTAGAGGTGCCTTGTAGAGTCCATACAATCATATTACCTTGTTCAATGCTCTGTACATCCATCAACTTTGGTTTATTTGATGATGGATCCATGCTCTAAACTATTAGAGATTTGGTATCTATATTAAAACATGTTCCTCTCTATATTCTATCAGCACCAAATGCTTCATATGAGATGGCATTCTCTTCCCTCCTTATTTGATCAAGCATAAAAGATTTCTCTAGATCCCATCCAAGCACTAATAACATGTCAATTCTCTATAAAAAGGTCTCTTTTCTCCTCTAGAGTCATGCTTTCACTCTCAGGATCATAAGCTTCTAGATTCTCCACTAGTTCTAGCTTTTTCTCATTTGATTCTCCTGGCTTCATCTTCAACACTAGCTCACTCTATTTTATCTTTTATAGAAAACTCTTGAGCTTAGTAGATTTGATGACTCATCATCTTTTATGAACTATTGGGCTTTGATAATCCTATCATCCAGCTTTATTGTTGCTAGTTCCATGTCAGTAAATGTGTTCTTAGCTACATTAATCCTATCCTGGAGGTAACTCTACCTTAAGTCAACAAAATACTAACTATTTCCAAGTAAAATCTATAATGTCCTTTGTTTCACCATAGTGGGGATATGGACAACTTTCTACCTTTCATTTGCTTTTGTGACCCATGATGCCTTAGGAGCATCATCTTCCTCTATTTCTAGGGTCACATCAAGTTTACAGTTGTTTGGGCACACCCTCTCTTGCTCTCTTATAGGTCCTTCTAGCATCTTGGCCATAATCTCAACATGGTCTATGACCATCTTCTTAATCCTCTGGGGATAGGGGATATCCATATAGAATCCCATAAATTGGGGATATATTCTATTCATTTCTCTTTCCACCCTCAAAACATCATCTAGTTTTGTTAATCTATCAGTTGTGTCACCCTCTACAACTATGTTTGGAATAACATCTTCATGTGGTAATTCCTTGGTGCTAGATAGTACATAGATCCTTATTTCTTTAAGGGTGATCCTCATCCAATTGTCAAGATCATGCATTCTACAAGGACTAGTTGACAAATTGTAGTGGTGGAGGAAAGTATAGATCTAATCAAGGGCCTCTTTTCCAATTATAAAATCACCCACCTTAAAAAATGCATAGAAGAAAGTTCCTTTATGCATGTTGGGCCCTAGATACTCCCTATTGACCATAAATAATTGCCATATAAATTCCATTATACCCAATCTAGGAGGAATAAACTTTGGTGATATATGGGGTGGTTGAGGACAACCATAGACTCTCATCAAAGAAAAATTTGGAAATAAGAAAATGTCCCTCTAGTTATGGTCTACTCTTTTACCCTCAGGAAGTAGAGTTGATCTCAAAAGGCTTTTTAGAATCTCAGGTGCCCCAAAGTAACCTAGATCTAAGATTCTCATTATTATAGTACTAAAACTATTAAAGAATGAAATAGAATTAGAAAAATGATAGTTGATGTCCCATACCCATGTCCACAACTATACTAGTAGATGTCCATTTACATTAGAGGTATGATCAATAAAATCAAAACTCACATACCCCACATTTTTGTAGAGGATGAAGTGCATCAGCAGTGAATAGTGATAGAACTTGAAATCTTTTAATTCTCCACTTTGAGCCCAAGAAATGTTTTCTTTCATCACCTCTAAAATGTATTCAACATAGTCATACTCCCCTCCATGGTAAGAGTCTTTCACATCTCTAACAATTATGAATTTAGCTCCATATACCATGTTAGTTCCATCTTTTCCAATCACCTTATGGACACCATATATTGTCTTTACAAAATAACTTTTAAATTTATCCAAAGGCATTATTTTTTCTACCTTTTTAGGGTACTCACCCACATTCTTTAAATCCATGAGAATATGTTGTAGCATAGACTTCCCAATGTAGGCCTTGGTGTTCTTCTCAAACCTCCTTTGCAAATCCTTCAAATCTACAGGTTCGCTCATGACCCCATCCAATCCAAAAGCCTCGATGAATGAAACATAGTCAAGTGTACAAAGAATAGTTCCACCTTTCCTATGGAAAGATTTGATAGCTAGATTGTAGCAATAAAATAGGGCCTTCATCAAGTCCACATCCATAAAAAATTCTGGAAATATTAATTTAGCAAGGTTCTTCTTCCATGGATTACATACAGGAATCTTCATCTATCTATTATAGTAGAAGTACTTGAAAAGTTTAGAACCAATGACACTAGGGTATACAACATCTCTGCAAAGAGAATATGGGTTGACAAAAGCATGGCCATCTATAGCATTGGCATCCTCAACAAACCTATTAGGTTTCCTCTATCTTCTTTTCCCTCCTTTAGAAGTTGAGGTCTCTACAACTCCCATATCTGGTGCTTGAATTTCTTCAACCTCTTTATCAAACATCTTGATAATAAGCTGGTGAATAGGATATGGATTTCACTCTTAGACTTTGAAAATAGTTATCAATATATACTAATAGCTTTGCAACTGCTCGAAATCTCTTTCTTTGTAAATAGTGAACTGTAATTGATAAACAAGAAATCATTTATTGATCAGTGTATACAATCAATGTTCATCTTTGCATTAATTGTTGGCATGCTTGAAACATAAGACCAAATTATTCTATCACCTCAGGGGAGCATTGCCATTACTACCCAACAATGCACTTTTTGTACCATATTCAAATATCATTGGTTGAGAAGCTTTTTGTTGTTTCCAGCTTAGAAAACTAACTACCATGTTTTCTATTAAGTTATGGTCTACAATTTTATGATCACCATTGAAGAAAATGACTCCTCGTATTATCTTATAGGTAGAAAAAAATTTCCATGATGTTATGAAACCCTTGAAAAAACCCTTATCAAACAATTGAAAGCCATGGTAAAACCCTTTACAATCTTATGATGCATTAGTTGTCATGGAATCAATGCTGATTATTGGACCCTTTATGGTCTCTCAAAAAGTGGTTTACTTTGAATAGCATATCATCTTATTTGAAATTTCCTTGCTTTAGGATCTTATGGTATGGCCTTATTCATAACATCATAGCACTTTATCCATTACCCTAAGATCTTACAATAAATTTTCTATCATAAAATTGGAGATTGCAATATGCCACATAAAAATTAATATAAAATTCTTTTCTAGTCCTACTGGTCCAACTAAGCATCCACTTGGTGTACATTTCATAGTTTGGTAAATCAAGACTAGAAACCTATTGCTTGTCTAACAATGTACTGTTACTTTTCCCTATTTTTTATCACCTTACAATTCTATGATCATAAGTGTCCTGTAGCATCTCAACATCAAAATATAACCTTCACAAACTTATGAGGCCAAGATCATACCAACCTTTTCTTTAGTCTCCATTGTGATTACCTTCCTCATCATAGCATCTCACATTGAGATTAGACATCATTCAAAATAATATATGATCATAGGATTAAAAAGAATCATAGAATCGAGAGGCTTATTTAATTATCATGTGATATTGTGATGCCTTTCTTATCTTAAGATTGGGGAACTAAAAACATTCCACCATGACCCTTCGCTAACCCTTCATCATAACATCATAGAGGATGAAGTTATGAACAAAATAAAAACTTGCTTAGCTACAAAACCTAAGGTTAGGGCTAGATTCAAAAAATTTACAAAGATCTCAAGAAATATTAGGTGGAAATAAGACCTTAAGGCACCAATTTTTATACTAGGGAAATAATATTTTGAATGGGATTAGGGGAAAAATATGTTAGGGTTTTCCTCTACAAATGAAAAAAAAACATATAACCCTAACATCACAACATTTTTCAATAATATTTTCACCATAAAATTTTGAAATTTAAACTTAGTGAAAATATTAGCTATCACAATGCAATTTTGTATTTATTAATTCTAATTTACTAATTTATTGATTTACATCTTTGCATCTTATAATCTTATACATCATTTCATAACAGGCTTCTTAAGTGCAACATGAATAGTATACACACTCCCCCTCCTGTTACAACATCTTGGTCCCCCAAAGTGGTGTAACTATGGAAATAGATTCAAACTTTTATAATTGCTTGTTGTTTGTGCACTGATCTCAATTTTATGAGGCTTTCCATGTATAATGAATAATTGTACTTCAAAAAATGAGTGCAGCAAAACAATTGCCTAAGGTTCTTAAATAAAGTTCAACAAAATCCAAACCAACATGTATTAGACTAAAACATTATATCTGATTATGCTCTATAATCATATCCATCAATTATGTGTTATTCAAACTTATTCATGTCACATATAGTAAGGTTGTGAATTCTCAAACAATTAATTTCATATGTATATAATCTTTTACTATTTTACCATCATTGTTCAAGTCTTACCTAGATCTATCAATATGTCTAAAATTTAAAGTTATAAGCTCTAATTCTATGGAATTGCCTCTAATTCTTATGGCACAAGCATAACCAATCAAGCAATTAGAGACCAATTTTATTCTCCTTTAAGGTTGCCTACAATTTTGAATAAAATATACCTATGTTGGGTATAGTTTAGCATGATAGGTATCTTCTTTGGAAAGTTAGAATTTATTACTAACGAAGCTATAACATTGGTTTGATATTCTTTGCTTTCTATCTCACCTTTATCACAATAAGGTGATGCCACCTTATGAAATTGATTTTTTAAAGGTATATAGAGTTCAGTGACAAATAATTTGTCTTCCATATATTTTTTCCTTTATTTATGCTAAGTGCTTTATTATTATATCTATTTGTATGCTCTAAAATGTGGAAATTAGAAAAGCACAGAAGAAATACTTCTCCACATCTTGACCTTTTTGTTTACATTTTCTCTATATGTTGTAAAAGATGAAAATTAGAAAAGCATAGATGAAATACCTCTACTTTCTATTAGAAATGCTTTAGAATAACTAAGAAGGGGGTGAATCAGTTATTCAATGTCCAAATGTCCTAATAAAACTTTTACACCAAATATAGTGAACCTATATAATTGATCATGCATCCAAGCTTTAAACTTTCTTACTTAACAAGTTACTGTAAAATCAACATGCAAGAATAACACATGAAGAATCAACAAATAACACAATGATTTATGTGGAAACCCAAATTGGAAAAAATCACCAATAACATGCTACTCAATTCTCACTCTTTTGAAGTGATGCCCTATGAAATTTTTGCCCTATTAAAGGCTAAAAACACTATTAAATGTGACCTGGTTAAAGGATTTCAACCACCCTGTTAGAAGTGGGCCTGGTTTGAGGACTTTAGAACATTCACTTGGAATGCCACCCTGTTAAAGGATTTACAAATGGCCATTAAACCAACCTAAGTCCATAGGATTTTACCCTAATTGATACAATTGTTAGAGAGTAACAACAAGGGCTTTTGATCTGATGCAACTCACAACTTAACTTGCTGATTTCAGATCTTAATTCAACTCTCAAATTTGCCTAGCTTCTAGTCTTTGTAGCTCTGACAACTTGTCCTCCTTTCAAGCTTTGTCTCCTTGATTCTTCATGCTTGATTAACTAGTGCAATATCTTGTGTGGTCAACTTTCAAAGCAGAGTCTATGTACTCTATTCTTCGTCTCTCTCAATGCCTTCACCTTTACATCCTACCGACCACTTTAACAACTTGGAAACTCAGTAACTCTTGACCTATAACTCCTTAAATAGAAGTCTAGAATACTTTTTCCTACTTGAATCTTCTTGCTCTTTCTTTTAGGTTGAATGGATTAGGTAGGATTCAATGAATCTACCCCTTATCTTGTTTCTTCTAGAAAAATCATGAAGAATCCTCCTGAATTTGCCCAAAAATGGTTTACCTAAAATACTATGCCACCAACTCATCATCATTATCCTCCATCTGGTTCACAAAATTCAAGGTAACAAACTTGCTAGCTTAGATCTAGAAAATCTTTGACTTTTCAAATAATGTAGTAGCTCAACACTATTGAAATTCTGATGCTTGGCACACACTATGTTACTCGGCACCTACTATGTTTTACTGATGCTTGACACCTATTCTATGCTTGGCACTTGAGCTTGCGTGGCTCCTTCTATTTCAATTGGCAAACACTAGATTTTGCATTTTCTCGACACTTACTGAGAATCTACTCGGCATGAACTAGCTTGCTCAACACCTAGTAATGAATTTAGTCAAGCTTTGTAGATAGCTTTGTTACAACTTATTCTTCCAGAGTTTCTAAGTGTAGCCAAAATCTATATCTTCAATTATATTATCAATACATTATTTTACCATTGTCTTAACCAATCCTTGTACTTCATTACAAAACCATAACTCAACCTTTCCCTTAGGTGCTTTTGTTACATCTTATTGATTAAATCATCTTCATCAATCAACTAAGTGATAGTACTTAGATCTTATAAGAAATTGTCTTTCTAGAAAATAGTAGGCTTGACATCAATGACAAAATAATGATTGAAAACATTCTTTATATCAACAATCTCCCTCTTTGCAAACAATTTCTCTTCTTCAATAATGATCTTGTCAATCATATTCCAACACTTTCTATTCATAGAACATGTTATATGTCTACTTAGAATTATCATGAACAATACTAATGTCTCATTATAAAAAAAATATTTATAATCTATGATCACATTTATCATCCCTATAAATTGAAAAATGAAATACATCACTTCATTGAAATGTTTACATTAAAAAAAATTGTAGCAAGCATTCTATGCTCAATAGTACACATGATCATTTTTTCTTGATTTCAATATAATACATTTAATGACTATATTTGGCTTTTGATTATGAATAGCAATTATATAGTGCCTTGTTCAATTCTAACCTACTCCAGTTTCCAAAATCTACCTTCTACTCCTTAAGAAGGGAGGATTATAGCTCTTATTTATATATTTCACATTACTTTGACATTAAATCTACTATCAAATAACCTAGAATACACATAAAGAAGAAAATACATTATTTGAAATATATAATTTAATTAATTAAAGTATTGGAAATTACAAAACGCATTTATGCAAACCAAGCTAAGAAATCACATACAGCTTATTACTTATAATACAAACAAATCAAATTATTACCGGTTATTCCTCTATTTTGGTTCTTGTGTTTTTTTGGTAGATTAGATTGTGTGGTAGTTTTTGTAGCAACACTCCATAATCCATCATAAGAATGAGAGTCCCATTCCTTTTATAATTGTACTTACTTTCTTCCCATTTGGAATAGTTGGAAGAGTTGTTTCTAGATTAGATAGAGTGGTTTTTTTTGCATCAACATTTTAGATCAATGTCTATGATCTATCATCATAATGATTGAGTGTGATGCCTTCTTTACTATGCTAAATTTATGACCATTTGAAATTATAATTTATTAGATTACATGATAGTTTTTACATCAACATTTATCATGTTCCATAATCCACCATCACAATCCAACATTTATCTCTCTTGAAAGTACAATTTGTCCACCACTAGGTTACCTTGGGTGGAGAAATTGTTTAAACTTAAGCTACACATTATCAACCTTGGAGGTTTGGGCGCAACACCAAAAATTATCACAAAACCCTAAAAAACAATGTCATAATACCATAATTCAAATACACATATCAAACCACAATCTCAAATTTTTTAAAGCCCCTAGGGACTAACTTCTCTTATAACTTGAAAGAGAAACTTTTAAAGATCAAAAATCCCTAATCATAATAACCCTCCAGTATTTAAAGCTCCCAAAAAAATGCTTGAAGAGCCTTACATATGAATTCATCCCAACTATTGGAACCTCAAAAGTTTTGAAATTGTAAAAACTCAAACATAAGGACTGGACATTTTGACAACAAATGTTAAAACCCAAAAAATAGATCTCAAACCTTTAAATGCCAAAACATAAACTATAAAAAGTCAAAAAGACCATGATTATTTTAAGCCCCTAAATAAAAGTTTTAAATTCTAAACATTATATCCCAATAACGATCTCATAGGAATACCTCTGTATAAAACAAAAACTCAAAATCCTTAAACTTCTAAAGACTATAAATATATTACAATTCCAAAATTGTCTAGGGTTGCCCAAACCGTCTAACCCTTAAATTATTAAATCTAATGTTTGGCTATCAAACCCATAAGAAATGCTCAAGCCCTACATATATGCAACATGTATTTTGTTCTAGGAGGAAATTTGATTTCAACTATCATTATGTATTTTGTTTCAAACTAGATTGGTGAATCACAATTATATCAAAGTTGGTGATTTTGCCAACCTATCAAAGAGATTGATAGTTATGGGATTTAGATTGTAGTATGGCACCTAGTGATGGATAACGACAGTTGAATGTGTTAAAAATATTGACAAAGAATTAAACAAAGGTGTTGGTATTCCATTTGATATATTGGAAGTGTGTTTGAGTAAGGTCAACCAATCACCTTGTGTGCCATATGACCATGACACCCTAAAGAAGATTTTGAGCACAAAATTATGATAATCACCTTATGTTTGTATGAAATTTTTAGGATCTCTACCCCTTGAGTACCATATCTTTATGACACCATAAAGAAGATATTGCACTTAGTAATTGACAACTTGTAAAGCCTTAATTACAATAGTAGCAATCCTTTTAGATAAAATATTTACAATATTAGAGATTTTTGCAAATTTTCAAAGTGAGGATCCTCCTTTCAGGTTTGGGATTGCAAGAATTGATCCATGATATGTTTCATCACTTCTTGGTCATAGTTAAGAAGTACCATGGAGATCGTTATGATTTTTTCTATTGAAGAGATGGATGTAATATCCTAACATATCATATTTATGCTATGACCTATTTGTAATCTAGAATGTATTCCTTCAATTGGAACAAATTGATTGGTCAATAACATATTCAAGAAACATTTAAGAAAAAGTAAAGTCTTATTTGCACAAGAATGAAGAAGTTGGTGATGATAATAAGAGTGATTCTCTATACAAGGAGGATGAATATACAATCACAGGGTCACTTTAGCCACATGAGGATATGTAAAAATATACTATTACAACTACAAGTGGGGATCATCTAAGCTTAAATGATACCTACAAGGCTGAAGAAGGTGCATGCTACCCTCAAACACCTATAACCTTCACTGTGAATGGTAAACAATTTACAAACATTAGAATCCAAAATGCCATTACTTAAAAATTATTAAAATGAAAATATAACTATGAAAACCCTTAGAAAAACTACAAGAATCTAAAATATTTAAGGCTAAACATTAAATCTCAAACCATTAACTTCAACTCCTTAAAAATTTGTAAATCACTAAATTTCAAAAAGATTAAAACATAATCTCCATACCCAAAACTCATTAGCAACAACCTCAAACACTTAAAGCCTCTATTATAAATTGAAAATCACTAAAATTTGTAACTAATTAATCCCTAATGCCAAACTTGAAAGCCCTTTAAATACAAATACTACTTAAATACTAAACCTTAAAAATTCTAAGAGATTCAAAAATATATAAGTCTAAACTTGAAACCTTGAATCTTTAACATCAATCACAAAAAATAATTCATTGACATGACCCTCAAATACTACCTTCACCATGAATAATAAATCATTAAAATTTTGAACTTTAATCTCTAATACTAAGACTAAAAAATCTTTTGAATAAGGAAAAAGGCTCTAAAATGTTTACCTCAATTCCAAAAACCTATTATCACCCTTAAACACTTCAAAACTACCCTATGAATTGAAATACCTAAAATTCAAACTTTGAGACTCCACAATTTGACAAATAGGCCCTAAGATACCAAAATAACGTAACTAATAAAACTCATTAATGTCATGAAAGACTCTAAAATATTTAAAGCTACACTTGGAATCTTGAAACCTTAACCTCAACTACCAAATCCATTAGTATCAACATCCTCAATTGTAAAAATCTATTTGTATCACCTTCAACTTCTTTAAACTTTTACTATGTACTGTACATTACTAAAATTTCAAACTTTTTATCCTCTAAAACTAAAAAAATCTTGAAATATAAAGACAACACAACTACTAACCATATAAAACCACAATAAATATAAAATATTTAAATCTACACTTCAAACCCTTTACCTCAAACACTTAAAATCTTCACTACAAAATATAAATCACTAAAATTTTCAACTTTAATCCCTTAATGCAAAAATCAAAAAGCTCTACAACTACAAAGAATACTCAAGTAATAAAACCCTAAAAAAGAACACTATAAAATATTTAAACTTAAGCCTTTAATCTCAAACACTTACGTTAAATTCTCACAACTTGTTAGCATCAGTCTCAAAATCCTGAACCCTACACTATAAAGTTGTAAATAACTAAAAATTTAAATTTTAAAACAACAAATGGTAAAACCTATAAACGTAAAATCTACAATGAAAATCCAACTTCCAAATCCTTTAAAACCAAAATAAGAAATATTTAAATGAGCACTTGCCAAAATACTTAACCTTAATCCCTAAAACCCAAAATTATTTCCTTGAAACACTTAGAACCTTCACAAGTAAAATTCTTAACTATAGACATTCCAACACCAAAAACTTAAAAAACTTTACATATAAAGAGAACCCAAAATTCTAAAACCCTAAAAAACTCTGAATAACCAAAACATTCAAACCTTAATTTCAAATCTCATATCCTTACCCTTACTAAAAAATGACAAAAAAAAGGAGAGAAAAAAGGGCATTTCATTTACCAAAGTGCATAGGTGGAATAAAAGGGAAAAATAAAATTAAAAAGTTTCCCTTTCATTTATCATGGTGTGTAGATGAAATTTTGGAAAATTGTGGAATTTTTTTAAATCATGCATTTAATAATTGTTGTAGTCCACAAAGGCAATGTAATTTTTTGATTGGCATGGTGCTTAATTATAATTAGGTGCATATTTAATATTTTTTTAAAGGCGATTATATTTATCTTTTATCCCACATTAGTGGTAAGTGCCTATATAAGCAAGGCATATGAGCATTTGTAATCAAGCTCTGGTGGTACAAGCACTTCAAGTGTAATCTCTTGGGATAAAATATATTTGGATGGAAGGTCTTATGGTGTGAAGGATCTTCTTGTGGAAGCTCTTAGTTTGTAAGATCTCATTTGGAAGTTCTCTCATTGTGAAGACTTTATAAGTTTTTTTTTGAAGACGTCATACCTATGATATCATCTTGTTGATGTTGTAAAAAATTTCAAGTATTAATGGACGCTTTGTAAAAGATTTTATCTTTTCTTTACTTCCTTTTTGTTAAGTTTTGTGTTGAGTTGGTAAGGGTGGTGGGAATATTTTTTGAAGTGGTATAAGAGTGTCCCTTAATTAGTAGTATCAGAGAAAAAGTTCCTAAGCATGTAGATAGATCATCCACTATGAGGCAATTTGCACTAGGACAGTGATTTGAGCTAAGTGTGTAGATAGATCACCGATTGTGAGATAGTTCACACTATAATTTTATCTTATGAATACTTGAGCATAGAGAAGAGAAAGAAGAAGATGACTTTTGTGATTGTATGTATTCTTAAATTCCTAGACTTTAGAAAATTAGAACAAGAAGTCAAGAAACATTACAAGTTGCATTTCTAGATTTGTAGAAGTGATGTGAAAACTAGCCTTTCTCTCACCCTAGCTACTCCTATGGATACTTTAGGTCTTTCTCTTGACCTAATAGGGTTACTAGTTACCCTATTCCCACTTAAGATCCTAACAAAAAGGTCCTAGGCTTTTGAACTAGTGCACACCAATGTAAGAACAATAACTCTACACATTACAACCAACCCCAAATGGATGAATGGTTACCTAAGAAGGCATTTGGATTTCCCTCAAGGTTTGTTAGGAATAAGGTGTCTCAACCTTGGATAAATCCTTTTTTTTTTTTTTGTAAATGTATTTTTTCCATATAATACAATTAAGTGTGAGTGTACATGTCTATTTGGCATGTTGATGTGTCACTCCACTTGCATGTGTTGACATCTTGAATTGTGTGTAAGGAGATCATGACTGAAATGGTTATAATAGATTCCTATGATGTGTAAGAGCTATCTTTGGAAGATATTATGATGGGTGAAGATGTAAAGACATGTAGCAATTGATCATTGAGTATTGTACACTTGAGCCTACAACTTTGGGGCATCACTTCAAAAAAAAAATTGGGTTCCTATTTTTCAGAGAATGGTAAAACCCTAATATGGTCCTTCTTTGGAAGATTCCCTAAAATAGAAAGTGCGTGATATAAGTGACTTTAGGGTTGCAAATAGAAGAGTGTGAAAGCATATTGTTGGTAGTGTTTTGTTGCGTCTAGATTTACCTTTCATGTATTGAAAGAACTTGCATTACAAATGTGTTGTAACCTTTGTGTTGAAGATAATACATTGTGCAAGTTTTGGAAGGGTGGGGTTGTTTTACTGAAAGGTTTTCCCCCCCCAGCATATCTTTGTATTTATGTGTTTTCTTTCTCTATCTATTTTCTATATTCATGGTTGACTACAATATTACTATTTACATAATATTGAATCTATAATTGTAAGGATTTAATAGGAATTTTCACAATACTTTCCTTAAGGGATTAGTGTAGGAAGTTTTTTCTGCACTTGAGTTTCCTTACAAGTGGTATTAGAGCTTAATCAACTTTTGATCCTTATTGTTGGGAAGGGTTTTTTGAGATAATCTCAAGTTGAGTGGGAGTTTTGTGCAGAGAATTTTGAATCTTATTTGTAGATTGAGATGGCTACTTCATCATATGAAAAAATGGAGGTGGAGAAATTTAATGTAGTAATTTTGAGTTGTGGAAACTCAAGATAGAAGACTTGCTTGAAGATCATGATCTATAGGAGGTGACTTTACTTGATGTGAGACCCAAAACAATATCTCAAGTAGATTGGGATCTAAAGGATAAAAAAGCTTAGGGTCTCATTACACTCTATCTAGCCAATTCAGTTCTCCTCAATGTTCTTGATGAGAAGATTGCAAACAGTTTGTGGACATGGCTTGGGTCTGTGTATTAGGCCAAATGTTTGGAGAACAAGTTGTTCCTGAGGAAGAATTTGTATTCTCTAATAATGAAGGAAGGAGGATCTATTATAGATCATCTAAATGATTTTAATTTACCAATTGCATAGTTGACATTATTTGGTGTCAATATAGAGGAGGAGGATTAATGTATGACCCTGTTATGTTCCTTGTCATATTCATGGGACCATCTTGTGATGGCTCTTGGAAGTACTTTAGTCACTTTTAGAATGGTTGATTTGGTGTCTTTACTATTATTTCAGGAGATGTGGAGAAAGTCTTCAGATTCAGCTAAGTAAGTTCTTGCTATTCATGGTAGAGGGAAGAAAAATGATATCAAGTCTAGAAAGGGTAGATCCAAATCCTATGGAAAATCAAAGACTCCTAGAAAGTCCAAGGAAAAATGTTGGAACCATGATAAGATTGGGTACTTTCATAAAGACTATAAAGAGCCAAAGAAGAAGAAGAAGGCCTCATATTTAGGTTCAAAAAAATCTCAAGAAGATGGTGATACTTTCATTGTAGCCTTGGAAGTGCATGCATCTAATGATTTGTGGTTGATGGACTTGGGTGCTTCTTTCCACATGACCTCTCATCAAAGATAGTTCTCAAAGTATGAGGTTTTTGATGGTGGAAAGGTGTACTTGGGTGATGATTCTCACCTAAAGATAGTTGGACAAAGATGAGCCACTATCAAATTCCTTGATGGATGAGTAAAGGGTATCAATGGGGTAATGTACATCCCTAGTTTGGCACAAAACTTATTATCTGTAAGTATGCTAAATGATGTAGATGTGCAAGTTTTTTTTTCTAAAGATGGATGTAAGATGATGAGGGGAGCTATGGTGCTTGCTAAGGGTACTAGGAGGAGTACTCTATTTTAGCTTGATGCATGCATTTCTCAATGCAATAGTTCTTATGTTTTAAAGAAGAGAGCAGCTATCACTTCATCCCCACCATCTAAACAAGCAATAAAGAAGGTTGTGGTTATTGATTTTGATGGCAGTGCAACATGTGTACCTAAGGGTGTAGACACAAACTTCCTATAGAAAAGACAATGTTGTGGCATATGAGATTTGGCCACATTGGTGAGAAGGGTCTTAGAACCCTGAGAGAAAAGAACATTGTCGAGGGGTTAAATGATTGTAATCTCAAGTTTGACTTCTACAAACATTGTGTCTATGGTAAAAAAAATCATGTTCAATTTTACTCTAGTTATCACAAATCTTCTGATGTTTTGGATCTTATTCATTCTGACGTATTTGGTCCTATAAAAGTTCCTTCGATCTCCAAGTTTGTATTTTTTGTATCTTTCATAGATGATTACAATAGAAGGACATGGATTTATTTCTTGAAAAATAAGACACAAGTCTTTAGTTAGTTCAAGGAATTTAAAGCCTTTGTAGAGAATTAGACTACTAAGAAGATTAAGTGTGAGAGAACTAACAATGGTGATGAGTTTTTCTTAGTAGAGTTTGAATAGTTCTATAAAGAATGAGGTATTGAGAGGCATAAGAAAACTCCTTATACCCCAAAAAAAAATGGAGTTGTAGAAAGAATTAATAGGACACTAATGGAGAAGGCTAGGAGTATGCTTAGTGGAGCTAGTCTTTAACAAATGTTTTGGGCTAAAGCTATGGCCACTGCTTGCTATCTAGTTAATAGATCCCTTACATCAACCCTTGTTGGTAAGACATTCATGGAGGTGTGGTCTAGTAAGAAGCCTTCAATTAGACATCTTTGTGTTTTTGGTTGTGAAGCTTATGCACATGTTCCAAACAAGAAAAGATCTAAGTTGGAAAAAAAAGTGGTCAAATTTATTTTCATCAGATACGGTGTTGGTGTGAAAGGATACAAGCTTTGGGATCCTATGACTAGTAAGTTGTTTTATAGTAGAAATGTTATTCTTAGAGAGCTAACATCTTCTCCTATTGTGCTAGAACCAGATGAAAAAGAAAAGAAGGAAGATATTTCTTAGTTTCCTCCTACCCTTGAGAAGACTAAATAGAAAGACCATGTTGGGTCTAGTGATGAGGAGAGCTCTAGTAGCTCTAATAGTTTAGAAGAAGAGGAAGAACAACCTCAACCTTAGCCCTTGAGGAGATCCACAAGAGTAGGAAAGAAATAAAAAAGGTTTGGTTATTCTATGTTAGATTGCAGTTGTGCCTTCACTTTGATTACTAACACTAATGAGCCTAGATCTATGAAAAAGGCTTTGGATATGGAAGATGCAAGTTCCTGGATTGAGGCCATGGATGATGAGATGGCTCATTAGATAAAAAAAAAACTTGGGACCTTGTACCTTTTCCTAAAGGATAGAAACCTATTTATAGAAAATAGATGTTCAAGAAAACATTCTATGCAAATAGCACTGTTGAAAGGTACAAAGCTAGACTGGTTGTAAAGGGGTACTCACAGGTAGAGGGAATAGATTATGGTGAAATTTTCTCTCCTATTGCAAAGTTAACATCGATTAGATTTCTTTTATCTCTTGTTGCACCATATGATTTAGAGATAGAATAGATAGACATGAAGACAACTTTCCTTCATGGTGATTTGGAGGAAGAGATTTATATGTCACAGCCTGAGCACTACATTGTTAAAGGTAAAGAATCTTTGGTTTGCAGATTAAATAAGTCTCTATATGGTTTGAAACAATCTCCTAGGATGTGGTACCTTAAGTTTGATGTCTTTGTGTTGTCAATTGGATTTTTAAGATATAAACTAGATCATTGTGTTTATTTCAAAGTTGAAAATGATTGCCTTCTTATTGTTGCATTATATGTTGATGATATGTTGCTATTTGAAAAGGGTAAGGATATGATTTCTGATTTTAAATCTTAGTTGTCAACATAGTTTGAGATGAAAAATCTTGGGGTAGAAAGGTACATCTTGGGTATGGAAATCAGTAGAGATAGGTATAACAAAAAACTTTGGTTGAGTCAAAGTAAGTATGTGAAGTCTATGTTGGATAGGTTCAAGATGGCAGATTGTAGACCATTGTGTGTTCCTATTTCTATGGGAACAAAGTTATCTATAGATGATTGTCCAAAATCTCCTAATGAGGTGGAGGAAATGATTAGAGTACCTTATGCTAGTGTAGTTGGAAGTCTTATGTATTCTATGGTCTATACTAGACCAAAAATGGCCCAAGCAATGGGAGTTCTGATCCAGTTTATGGCTAATCTTGGATGGGTACATTGGGATGTAGTTAAGTGAGAATTTAGATATTTGAGGGGTACATCAAATTAATCCATTTTTTATCATGGTAACTCTTTTGGAGCTCCACATTCTATTTGTATTTGTGGGTTTGTGGATTCAAATTGGGCAAGTGATATTGATAGCAAGAGATCCACCAGTGCTTATGTGTTCACTATGTTTGGTTGTGCCATCAATTAGATGAGTAAGTGACAACCTATTATTACTTTGTCCACTATAGAAGTCGAGTACATGGATACTAATCATTCTTGTAAGGAAGAAATTTGGATTAGGAGATTGGGTTCTAATATTGGTGTTGATGTAGGATAGATTACTATTTGGTGCGATAGTCATAGTGTATTTTCCTTGCAAAGAATTCAATTTTTTCATGCCAGAACAAAGCACATTGATGTGTAGTTCCACTTTGTGAGAGATATTGTGGAAGATGGAAAGGTAAATTTGGAGAAAGTAGATAATATAAAAAATATTGTAGATGCATTGGCAAAACCATTGGGCACAAAGAAGTTTAGATAGTGTTTGGAGTCTATGGGCCTTTCAGCCTATAGGAGTTAGTTCATGTTATGTTCCTATTGCTCTTACAAGGTGTTCAAAAAGTGGGAGAATGTTAGCAATAAGGTTTCTAAACCTTGGATAATTACTATTCTTATTATTTGTTTTTTAAATTTATTTTTGGAAAAAAATATAATTAAGTGTGAGTGTACATGTCTAGTTAGCATGTTGATGTGTCACTCCACTTCCATATGTCGGCATCTTGAATTTTTTGTAAGTAGATTATGACTGAAATGGTTATGATGAATTCCTATGATGTGTAAGAGCTATCTTTGGAAGATATGATGATGGGTGAAGATGTGAAGACATGTGGCAATTGATCATTGAGTACTATACACTCAAGTCTCCATTTAGCGCGTGGGGTTCAAGCATCGCCACAAAAAAATTTGGGTTCCTACTTTTTGGAGAATGGTAAAACCCTAATATGGTTCTTCTTTGGAAGTTTCCCTAAAATGGAAAACACATGATATATGTGACTTTAGGGTTACAAATGGGAGAGTGTGAAAATATATTATTGGTAGTGTTTTGTTGCAACTGGATTTGTCTTCTATGCCCTAAAAGAGCTTGCATTACAAGTGTGTTGTAACCTTTGTGTTGAAGATAATACATTGTGCAAGTTTTGGAGGGGTAGGGTTATTTTACCAAAAGGTTTTTCCCCATAGGCATATCTTTGTGTTTATGTGTTTTGTTTCTCTATTGATTTTCTATATTCATGGTTGACTACAATATTATTGTTTACATAATATTGAATCTATAATTATAAGGATTTAATAGGAATTTACATAATACTTTCCTTAAGGGATTAGTGTAGGAATTTGTTTCCACATCTAAGTTTCCTTACAAGCTTCACAACCAAAAAAAAACTTGAAACCCTAAGTGAGTTCCAAAAATTATGCAAGATTTCACAAAATTTCTTTAAAAAGGGATACAAGCAATTAACACTCCTAATGAAGAAAATTCCAACTATCTTGCAAAATCCCTTAACAAGGGGTCAAATAAACCATTGATCCAAATGCCCTTTTTAGAGGCCTCAAGGATTTTGGTTGTCTAGGGTTCTCAACATGTCTGTATAGTACAAGTACAAATTTATCCTTAAAATAAAGGTTTTAAGGGATTAGCAGGTTATTTGATGAAAATATGGTTTTGCCTTCTATAGGAATTCCCTCAATGCATCCCATTAAAATTAGGGCTTCAACACAACATCCTCCAAAACATTCAAAGCTCTAGTCAAAGTATCATCAACATTCAACCATTCAAAACACATTTGCATTTGATTGTGATCCCTAGCCATGCATCTCTAGCTCGCCTAGGGCATCACCAAAAAATTACTTTATTTTCTTCCCAAGGGACCTCTTTTATTGTACAATATGTATAAGCAGTCATCTCCCAAATCCCAAGAGGTCATACAGATCCTTTGGTGGGAGAGGAGTTATGACCCCATCTTGCTCCAAGACTGAATTTAGAACAATAGGCACACAAAAACCAAAAGAATTTATACAAACAACTAAACCTTTACAAAAAATAAAATCATAAAATACATTATCTCACATAAACCTCTTCTAACACTTCAAGAAATAACAATTCTCAAACTAATCTATTAAAATGCCAAAATCTTAAAAAGCATAAAACTGTGATGATGAACTTGTTGTAATTCAGTCCGTACACATAGAATCTTCACAAACTTCTAGCCTTGACAAAATATTAGAGATGCCCTTATAAATAAATCCTTATACCAATCCCAACTACTTCAAATAGTTAACAATCTCCAATTGAAAATTTTCTTAATTGCAAAAAAAATTTGTTGATGTTGTCATTGACAACATCGACAAATTTTCAACAACTTTTACATCTTTGGAGTTTGACTCTCAAACTTTATCTAATTATTTTCAAACCTTTCCAAAAGTCTTAAATTGTTATAAAACATGTAATAATGACTTCAAACACTTTTTTGATCACTATACCCCTCAAAACACACAAAAAAATGCTCTATAGCCTAATTAAGTAATTAGGAGCAACTAGGACCTTTTGAGACTTCCACAACTTAACTAACCTCAACCTAGGGCTAGTTTAGGCCTATTATTCACCTAGTGGTGTGGCTAGCACTAATACAAGCCAAAATACCCAATGAGCCCTAGGTTTTTCACAAGCCTACCCAAGTGTCCCTAGATTATACTCCCACACAAAAGAAAACTATCACTCATGTGGACAATAGGTCTTGGAGAATGCCTACCTTGTTTAAATCTACCTCAACAACCCATGTCACCTCTAAATTAGGCTTTCCATACCACTTGATGACATGCTCCATGTACACCTAGTATCTGGTGGCTTTCTTCACTTTGGAATCCAACACTTGTTCAACTTCCAACTTGCTTAATGAAGGTGCTACTATAGGTTCCATATCAGTAGCAATTCTTTGACTACTCTGAGGTAGTCTACCCTTGAATTCAACAAAATCTTGCACATTAAAAATAGGAGAGATGCCCAAATCTGATGGAAAATAAATTTTGTAGGCATTTGCTCCATATTTGGCTATGATTTTTCAAGGTCCTACTATTTTCATTTACAACTTGGTTGGCATACCTTTTTGTAATCCAGATTTTTTTAGATGCACCATGACATATTCACTAACAAAAAAACTAAATTTCCTTCCTTCTTTCATCTACCTTGGCTTTAAATTTTTGTGTATTGTCTTGAATAGTTTTTTTGACTTGCTCTTGGATTTATTTCATGGTTTTGGAAAAATCCTCAACATGTCCACTCCTATGTTCCATCCCTCCAAGATCCTTTAACTCACACACACCCCTTGGATGCATTCCATAGGAGATCTCAAAGGGACTTTTTCCTATGGTTCTATTCCTACTATCATCGTAGGCATACTCACCTTGGGGAATGATGACATCCCAAGTTTTCTCATACTCCTTAGTTAGGCATCTCAAGAGATTATCAAGCACCCTATTGACCACCTTAGTCTTATCATCAGTTTGAGGATGGTGTGTTGAACCAAATGAATAGTTTGTACCAAGTCTTCTCCATAAGGTCCTCCAATAGTGACTCATGAATTTTACATCCCTATCTGAAACTATGCTCAATGGAAGTCCATGAATCAGCACAACCTCTTTGAAAAACAAATGTGCAATGTGTCTTACATCATTGGTAGTCTTACATGGAATGAATTATCCCATCTTATTGAACCTATCAACAACTACATAGATACTATCATACCCACATTTTGTCTTAGGCAGACCTACTATAAAGTCCATGCTCACACACTCTCATGGCATATTTGGAACTAGTAGGGGCTCATAGAGATGTGCATTACTCATTCCACCCTTATCTTTCATACACACTATACGTTGCTCCACATACTTAGTCACATCCCTAACTAGTTTTGGCCAATAATAGAACCTTTGAACTAATTTCAAGGTTTTTCTCATACCAAAGTGTCTACTTAGGCTCCCATTATGCTTCTCTTGAATTAGGTTTTCCCTTATTGAACCTCTTGGTACACACAACTGATTACTCTTTTACAACAATCTATTTTGAAATGTAAATTCAGAGAACTTTCTATGAAATTGATTCTCAAAGTTCAAACATACCTTGTATGACTCAATAAAGTATTCATCCTCCTTATAAAGAATCTTGAAGCTCTCTATCCCAATGCTATGCAACTGTACCTCTTAAACTATTAACAAAATTTTGCTCAATACATTTGCCACTTTATTCATCTACCCTTTCTTTTGCTTGATTGTGAAGGTGAAAGCTTGTAGATACTCCATCCACTTCAAATATCTATTACTCAACTTTTCTTGGGTGTTAATGTAGTTGAGAGCTTGATTATCTATAAAGACCAAAAATTCCCTAGGTAATAGGTAGTGTCTCCACTTCCTAAGAGACTAAACTAGGGCATACAATTTTAGGTCATAGGATGAATACTTCTTTTTGGCTTCATTTAGCTTTTCACTAAAGAAGGCTACTAGCCTACCTTCTTGACTCAACACTCCCCCTACTACTAGGCCACTTGCATCACACTCTATGGTGAAAAGTTTCTCAAAGCTAGGAAATTGCAAAATAGGTTGGGTAGATACTTGCTTCTTTAAAATTTCAAAGGATTTCTCTTCTTCTAAGGTCCACTTTAACTTAGACTTGACCCCACCCTTTATGGTATCTAGAAAAGGTGCACATATACCACTAAAATTCCTAATGAATTTCTTATAGAATTGAGCTAGACCATGGAAACTTCTTACCTTAGTAGATGTAGTAGGTGGTGGCCAATTGAGGATATTAGCAACCTTCTCTTGATCCATCTTCAAATATCCCTTAGACAACACAAAACCCAAGTAAATCAGATCTTTCTTGAAGAAGTCACACTTCTCAAGGTTTATAGAAAGCTTCTCCTCATGAATCCGTTGCAATACTTCTTCCACATTCTTGATGTGTTCCTCCTTGGTCTTGTTGAAGATGAGTATATCATCTAGATATACGACCACAAACCTTCTAGTGAAGTCCTTAAGCACTTCATTCAAGAGCCTCATGAATGTGCTAGGAGAATTTGAGAGAGCAAATGGCATCACAAGCCATTCATAAAGACCATATGTTTTCTTAAATTTTGTTTTCCACTCATCTCCCTCCTTAATCCTAATTTGGTGGTATCTACTCTTTGATTCCAAATTTGTGAAGTACATTGCTCCTCTAAGATAATCCTTGAGATCCTCAATCATAGGTATGGGGAAGCTATACCTGATAGTGATCCTATTTATGTCCCTTCAGTCCATACATAGTCTCCATTTTCCTCCCTTCTTGGATTCTAGTACCATAGGGACTACACATGGGCTTATGATCTTCTTGATTAGACCTTGGTCTATTAGTTCTTGCACCTATCTTGCCACTTCTAGATTTTAGTCTGGGGTGAGCTTGTATGTTGCTTTGTTTAGTAGGGATGCACCAAGGGAAAAGTCTATTCGGTGGCTTATGATTCTTCTAGGAGGTAGGGTAGCAAGAGTGCCATCACTCACAATGTCTTTGTATTTCTCAAGCAATGCTTGAACCTCTGCAAGTAAAGACTCTTTGACCGTCTTTTCTTCTCCCTTGGACTTCAACACCACTATATGCCTTAACTCTCTTTATCTTTAAGATCCTTAACAAACTCCTTCCCACTATGTAACAACATGTTAGGCACCTTAGACTATGGCTCTTATCCCTCTAATAAAGATTGGATTTTAATTGTTCTACCCCTTTCTTGATGGATATTGAGTTTCTCTTGCCATTATAAACTGTCTCTTTGTCATGTTGTTAGGGTCTACCTAATACTAGATGGAAAGCATCCATGGGAAAAATATCACACAATAATTTGTCCTTATACCATGCTATGGAGAAGTCCACCCAAGTCTACTCATTCACCATTATGATTTAACCTTTGTTGAGTCAAGTTATCTTGTACAAATTCACATGTGGTATTTTAGCTAGCTTAAGCTTCTCAACTGCCTCCTCTAATATTATGTTATCAATAGAGCCTAAATCCACCACCACCTTATAAAATTTTCCAAGGGTCTTACATCTAATCCTAAATAGATCCCTCCTATTCTTAGGTTCACCAAGAGAAGGTTGATTGATTAGTACTCTTCTAAACATAAGATTCTCTCCTTTTTCTAACTCTATGTGATCCACTTCACTCTCCTTGCAACTAGTGTTATCCTCTTTTTCATATGCCACTCTCTTTTCGTGATTTGAAGAAGAGGGCTTTTCAGGGCACCTATATGTAGGATGGCCAAGTTGACTAGAAGTGTAACAATTTATACTAGAAAAGTATGAGTTACTTCTACTTGATCCTCCACCACTATGAGAACCTCCTTGGTTGTCTCTTCCTCTATTATATCCTCCTCTAGGAATTCTTTTAGTGGCTTGCTCTATCAACTTGTTTTCACCTTGATTCATTTTTTCATTTCCTCTACCTTGCTAACCTCCTCTTTTTCCTCTCTAATTTTTTCCCTTGCCTCTATCCTTGAAATTAGAATCCCCTTTCTTCTTATTATTTACCTCCATATTTGGGCTAATTAATGGCACCTTTGAATAGTATTAGGTGTCCACATGCTAAGGTGCTCTTGAATATTCCACTTCAAACCACCCAAATACCTAGCCATCTTTATTGGCTCTTCCTCTTGTTTCTTGGATCTAATGAATAGCCTCTAAAATTCCCCTATATAAGAGGCCACATCCAAGTCTCTTTGTTTCAGTCCTTTCCTTCTCTTGTGAAGATGGATTTCAAAATTCTTAGGTAGTAAATTCTCCTTCAATTTTGTAGCCATGGCATTCCAATTGGTTATATTTTTCTTGCCCATGTTGATCCTCTCATTTTGGACATATTTCCACCAAGTTAAGGATGAGCCTCTAAGTCTTGACTTAGCCACTTTGACCTTTTGTACCTTTGACACCCCTTTACACTCAAAATGGTTCATTGTGTCATCCAACCAATCCATCATTGCATCTATTTCCATCTTTCCACTGAATAGTGGCACACCTTCCAAAGCTTTTCCACCTAGGGCTTTAAGAGATTTCAATAAAGGTTTCTAATTCAAGGTAGGGTCTAGCTCAAGGAAAACATCTTCTCCTACTATCTTTTTACCCTTCACATTGTCTTCCTCTTCCTTCCTTTTAGCTGCATCAACAACTTCATCCAACTTTGTCTTCACCTCTTGCAAGGCTACTTCAAGGATTCTATTCTTCTCCTTTTTCTCATCAACTTCCTTAGCTAGCTCTACATTAGTCACCATGTTTGACTCACCCATTGAATCTCTAGTAGCTACAAACATACATCTTCTTCCCAAGTCTTTTACTTGCTCTGATACCACTCTGATGTGACAACTACCCTTGATCCCACCTTAGCTACTCTTAGGGATACCTTAGGTCTTTCTCTTGATCTAATATGGTTACTAGTTACCCTATTCTCCCTTAGGATCCTAACAAAGAGGTCCTAGGCTTTTCAACTAGTGCACACCAATGTAAAAACAATAACTCTCCACATTACAACCAACCCCAAATACTCACATGACTCCCCAAATGGATGAAGGGTAACCGAGGAAGGAATTTGGATTCCCCTCAAGGTTCACAATCACAAATAAATTTTAAACCTTAATCAATTTCCAAAAATCAAGCAAGATTTCATAAAATTTCTTAAAATAGAGCTATAAGCAATTAATCCTCCTATTGAAGAAAATTCCACATATCTTGAAAATTTTATTAACAAGGGTTCAAATAAACCACTGATCTAGACACCCTTTTTAGTGACCTCAAGGATTTTGGTGGTCTAGGGTTCTCAACCTATCCATACAATATGGGCAAAAAATTTAGTCATAAAACAAGGGTTTTAAGGGCTTAGCATGTTGTCTACTAAAAATATGGTTTTACATTGCATAGGAATTCCCTTAATGTATCCCATTGAAGTTGGGGCTTCACCACAACATTCTCCAACACATTCCAAGCTCTTGTTGAACTATCACCAACATTCAACCACTCCAAACACCTATGCACTTGACTGTGATCCCTAGCCATGCATCTCTGCCTCACCTAAGGAATCACCAAAAAATCACTTACTTTTCTTTCCAAGTTCCCTCCTTTACTATACAATATGTACAAGGAGTCATCTCCCAAATCCGAAGAGGTCGTATAGATCCTACAATAGGAGAGGGAGTTATGACACCATCTTTCTCCAAGACTAGATTTAGAACATCAGGCACACAAAAACAAAAATAATTTAAAAAAAAAAAAAATTAAACCTTCACAAAAACAAAAACTAGTAGTGTACAAAATATCACATCAACCTATTGTAACACTTCAAGCAATAACAATTCTCAAACTAACCCATTAAAATGACAAAATCTTAAAAAACATTAAAATGTGATGATGAACTTGTTGTTCAGTCTGTACACACAAAATCTTCACAAAATTCCAACCCTATCAAAATGTTTAGAATTAATTTATAAAAACATCTCCACATTGATCCCAACTACTTTAGATAGTTACCAGGCTCCAGTTAAAAAGTTTCTCAATTGCAACAAATTTTTTTTAGCAACTTTTACATCTTTTGGAGTTTGACTCTCAAACTTGCTCCAAATAATATCAAAAATTACCAAAAGCTTTAAATGGTTATAAAAAATGTAATAAGGAACTTCAAACACTTACTTGACCATTCTACCCCTCTAAACAAAAAAAATGCTCTATAGCCTAATTAAGCAACTAGGAGCAACTAGGACCTTTTGAGGCTTCCACAACTTAACTAACCTCAACCTAGAGCTAGGTTAGGCATATTATTCACCTAGTAGTTTGGATAGCACCAATACAAGCCAAAATAACAATAGGAGCCCTAGGATTTTCACAAGCCTACCCATGTTCCCTACACCAAGAAGCAAGTGGATGAATTAGAAGTGAAGTCATGAAAGAGAAGAGTGATTCATCACAAAAGAGAACGTTATAATTGTTTGGAATGAGAAAAGAAAGAAAATGAAGATGAAAATATTTGTGAGCCTAAAATAGATGAAGAAGATTTGAAGAATTCAATAGTAGAGGAAGATACCTTGGTTGGAGATCAAATAAGTGAAGTGGTTACATGCCTTCTTGAAGACACCAAGAAAACAAAGATGAAAGCAAGGAAGAGGTAAATTTTTATAAATTGTGGCAATGTCAGATTTGAGATGAATTTGAAAGATAATGATAATTTACATGAGAATCTTGAAAGTGTTTTGTTATGTGAAAAAGAATATTTGTATGGTATTACAACATTTTTTATAGGTGCATTAGATCATATAAGATTGAAGGAGAATGTGATTTACACTTCAACAAATTTAATTAGAAAGCAGTATTGGAAGCAAAATATATTTTCTACAGGTAGGTGCTAGAAAAGAAGAAAAAATGAAATATATATGCAATATATATCTATTCCAGCAAGGTGTTAGAAGAGAAGAAGAAAAAATCTATTAATTGGCTACTTCATTTTGTGAATCCATACTCACAGAAAATTTCCTACCACAAGTTTTTGATGTAGGGGCATCTTGCATCACAAAACAAAAGGGGGTGTGACATATTAAAAAAGGACTCTTTTTGGAGGAGTAATTATTTTACAAGATGACAAGGTGGTGCTTAATTATAGCTAAGAAAGAATTCAATATATTTTGTAAGGTAGTTGCATTTACCTTTTATCCCATGTTGGTTATGTTTATAATATCTTGGGTGGTAAGTGCCTATATAAGAAAGGAACATGAGAAATTGTAATAAAATTCTGGTGATAGAAGCTCTTGTGGTATAAAGCATCTTCTTGTGGAAGTTCTTAGTTTGTAAGCTCTTATTTGGGAGTTCTTTCATTATGAAGTCTCTTTTTGAAGAATTCATACCTATGATATCATCTTGTTGATGTTGTAAGAAATATCAAGTATTAATGGATGCTTTGTAAAGAATTTTGTCTTCTCTTTATCTACCTATTATTAATTCTTGTGTTATGAGTTGGTAAGGGTGGTAAGGCACTTCATCAATCCCAAAACTTATAGGCATCGCTTTCAAAAACCTAAAATCTACACTATGAATTGTAATTTTATAAATACCAACATTTAAAATCCCTTATGAAAAAAATTTAAAATTTTCATATAGTGAGAACCCAAATACCAAAACCCCTAAAATACCCAAAAGACTCTAGACTATTTAAACCTAAACCTCAATTTCAAACCCTTAATCTCATTTTTCTACACGAGCATCTTCAAGACAACATGAGATGAAGCTTTGAAGACAAATCTCTTATGTGACAACAAGAACAAGTCCTCTTCTTATATGTGACCTTCTTTATGGCTCTCAATCCAATAAGGATTACCAATCACATAACAAAGAATGCATAATATTTTTGCACACCATCGGTGCTTTTGACTAAGCACACAAAGGTTGCATAGGTTTTTTATTTCATTTGGGAGGAATTTAGTGCAATAAAACCCCCTATTTCAAGTGGTAGTTAATCAAAATTAGTGGATCCAATTCTTCCCATCACACCTCAACTTTCTAGTTTCTCCCTCATCCTGATCTATACAAACCCCATCCTATCACATTGTTAACACCACAAAAAATTCATTGAGTAGAGGTTATATTGGGAAATGACTTATTGACTTATTTTTCCAAACTTAAATTCTTCCTTAGTGTGTAATTTTGAGGGAAGCCATAAAGATAACATTAAATGCATGAAATAAATACAAGACCCCTATCTAGAAACACTTTCAACTACCACAACTTCACATTTGAACTGTGACATAGATTTATTTTGAAAATATCCAACCAATTGGTGATGGATCCCCAAATTATCTTATTCTAGACCCTAACATTTTTCTTGGCATAGTTTAAATTGTGAGTGATATTTTATTATAAGCATGTTGGTCCTTAATAATTGGGTTAGAATTTTGAGATTCTATAACAATTCTAGAGTTAGACTCATGCTTTTTGTCATTTTCTACTTAACTATGCTTAAAACTACTTTCTAAATTCATACTTGCCTGCACAAATGCTTCATTCACTTGAATTTCTAGTCTATTCCAAGAATTTAACTATGGGAAGAGGTTTGAATACTTATTTTCAAAGTGTTCACCATGACTACTCCTAGAGATTGAATGAACACAAGTACTAAGTCATGGAGTCCTTCACATTAAATCTACCATGGCTACTACCAAAGGATTGATCCACCATGGCTAGTCCTAGAGGGTGGAATAAGGGCTTTCACCTCAAACTTTTTTCTCACAAAGATATTGCATCAATAGTAATTTTACCTCAAATTTGTCTCTTATAGATAAAAATGAATTGACAAGCCTTGTTAATGAATTTTTATTTGTGAGGGAGAAGTTTGAGGCACAAGCCCTTATTAAAGAATTCTTCTATATGTTGGAGAAGTCTAAGATACAAGACCTCGTTAATGCATTTTTCTCTATAAGGGAGTAGTTTGAGGTGAAAGCCCTCATTACACCCTCTAAGAGTACCCATGGTGGATCTACCCTCTAATATTAGTCATGGTGGATGTCTTGTAAGAAGCTCCATGAATCAATATGTGTGTTTATTCACCCCTTGGGAGTAGCCTTGGTCAATGTCATTATGAGATGATGGCATCATGGAGATGACAACATCATTTTAAGTGATTCCATGATGATAACTTGTTTTCATTTTCATTTCCTTTCATGGGAGAAGCCACTATGGCCCCACCCTTTGGGAGTAGCCATAGTGGATATCACTATATAAATTATATATTGATAAGGATTCCTCCCTAGTTAAGAGGGAGTGTTAATGTTATTGTAGCCAAGGATGGATTCTTCAAGATGACACATATAACATAAAGGTTTTAATAATATAATTATATTAATATTATAATTAGTGTGATAAAATAATTATGTTGATATTATGCATAAATGTGTGTATAATTAAATATATGAGATATCCATAAAATTAATGAGGTCAACTTGGAAGAGTGGTGACTCCTTGTGAAGGGGTACCACCAATAGGTATAAAAGAAGGTTAGACCTTAGTCCCTTAGCAATTGAATATGCACTCCATCTTATGACATCAATTTAATACTACAACAAAATTAATTCCTTCATGAGAAGTGCTTGGGGTAGACAATAACAATTTATCTTCTATGGTTGGGGGGGTAATAATGACCCAAGTCATTGTCTATGGTTAAATGAGAACACCAAAAAATTGTAAATCTCAATTCCCAAAACTCATTTTTTTCATCCTTTAACACTTTAAACATTCACTAGAATTAGAAATCACTAAAACTACAAACATCAAAGCACCAATGCCAAAACCTAAACACCCTTAAAATATAAAGTCATTGTAACTACTAGAACCCTTTAAAATCCCAAAATACCCAAAAATAATTATTCACCTAAACCTTGAATCTCAAACCATGAGCTTCAATTCCAAAAACTCATTACCACAACCATAAGACACTTAAAACCTACATCATGAGTTACACATCATTAAAATTAGAAAATTTTCAACCTCCATACCAAAATCTAAAACCCCTTGAATAAAAATATAACTTAACTAAGAAATCCCTTTAAAATCCCAAAATACTCTATAATATTTGAACCTAAACCTTAAATATTAACTAGTTCTCCCAACTCCCAAAAACCCATTAGCATCATCCTTAAACCTATAAGAGTTTTACTATAAAAGGTAAATCAAGAAAACTCAAAACTTGAGCCCTTAATAATCAAAGACTTGTAAAACCTAGTGAAACCCCTAAAGACCCTGTAAGACTCTTAAGGTTCCATTTGGTTGTAGGCATAGGAACTAAAAATTAAAAATGGGAATGGGAATGGGAATGGAAAATGGCAATTCCAGCCTTGATTGATTTACCTAAAATTTGAATAGGAATGTATTAATCCTTGTTGTATGAAATTGGAATTAAAATAAGAATAAAATATATATATATATATTAAATTTTTTATTTTTTAATTGAATTTTTCAATAATACAATGAACACATTCATCCATGAAATTAGCTATGGCATAAAATCAGTTGTTGTACATCCAAATCAATGGCCTTGATGTTGGCTTTGAAATTTATAAGAAGCAATACTCTCCTTTTTGCTTCAGAAGGCTACAAACAAAAACTATGCAATGAATCAAAAGTGAAGTATTTCCACTACATAATGAATTGCACACCAAAAATTTCTAGTAGGAGGTTTTCAATTGGGTATGTGAGAGTTTGTCTTGAGAGATTTGTGAGCCCAAATCCAATGTAGGATATGTACTTTACTTCCTACCTACAAACTTTGAATGCTTTATTATTATCAATATGCATTGTGGGATGGTTTTTCTACCTTCCTCCACCTCTCTTAGTATTCATGATGGTGTATATATTAGAGATCAGAGATGGGCATTGCAATGATGGAGTTTATATCTTTGACATGCAAAATGAGAATCACAATAAGACTGGAGGAGGAGAAATTAAAGGTTGGAATGGTACTCATAATCATAAAATATCAAAAGAGGTAGTTGAATTAGAGCTTCTTCATTCCTCCCAACAAATTGAGGGCTCTACTTCTCTACATATGATAATGTTGGAAGAGATAAAAGCATCGAGACATGCACCCTTGTTGGAATGCAAACTAGATGTTAGTGAGGATGATGACTTGAAACCTACACAAGTAACATATTCAGGATTTTTTCATATAATTTGAATAATTATTGTTAGAATGGGATTTTTCTTTCTAGATTTTAAAAGTTTAGTCCTTACATTTAGCAATTTTTAGAATTGCTCAAATTTTGGAGAAAGAAAGACCCCAACACCAAGTTGTGCCTCTGTGCACATGGCAACAATGGTCATCGAGCCATTTTTATTTGCAATCCCCTTCCCTCTCCTGGCTAGTGTTCATTCACATCGATGCCCTATGTTTTCCCTATTTGTGTTCTTAGCAAAATTTTTCCCACACTTACACTTGCACAGATGAAAACTTGTGATGTCTACTTGCAAATATAGAGATCTCAATTTTGGAGAAAAAACTTCAAAAATATAGACACTGTAAAAATCAACCCATTGTCAAATTAGTGATGGGAAATCTTCTGACTCGTAAATGTTTTTTCCTTCCCATACAACCACAGATCCAAAATATAATGCAATATGAGAAATGCAGATTGAGAATAGGAATGGTCTATTCCAATAACAAGTTTTTTAAAAATGGAAATAAACTCATTTTGGGATCAAAATGGGAATACGTATTCTTATTTCCAATTCTAATTTGGTGCACCAAACAAAGAATAAAAAATAAACTCTAATTTTCTATTCCTATTTCTATTGTATTCCAGCAAGCAAACGGGCCCTGAAATATTCAAAATAAAATCTAGAACCCTAAAGCACTTTAAACCTACTCTATCAATTGTAAATAACTAAGATTCAAACTTTAAGTCCCACATTTATATCAAGCTAACACAACTATCAAAACCCAAAAAATATAAAAGACTAAAATATTTAAAGTCAATCCTCAAATCTCAAATCCTTAGCATTTATGCATCATCAATCTCAAACACTTACAAATTTTCACTATGAATTTAAAATCACCAAAATTTCAAACATTAAAACTTCTAATATAAAAGTCTTAAGAAACCTTTAAAATAAAAGTATGGACAACTACAAAAACCCTTAAAAACCATAAAATACAAAATTTCAAACTTCAAATCTCAAACCCTAAACCCTAATTCTTAGAAATCATAAGCATCCAAATAACTAAAATTCCAAATTTAAATTCCTTGTTGAAAAAACCTAAAAACCCATAAAATACAAAGAAACCTAGTCTAGTAAAACCCTTTAAAAAAAATAAAAAATTAAAAAAAACTCCCTCAAAATATACTAAAATATTAAAAATTAAACCTCAATTTAAACCTTTAACTTTAATCTTCAAAACCCATTAGCACACCCTAAAAAATTGAAGTAAATCACTAAATTTCAAATCTTTAAAAACCCAATACTAAAAATAATTGGCCCTTAAAATACAAACACAACATAACTACTAAAAGCCTTAAAACTAAAAGAGTCTATAATGTTTAAACATACAGTGAAGGAATATAATTGTTTGGTAACAAAGATAGTTTATGCAAATGTAATAACACTACCGTCATATTGGTTTGCTCCAAATGTTGAATTGAATGACTTATAAATATGAAAGGAGGAGACATGTCTCTATGGTTAACCATCATTAGATTTTATATATATATATATAACTAAATGTAAGATTATTTATCAACAATAGTGTATCTCATGATCGAATCAATCTAACTGAAGCTACAACCTTAACACTCCCTCTTAGCTAGGGAGGATTGTTATAGAACACATTATGCTCTCAAGCATATGAAGATATATATTATCTCAATAATATTTTCCCAAAATGAAATATTTAAGGATATCAACATATATCGATTAACCTAGTGTTAGAAATAGGAAATACTGAGCTGGGGGGGGGGGGGGAGAGGGGGTGAATAAATATTTTACAAACTTTTGTCAAATTATAGATATCATTAAAAAACTTATAACTTGTATATGAAAGTAATCTGATTATTCTGAATAGCAAACACATTCATAAAATAATGCAACACATAAAACCATATTTTTTTAATTAGGGAAACCCTGGCTAAGGGAAAACCCCATTGGGGATGATACCCACAAAATGATTCACCAATCAAAAGTATGCAAGAGGAGGCCATTGCCCAAACATGCAATATACAATAGTGTTCTTCGATACAAGAGATAAATACAAAAACCTCTTACTACTATGCATATCTTCAATATCTAATTTTCCTTTGCCTCTCTTCTCAAAAACTAATCATATATTTTCACTTCTCTAATCAAACATTAGAATTTCACATCTAAAAAATAATAGCTTATCAATGCCATAGACATCTACTAACTTTGCATATGAATTTTTGTCCTTTTATACCAAATTATTTTAAATCAACATGTATTGTCAACCTTCATAGCTTTACATGCTTCTCAAATACATTAATACTAACTCTTGCTGACTTAGGGTTAACAAAATAATTCCTTAATATAAATTATTTGATCATGTCTTTACCTTGCTCTATCAGCTCAACATTGTCTTTGTAAAACAATAATATCTTCATCCATATTGATCGTACGACCTCGCACTTATAGTTGTAGACGCTTCATATTTTATCCTATCTATACCTCAGTGCACACATTCCATAAATCCCTCTATGAACTACACTAATGAAAATAGTCTCTATGTTGATTGATAAACTCTGTGATACTTAGAGAATTTTCTAAGTCTTCAACCCAAACCTTTATCTTCAAGATCTGCTCACTCAATTTTGATTATATGTTACCATGAATGACAACTACATACTATGTATCCTAGCCAAATTTCCAACACTCAGATGTTACATTTCAATATAATCTAAAGTATGTTTCAACAAGAAATATCAATCATATGATATTCATCATACTTATATTCTTATGAGCACTAATGTTGAATCCTTGATGCCTACCAAAAGAATATGTTATATCTTAGAAAGATATGTGTTATCTAATCTCTAACACTTTGGGACAAAAACTAAATGTAGTCTATCAGATAAAAACACAATATTAGTGACATCCACTTAATATAGTCTCAATTATGACAAGTATCATTAAATTCTACACACTATGGGATATAAACATAGTTGATTAGATAGTCAGTCTTGATCTCATGATTTCCAGATCAACCAAGGACTATCATGATTTATTTATTGTAATGCCTTCTAGCATAGTCTGAGACAACAAGATTAATGTAGTCTATCATAATAACAGATCAAGAATACAACACAACAACCACAGTATCATGATTTATGGCTCATTCAAGGACAACAATTTAATGTGATCTATAATGATAGATTTTGTTAACATGATTACTGGCACATTCTAGGATAACAACTTAATGAAGTTTATTCTAATAACATGGGAAATTTATTTCTAAGATCGTCACCTTACAATAGATACCTTACACATATGTCAAATGAAAGATTATCACCTTTCATGACATAAATCACAACAACATCATGTAGTAACTCAAATGATATCCACTATGAACCAAGTCAAAGGGTGGATCCACCATAGCTTCTCACAAATTCTCCCTCTAAATAATCATCTCACCTCTAGTTACTCCCTTAGAGGTTCTCTTCACCCAACGATGCCTGTCAAACTCCCTCTGAATCTGATATCAATCTTCTGACTTTTTGGTGATAAGTTGTTATTTTCTCATGATGTACATAAGGGTAGGCCCATATGAATAATGGAGTCACACTTGTATTTTAGACTCCCTCTAAGTATTAATATTTTAAGCTCCTATGTTTCTTTTGAAGAAGTGTCAGACTCCCTCTTAATATAGAAGGATACTCATAATCTCAATCATCAAGTATGTTTTCTTCAAGAGCCTCACTTTATCAAGCTTGATCACCAAATGTCTAATAAATTCTTGATGAAGGGTGCTCTTCTTAATACCATAAACACATAAAAGAAACAAAGAAATTATAGAAAATGTAAGAACAAAATATGGACTTCTTATTTGCACCAAAAATGCAGAATTACAAAATTCATTAGTACAATATGCTAACCTACATGGGCATCTTCATTATAGTAATATACAAGACTAATCTTCGAACTACCACCTAAAGCTCCCCTAGACAATGTTTAGGCATTTCTTAAATAGGCAATTTTATGCTACCTGGGAAGGTTCTAGACATTGAAACTTAATATCTAAGGCCAAAAGACCCTAACAAAACATATAGAGTCAGTTAGATACATCTTTGAAAATTATTTTAAATATTTCAGGTATCCCAACTTCAGAAGGCCACAAGTCTTGAACCATTACTCTGATTGGCTATTATAACCACTTTTTAGAAACTCTAGCTAATGATCTATAGGATTGGAACTACACTAGTGCCCTTTTGTCGAGTTTTCAGACCTCATCTAGGCACTCTAAGGCCTCCAATGGTGAACCTAAAGATTTTTTAGCAAATATTTCCACTAAAAATCTACAACAACTTCTTCAATACTTATGGTTGAGCAATGAGATTTTTATGGTAGGCTTACAACTCTAAAAGGGATCTTCCTATAGAAAATGAGAATATTTTAAGCTCATATGAGAAACTTACTAAAATTAGCAAGTTCTCATAAATTGTAACCACCCTATCTACTAGTCCTTATTAAAATAGAAAATAATGAAAATAATTTTTTTTTGGGTGATGCAAGATTTCTCTTACAACTAGGATGCTCCTGCATCAGACACGTGGGGTAATTTGAGAAGTGACATTTTCACGTCTAATATGTTCAGAGGAAAACCAAGATGGTTAACCTCCTCCTTTTCTAGCCATGACGAATCCTCTATTGGCCCCCCTTTCCATTTGACCAGATATTCTTCATAAGTTTTGTTCTTGGTACTTTTGCCAACACCACTATCTAGTATCTCCTCAATCTCCTTTGTAGTCGAACTAGCTACTAGAACACTCCACTATGCTTCTGCAACTTCATCTCCATCACCTCCTTCATAATACTCTGTCAAATCTAAAATTTTAAATACTGGTGACATATTTAGTTTAGTAAGAAACTCCACTTCATAAGCATTTCCAAAATCATGCCTTTTCACTATCTTGCATGGTCCAAACTTCTTCATCTTCAGCTTATTATGTGTACCCCTTGGAAAATGCTCCTTTCTCAAATGAACCATGACTTCATCTCTAATCTAAAATTCCTTATACCTTCTTTTCACATATTCCTTAGCCTTATACTGTGTATTCATCTTTATGATGTGCTTCCTTACCTCATCATGGATGTTCTTCAAATGTTCAACAAATTCTTCTACTTTAGCACTACTTATCTCTCCTTTATCCAACTTCCTCAACTTAGAAGCATTTCTAGGACTACTACCATATACAATTTGGAATGGTGATTTACTAGTACTCTTATTGATAGAATTATTATATGCAAATTCTACCTATGGAAAAATCATATCCCATCCATTTAGCTTGTCTCCAATCAAAAATCTCAGCAAGTTTCCCAAACTATAATTCAAAAATTATGTCTATCCATCAATCTATAGATGATGTGATGTATTGAAATTCAAATCTATTTTTAACTTCTTCCATAATGTATGCCAAAAATACCCAATAAATTTGGTATCTCGATCTAAAACTATACTCTTTTGCAAACCATGTAGTCTCACTACTTCACTAAAAAACAACTCTACTACATGAACAACATCACTAGTCTTATTGTAAGGAATAAAATGTGCCATCTTTGAAAACTTGTCAACCACCACAAAAATGGAATCATGCCCACACTATGTCCTTAGTAATCCAAGAACAAAATCCATGTTGACATACTCCCATGGTTTCTCTAGTACAGATAATGGCTAATAGAACCCTGTATTCTACTTCACTCCTTTCACCATCTGACATACTCTACAACTTTCTACAAACTTCTTCACATCTTGCTGCAACTATGGCTAGTAATAATTCTTAGCAACCAAAGCTATGGTTTTATCTCTACCAAGATCCAACCAATCTTTCACTATGTTTCTCCTTGATTAGATTCTCTCTCATTGAACCTTTGGGAATGCACAATTGTGATGCAGGAGCATCTAGAGGTATAAGGGCAATCCTGTGTCACCCAAAAAAAAATGAACTTAGACTTAGTTTCTATTTCATGTGTTTTCAATTTTGGACACCCATTTGGGTCAAATGAAGGTTCCAACTCTCACAGTTCAACTATCAGTGTGCTAGAAAATCTCAAAAAAATAGGAGCATTCAATTGGGCCATCATTTTGGTAACCTAGAAGGTGTGAATTGACAAAATTAATGTAATTGTGATTTAGAGCATTCAAAAGAAAAAGAATCAAGTCAAAAGGCCCCACGGTTTGAAAGTTATTGCAGTTTTTCAGGTTTTGGAGACCTCCTGAGGATGCTTCAAAGTCAGGTTAGGGGCATTAAATGACCTTGAAAAGGGTCAAAAAAAGGGGGATGAGAAAATCTATCCATAGGGATATAGAGCACTTTGAGAGCTTTCCAAAAATGTAAACGGTTCGTCAATCAGAGCTACGGTTCAAAAGTTATGCCTCTCGGAAGTTCGGTTACCATTTCTGGATTCTTCTAGATTTGCTCCAACTTCTAACATAGCTTTTGGAACCTTCTATTTGGTCGGTGGATGCCTACTAGCACTTTCTAGAATGTACTCCTAGTCCTTAACCCTCTGGGGTCTATTTAGGGAAATTCTTGGCATTGTAAAAGGCAGTTCGGAGTGCGGTTTGAGAGGAGGTACTGAAAGGAGAAATTATCTCCAGATTTATGCTATTGTAAGACCTTAGGGCATGTTTTGAAGTTTATTTTCTCTGTATTGTTTGTAATAGCTTATTTTCTCAGTAATATAATTTCCCCTTTTTTGTTGTGTCCATTCTGTTCTTGGGTTGTGTCCCCATCAAGTAGTATCAGAGCTGGTTTTCCTAAGTGTGTAGACAGAGCACCCACTGTGAGGCAGTTTGCACTAGGACTGTGTGGTTGTGGGTTTGAGTTATAAGATGCCTCCATGAAGAGAGCATGGTGAAAGGGCTAGAGCTATTAATCCTAAGGAGGTTAGAGCCCTCCAAAGGCAGGTGCAGGCATTGCAAGAGGAGCTCTGTAGAGGAGCAAATGTTGTCGCAAGTGATGACAGTGAGGATGACAATGAAGAAGAAGTAATGGGACCAAAAGGGGAATTTGATGGGGAAGTTTTGAATCATGTAGAGGAAAGGCTTTCTAGGGCCATTACTAAGTTTGGGAAAAGACCTACAATTGAAGTGGGTGTATTTTCAGGAAATCTAAAACCAGATGAGTTGATCGATTGGATCAATGAACTGGAAGAATACTTTAAGTATGAGGATATCAGGGACCCAGATAGGGTTAAGTTTGCAAAGGCCAAAATGAAAGACCATGCCAAAATCTGGTGGCAAGAGGTCCAATTAGAAATAAACAAAAGAGGAAAGGAGAAGATCACAAGATGGGATCACATGGTGGACAAATTGAAGAAGCGGTTCATTCTTGTGGACTATGAGCTTGATTTTTTTAAGAAGATGCATGGGTTAAAGCAAGCAAGAAGATCAATCCAAGAATATACAGAGGAATTTTACCAACTCTTGATTAGAGTGGGGCATGCAGAAGAAAATAAGGAGAAGGTTGCTCATTATATCAGTGGGTTACGACCTAGCATTCAGGAGGAATTAAGTCTGGTAAGAATGACAAGCATTGAAGAGGCATACCAGTTTGCTCTACGAGTTGAAGAGAAGCTGAATAAAAGGTTTGAAGGAAGAAAAAGAGGGTGTGGTCAAGGAGGAAGGGGAAGTGGTAGATCATCTAGAGGGTGCAATGAAACCCAAAAGAAAAATGAAGATGTGGGTACTAGCAGGAACCAGAGGAATGAGGGTTTCAATCACTCCCATGATCAAGACTTTGGAAATCAAAGAGGAAGAGGTAGAGGATGTGGAAAAGGAAGAGGAGGCTTTCGTGGTACTTGTTTCCATTGCAATGAAGAAGGTCATCATGCCTTTGAATGCCCTCAACATCATGGAAGGATAGATAGGAGAGCTGAGGGCCAAGCTAGGGTTGCTCATGTGGATGAGGATGCACAATCATCACATTCAGAGGATGCAGAAAGAGGACAGACCTTGGTAAATGAAAGAGTCGTACTGAGTGGTGAGATTGAACAATGACAATGGAGGAGTTTGTTCCATACCAGATCCAAGTGTGAGGATAAATGTTGTGACATGATCATTGATGGTGGTAGCACTGATAACTTGGTATCAGAAGAGATGGTCTCTAAGCTAAAGCTCAAGAGGGAGAAACATCTCCATCCCTATCAGATTACTTGGGTAAAAGATGATCATAAGGTCCTGGTAAGTGAACAATGTTTAGTAAAATTTAAAATTGGGAGTTACCATGATGAAGTTCTCTATGATGTTATTTTGATGGATGTTTTCCATCTATTATTGGGTAGACCATGGCAGTTTGATAGACATGCAGTACATGATGGACATGCAAACACATACTCTCTGACAAAGGATGGAGTTCACCACAAATTGAAGCCCATGAAAAAGGAAGGTGAAAAGGTATGTAGTAGTGCTAGGATTTGTCTTGTTGATGAAAGGAAGTTTTTAGATGGCATGAAACATCAGCATATGTGCTATGCTTTTATTCCTAGGAAAGATAAAGAAGGTAGTAGTGAAATACCAGTTGAAGTTTCAGATTTACTAGGGGAGTTTGGAGATATTATCTTTGATAATGTTCCAGATGGATTGCCACCAGTAAGGCAAATTAGTCATCAGATAGATCTGATTCCAGGAGCTAGTTTTCTTAACAAGGCTGCTCACAGGATGACTCCTACTAAAACAAAGGAGCTAAATAGATAGGTTCAAGAGCTGTTGAGGAAGGGCTTGATTCAAGAGAGCCTAAGTCCATGTGCAGTACCTATAGTACTCGCACCAAAGAAGGATGGAGAGTGGAGGATGTGTACAGATTCTCAAGCTATAAATAGGATAACCATCAAGTACCGATTTCCTTTACCAAGGATGGATGATATTATGGATTGCTTGAGTGGAGCTCAGTACTTCACAAAGATAGATCTGAAGAGTGGTTATCACCAGATATGGATTCGAGAAGGAGATTAGTGGAAAATAGCCTTCAAGACCAAATAGGATCTTTATGAG
Organism: Cupressus sempervirens; assembly: GCA_028749045.1. Lineage (NCBI taxonomy): Eukaryota > Viridiplantae > Streptophyta > Pinopsida > Cupressales > Cupressaceae > Cupressus > Cupressus sempervirens. The sequence goes on from CM053792.1 coordinate 709,760,933, forward strand.
TGGTTAGTCATGCCCTTTGGATTGACGAATGCCCCAAGCACCTTCATGCGGCTCATGAATGAGGTACTTAAGAAGTTCTTGGGAAAATTTTTTATTGTTTATTTGGATGATATTTTAATTTTCAGAAAGACTTTGGAAGAACATTTATTGCATATTCATAGTGTCCTTGAAAGGCTAAGGGAAGAGAAACAGTTAATTAATCTGAAGAAGTGTATCTTTGCAAAAAGGGAGTTAGTCTATTTGGGGTTTGTTATATCACCTGAAGGTCTCAAAATGGATCCAGAGAAGGTAAAAGCCATCTTAGAATGGCCTACTCCAAGGTCTGCTACTGAGGTAAGATCATTTCATGGTCTGGTTAGTTTTTACAAGAAGTTTATTAAGAATTTCAGTGGCATATGTGCACCCCTAACTGATACAATAAGAGTGGATAGAAAAGAGTTCAAATGGACTGTAGCAGCTGCGAGAAGTTTTGAATTACTAAAGAAGAAGATGATAGAACAGCCTATGTTGGCACTTCCAGATTTTAGAAAAGTGTTCCAGGTGGATTGTGATGCTAGTGGCAGGGCTATTGGGGCTGTATTAAGCCAAGAAGGTAAGCCTATTGCATATTTTAGTGAAAAATTGAATGATGCAAAGAAGAAGTATTATGTTTATGATCAAGAGTTCTATGAAATAGTTCAGGCCTTAAAGAAATGGAGGCATTATTTATTGCCAAAGGAATTTGTTTTGTATACTGATCATTAGGCATTACAGTACCTAAATAGCCAAGGTAAATTGAATCAGAGGCATATGAAGTGGGTAGAGTTCTTGCAGAGTTATACATTTGTGTTGAAGCATAGAAGTGGAAAATCTAACAGGGTTGCAAATGCACTAAGTAGGAGACAATTGTTGCTTATAGTAATGCAGGTTGAAGTAGTTGGGTTTGATGAACTCAAGAATTTGTACCCCGAAGATCGTGATTTTGCTGAAGCATGGAAAGCTTGTAAAGAACCTATTGTTGTAGATAGAACCAAGTGGTTAGACTATTTGATTTAGGATGGCATGTTGTTCAAGGGTAGTCAATTGTGCATTCCAAGGAGTTCCATGAGGGAAAATCTAATTAAGGAGAAACACAATGGAGGGATGGCAGGGCATTTTGGTCGAGATAAGACCATTGCCATTCTTAGAGAACATTATTTTTGGCCTCAAATTTCATAGGATGTGAAGAAGTTTGTACAGAGTTGCCAGGTTTGTCAAGTTGCCAAGGGGTTTAGTCACAATACTGGCCTATATCAGCCATTGCCTATTCCATCAAGGCCATGGGAGGACATAAGTATGGATTTTGTTCTTGGATTGCCAAGGACACAAAGGGGTAATGACTCAGTAATATAATTTCCCCTTTTCTGTTGTGTCCATTCTGTTCTTGGGTTGCATCCCCATCAAATTGGTTTCCTTTGAACAACATACTATCCTAGATTATGAAATCCAACCACTTTGTCCTATCAAGTGTAATAGGTTCTATACAAGCCTTCCACACTTAACAAAAATCAAGATCATCTCGATATAATGTACTGAGTTCCTTGAACCCAACCACCTCTATCTGCATTTCTATCAGCAAAAGTTGTCTTCTACTAAGAACATCTACAACTATGTTATACTTCCCACTCCTATGTTTAAAAAATATATGTATAAATCTACAAAAACTCAACCCACATCAAATGCCTTTGGGTTAATTTTCCTTGACTATTCAACTATTACAAAGCTTGATGATTAGTATACAAAATAAACTCCTTAGGAAGAAGGTAGTGTCTCCATTTCTTCAATGTTTGAACTATATCATAAAATTCTTGATCATAAACATGATATTTTCTTTTGGCATCATTCAATTTCTCACTAAAGTAACCAACAAGTCTAGCTTCTTGGCTCAAAACAACACCTATTGTAGTACCACTAGCATCACAATCTACATGAAACACCTTCATAAAATCAAAAAGTGCTAAAATAGGTTGACCAGTAACTTTCTATTTCTACTCCTATAGTCCACTCAAATTCTTCCCTATCCCCTCTCATTGTTTTAGTCAGGGGTCCACAAATGCCATTAAAACCTCTTTTGAACCTTCTGTAAAAACTAGCCAATCCATGAAAATATCTTACCTTTGTTACACTCCTTGGAGTAGACCATTCAAGAATAGCCTTCACTTTCTTTGGGTCTATTTTTAGACCTTCTACTAAGACTACAAATCCTAGGTACACCAACTCCTTCTTTACAAAACTACACTTCTTTAGGTTTATTAGCAACTTTTCTTCCCTCAACTTATTAAACACCTTGTGAATATGGATCAACTGCTCCTCCAATGTCTTACTAAATATCAATATATCATCTAGGTAAATAATGAGAAACTTACCCAGAAACTCCTTCAGTACCTCATTCATGAGTGGCATGAATGTGCTTGGTGCATTGGTTAGCCCAAAAGGAATGACTAACCATTCGTACAATCATTCCTTGTCTTGAAAGTAGTCTTCCATTCATCTCCTTCTCTGATGCAAATCTAATGGTACCCACTCTTCGGATCTATCTTTGTGAAATATTCAACCCCACTCAAACAATCCATAATGTCATCCATCCTTGGCAATGGAAATATGTACTTGATTCAGATCTTGTTGATAGCATGAGAATCTATGCACATCCTCCATTCTCCATTCTTCATTGGTGCTCGTATGACTCGTACAACACATGGACTCAGACTCTCTCAAATCAACCCCTTCTACAACAACTCATGAACTTGTCTATTCAACTTTTCACTTTCTTCTAGTGTCATTTTGTGTACTATCTTGTTTGGCAAACTAGTTTTGGGAACCAAATCCATCTGGTGATTGATATTCCTCATTGGGGGTAATCCATTAGGTACATTATTTGATACAATATCAGAAATCTCTCCCAACATATCTAAAACTTCTATAGGTATCTCCTCTATTTCTTCTTTACTATATTTTGGAATTATAGAAAAACACACATGGTCATGCTTCATACCTTTGAGAAACTCTTTTCCATCAACAAAACATATTTTGGCAACACTACATACCTTTTCTTCTTTATCCTTCAACAGTTTCAACTTATGTTTCACTCCATCCTTGGTCAGAGTGTAGGTATTTGCTCACCCATCATGTATAACATGCATATCAAACTGACATGGCCTACCCAACAACATATGACATATGTCCATAGGTATGATATCACATAGTACCTCATCCTAGTAGCTTCCAATCTTGAACCTCATTGAGCACTGCTCATTGACCATGACCTTGGATCATCTTGCACCCAAGCAATATGGTATGGATGCAAGTGTTTTTGTCTCTTCAACTTCAAATTGGTGACCATTATTTTTGACACTAAGTTTTCAGTGCTTCCACTATCAATGATCACATTACAACACTTATCTTCACATTTTCACCTTGTGTGAAACAAGCTTCTTCATTGATCAAGTTCATTGTCACCACTCAACAGGACTCTTCAATTAACTAAGACTTCTCCTCTTTCAGAATCTTCAAAATGTTAGGATCTAGTATCTTCATCAACATGTGCAACTTTGGCCTGGCCTTCTATTCTTCAATCTATCCTTCCTTGGTGCTAGGTACATTCAAATGTTATATGCCCTTCCTCTTCATAGTGAAAATATTTCCCACGAAAGCCTCCTCTTCCAGATCCTTGTTCTCTGCCTCTTCCTCTCTAATTTCTATTGTTCTAATCATGGAAATTATTGGAATTGTTTCCCCTCTAGTTCTGATATTTACTTCTATCCTCATCCTTGTTCTTTTGATCATAATTATGGCCTCCATAAGATCATTCACCAGATCATCCACTGTGACCTCTTCCACTATTCTTGTTGTCAAAATTCTTGCTTAGTTTCTCCTCAACTCTTAGCGCAAACTGGTATGCCTCCTCAATATTTGTTCATTTGAATGAGACTCAACTCATCCTAAATAGTTGACCTTAACCCATGAAGATAATGAACCAATTTCTCCTTATCAACTTTTGCATGGCTAGTTCTAATGAGAACTTGGTAGAACTCTTCGGTATACTCTTGAACAGATTTTCTTGATTACTTCAACCCTTGCATTTTCTTCAATAGATCAAGCTCATAATCTACAAGAATGAATTATCACTTCGATTTAGTTATCATCTAATCCCATCTAGTGATTTTTTCCTTTCCCTTTCTATTTCACTCCAACTGAACCTCCTCCCACCAAATCTTCACATGTCCCTTTAGTTTTGCCTTAGCAAACTTGACCTATTAGGATCCTCAATATCTTCATACTCAATGTACTCCTCTAGTTCATTGATCCAATTGATCAGCTCCTCTAGATTAACATTTCCCAAAAATGTGGGAACTTCAAACTTGGCTCTTTTTCCAATCTTGGAGATGGCCCTAAAAAGCCTTTCTTCCTCTAGGTTTAGAATTGCCTTTGCTTTAGCATTTTCTTCTACTTCATCCTCATCCTCACTTTCATCTCTTACAAGAAGATTTATTCCTTTGTGCATTTGTTCTTCCAATGCTTGCATTTGTCTTTGGAGGGCTTAGAAACCCTTAGGCATAACACCTATAGCTTGTTTACAACACTCTCGTCATGGAAGCATTTTTGTGCTTTTGTTGAAACCCTAGTGCAAACTACCTCACAATTGGCGATTTGTCTACATGCTCACCTCAAACCATAGTTCTAGTGTGAACTGCCTCATAGTCAGTGATCTATCGACACACTCAAAAAATCTAGCTCTAATACCACTTGATGAAGGGTGCTCCCCTTAATACCATAAACACATAATAGAAACAAAGAAACAACAAAAAATGTGAGAACAAAATATTGACTTCTTATTTGCACCACAAATTCAAAATTATAGAATTCATAAGTACAATATGCTAAACCCACATGGGCACCTTCATTATAGTAATCTACAAGACTAAGTTGCAAACTACCACCTAGAGCTCCCCTAGACAATGGTCATGCCTTTCTTAAATAGGCAATTTTATGCCACCTGAGAAGGTTCTAGACATTGAAACTTAATACCTATGGCCTAAAAACCCTAACAAAGCATATAGAATCAGCCAGATATATCTTTGACAATTATTTTAGAAATTTTAAGTAGCCCAGCTTCAAAAAGCCATAACTCTCAAACCCTTGCTCTAATTGGCTATTATAACCACTTTTTGAAAATGCCAATTCTTGATCTATAAGCTCAAAATCATGCAAGTGTCCTTTTGTTGAGTTTTCAAACCTCATCTAGGCACTCTAAGGCCTCGAACAATGAGCCTAAATATTTTCTACAAATATTTCCACCAAAAATCCACAATAACTTCTTTGATACTTATGGTTGAGAAATGATGTTTTTATAGTAGGCTTACAACTCTAAAATGGACCTTCCTATAGAAAATGAGAATATTTTGAGCTCATATGAGAAACTTACTAAAAATAGCAAGTTCCCATAAATAGTAACCACCCTATCTACTAGTCCTTATTAAAATAGAAAAGACTGAAAATAAAATATTTTTGGGTGATGCAAGATTGCTCTTACACCTAGGATGCTCCTGCATCAATTCTAGATCACAACTTCTTTTGAGTTATTGTCATAAGATTGATTCCAGACAATATTTTGTAGCATGTGTAAAGTACCAATCTTCTTTCCTACAAGAACATCATCAGACATAATAAGAATAGATTAAGGAAACTAAATTTTATAGTAGAATTACAAATAGGAGAGAGACAACAATGAGTAGATAAATGTAAATGATAAGAATACTTATCCCATGAGGGTTATTTGACATCTCCTTTCTAAAGATGATTCAAGTGGGAATGAAACATTGGTTATTATTCCCCCCGCAATGCAAAATTCTCACTCTCATATTGTTGGAAAAATTTGCATCACATCAAATATAACTTCTTTTTAAGTTCCAGCTTGGTCCTTCCATCCATTGAAGGTCCAAACATTCATTAAGCTTAAAAATAGAAGACAATATGTCCTTCCATTTTCTTAAACTCATCCATAATACCCCAATATCTAGATTGAGTAAGATTGTGGCACATGAATGAATCTACAACTCATTTGTCAAGTTTCATTCATCAAAGAGAGACTTGTGGATGGTTCAAATGAATTCTCAAAATTTTCATTGGCCTCTCACAATAAGAACATGAATTTTGTTTGTTCATGCAAAGGTATTTCTTAGATATGCAATATGTTCCATGGCTCCCCTTAGCATAGGTTGTGAGAAATGTTTTGCAAAGAGGTGAAATTTGGCTTGATGCATGTAGATTGTATTTGTTTAAAAAAATTCAAGCTTTCAATTAAACCTATAGTACACACATCTTGCAATCTATTTATTCTTGATTTATATCAATGGTATGTTGGTTCCTTGATACTGGAAGAGTTGATTTGTTTCATGCTTCTCAATAATGCGAGAGCATAGTATAATTTGTTGTTTCCAAGATACTTTCTTTTGTGATCAGTGTCAACTATGACATCTTAAAGAATATCCATGTTGTCGTGATCATAGAAATAATAGTATAATGTGATTTATATATAGTAAATAACAATCCCTTCTATGATAATCTTTGGTAATTCCTAAGGATTTTTGTTGGCTCTCATAATTGCTTCAAGCTTATAATATGATGCTTATCTATCAATGGGCCCACTAAGCAAGTTGTGATACCTATCTTTTATAAATTAAAAAACAACTATAAAAAAAACTCTTAATCTATATATAACATTCATTGTGGGTAACAACTCTTATTTCAATTTATGATCTACACCATTCCAAATTTGTGGAAATATCCAACTATAGGTTTCAAATAAGAGGCATTCAATGACAAGCTTCAATAGTCATATGCTCCCCTACATGATTAATTCATGAATACTACCTCAGATCAAGAGGATGGTGTGATGATTATGACTAGAGGATTAACATTGTAACTCTTGCCTATCTATTTATTCTGGTATCTTGATCTCATCGTCATCACTCCACCAAACTTCCCTTTAAAATAAACTTGATAATTTCCATCCAATATTAATGTTCCATAAATTGTATTTTGCATAGGCATTTTATTAAATAGTTTTAGGGCCTCATCAAGAAGACCATTCTCATAATTTCCCATAATTATTGCATTCCAAAGGATTGGATCTCCCTAATGAAATCTTTTAAATATTTTTCATGTGTTCTTGATTCACACACACATTGATAAAATATATCTAAAAGAGTTATTGTTACATAGAGGTTAGAGTAAGAAGATTACCAATGCACCCTTTCTACTAGGTACATATTGGATATTGGCAGAAATCTTCAAATGTGTAGGCTAATCTTATGACATCATCCCTACTTGTTACAATTATGATGAATACAATCTCTTATTACAACAACCTCCAATGGATGCTATATATATATATATATCAATGCAATGGTTGGATGAGAATGTGCCATGGATATCACAAAGATATAAATGAGTGTTTGTGGCTATCTTTATTTCACTGATCTTATTATTGTTCAATGTTGGAATGCAGTGTATGCCATGAGTTTAGTGATCACATAAGAGTTTATGACCATCAATGACGTCTCAATATTGCATCTATGATTGCAGAACCTTGTAATGGTTGTTTGTTGAAATGCCAATATAGACCAAAGTCTATTATCAATGATTGTTATCTTTGCAATGAAGTGATTTTATAGTATAAGATGATAACCTCTAGATTGCAAGATAAGAAAGTATGAAATGCCAATAATGAATGATATTTTCCAAAACTTTGTCTTCAACTTCCATTGTAATGGCGTAATGAATTATTTCATTATCTGTAACAAAATTTTGTTCCTTATATAGTTTGGTCTTTACTTTAAACTATATAATAATGTTCTCTCATATTTTCATAAAATATCATTTGTACTCTTATTCATTTTTAGCCATAGTCTTTCCTTTCATTGCCTATATTTTTGTATTGCTTCATGAGTGTTGCTTTTTCAAATCATCTTCAAATAGAATGGTTGGACCTACATATAACTTTAATAAAAAGGCATAGATGCATTAGCCCTCTATATCAGTAACATCCCTTGTGTCTTTATAGGGATGTTATATACACAGATTGATATAACATTGATCTTGGTCACTGTCTACAAATTATGCAATGAGTATGAAGATCTTGAATTGTAGTTGTTGAAATGATCTCTTTTCATTTCTCTTATTTCCATAGACCAATAACCATTATGAAATTAGACCAATAATCATTCCTTTTTCTTTTTTTACATTTACAACCTGGCTTTTATACCATGTTGAAAAACAAAGATCATTTTCTACAAATGTCCTTCATATTAGTGTGTTCCAAATGCTAAATTGAATGACTTATAATTATGAGATGAGGAGACATGTTAACCATCATTAGATAATAATAATATATTAATATATATATATATAGATATATATAGATATAGATAGATAGATAGATAGATAGATAGATAGATAGATAGATAGATAGATAAAAGTAGATATAAGAGTATTTTTCTAAATGATGATTTACCAAAAACAATGTATCTCATGATCAAATCAATCTAACTTGAGCTACAACCTTAACAATAACTCCACTAAAGGAGATGAATCATTTGAGAGTCTAATTTGAGATCATAGAGATGAAATAGATAAAGATTAAAAAATGTTTTGTTATATATTTTGATAATTTAAAATGCCGTATGAAAATGTGTATAAAGCATTTCTTCCCATGAGTAACCACCAAAAAAATTATTGTGAGACTAGCTTCTTACAATGAATTCATTTATTATTTTATTTAAACTACTATTAAGCCTAAATTAATGTAATTTTCCAACATCCAACACCCCCCCCCCCCCAAAGTATTTTCCTAAATGATGATTTACCAACAACAATGTATCTCATGATCAAATCAATCTAACTTAAGCTACAACCTTAACAATAACTCCACTAAAGGAGATGAATCATTTGAGAGTCTAATTTGAGATCACAGAGATGAAATAGATAAAGATTAAAACATGTTTTGATATATATTTTGATAATTTAAAATGCCGTATGAAAATGTGTATAAAGCATTTCTTCCCATGAGTAACCACCAAAAAAATTATTGTCAGACTAGCTTCTTACAATGAATTCATTTATTATTTTATTTAAACTACTATTAAGCCTAAATTAATGTAATGTTCCAACATCCAACACCCCCCCCCCCCCCCATTGCATTAATATGAACAACAGTGGAAGTTGCAAGGGTTTTAACGCAACCCTCTAGAGACTTTGATGAAGCACCTTCACCAATCCTCCTTGCTTGTTCAAGAAATACCAATCATATCAATGGATCTCTTGACTATAAAACCTGAAGTTATCTTCACAATGTGAGTGTTCCCACCTCCTCTATACAATGAAGCATTTCCTCCAAAATTCCACATCTCCTCTAAGTGTGTCTAATTCCTTCTCCAGTGTTGCATATGAGACACCTTTCTTCTAAAAGTCCACATCTCCTCTAAGTGTGTCTAACACTTCCTTACTGTCACAGAAATAATTACAATTGATATTTGTACATGGACATCTTTCCTCTAAAATTCCATACCTCCTTTGAATGTGTCTAACACATCCTCAAGTTCTTGACAAATCTTCTTCAAATCTTGCCCTCTCCCCTCTCATTGGAAGGACCATTACACTGCCAAGTCCCATTTTTTCTTCAAGGACACAAGAAAAAAATTTCACCTCTTCTCTTTAGGGACAAATTTTCCAAGCCATGACTTTATAGGGACATAGATAGCTACTTATAGTTCAATAATCATCTCCCAAAGAGAAGCTACCCTGAGATGATGAAAGTCCTACCTCAATTGTCTCCATCCTATTGAATGTTTTATAAGGTACATTTTATTTATTAGAGTCATAGAAAAATGAGTCTTTGAGGTCCCTAACATGACTCCAAAGTGAATTAATGGATGTGCCCATATGTATGTGTATGTGAATTTCTATTCAATACATTTAAGATTTTCCAACAACAATAATATATGATATTTAAAATCCTAACAAAGTGCAACCTATTGAAATAATTAATTAATGGATTCTATTTTTACTCTTTAAGAAAATCTGATTGATGATATATGTCACTTCATATAAGGATATAATCCAACCAATAGTGTATCATTTTTCAAATATAGTCTTGAGAGATCAATCTGTCAAATCTTGTAACTATAAGCATTTAACCAAAAGTGCCCAACTATGCACAGCATGAGAAACAACACTCAAAGAGAGAACAACTTGAATTTATAACATATGTTGCAAAATTTAGCCACAAATTTTATTTCAATAAATTTTTTTTGGATCACATGATAGAGAATCAGAAATAAAAAACAATATGGAAGTCACTCTAAAGATCAAATACACTACACGACAATACTATCCCAAATGCACTTCAAATACAAATATTGACTCCCTTGTGTGAAAAAAATCCTCTTAGCTATATGAGAGATCAAAATCGAGTGTATAAAGTTTTATGCACAATCCTGAGCATACATTTTTTATTACCACACAATTTCAATAGATTTTTATTTGTGGAAAGCTACAACTATTGTAAAATATTTGCAAAGATAGCCACAAATTATGGAACTGTGGGATAATAATATGATCTCACAAGAAAATAAGTGAATGAAAAATACAAATATGGTTGCGCTCTTACTTGATCCAATATGGTACTCATCTATACTACTTCAACATATGTACTACATCATCTAAATCTGGCAAGTTGAAGGACAAGTTCCAATATACACAGGGCAAATTGTGCACCTTGTGTACTTGTAAACTTGCACACTTGTGTGATTCCCCCAAGTCCCCTTCACTTAATAAATGTGGAGGTGTGCATTGTGCAACTCTCCACTACGTGAAAACCTACCGCACCTATATATACAAGTGCCCCCCTTAAAGTCATCTCATTTTTATCTGGGAGCTCCTTGATTACACACTTGTGCACCTATAGATGTCTACATATAAGAGAGTTAATTGGATAAGATAACCCTAGTGTGTATTCCTATAGATGAAAAACTTAATTAGATACCCCTACTATACACTCTTCAACACCTAACAATTTGAGATTCAAGGTTCGAGACTCATCCAAGGTTAAAACTAAATCTTTCCTCAAGATGCTTTAAAGCTTAGAATCCACCTAAAAATAAAAATAAAGGATCTCAATGACTACGTCATTTAATCCAAAAATTTAAAGTTGAAACATACATATGTCAAATTTATCTGATTTCACATTGCATAATTTGTAGTAGTTTACTTAGTTTTATCTAATTGGTCTATCCTTTTCTTGTTTTTTGAGTCATTAAGCATCTTTTATGCCTTCCAAGTAACACAATTTACTAATGATCATCCATTTATACAAATTACCATGGATTCCTCGCCTTCTACAACATCTAAGATCATAGACAAACCCATAAATTTTTAAGTTCCAAGGAGTACTAAAGAATTTAGTGTTCATAGATTTCTACTTAGAAGTCAGATATATAGAGCTTGGGTATATTGACTAGAATAAATTCTTGGTACTTTGCAACAAGCCCCACAAGAGATTGGAGATGATATTTGGACTCATTCAAAGTGTACTGGTAAATGTTGCATTGTACCTAATGTTAGTACAATCCTTAGAGTTATCATGGATATGACACAACATTATGTTCCTGATGAAAAAGTGGTGAAGAGAGTTATTGGAGAGATTTTCCAAGATATCTGATCACAAATCACATATCAAGCAATCACATATGAGAACCCAGATAGATGTTATAGAGAGAATCAGAAAGAAGTGAAGGATATAGTGCAAGATAAGTGCTTAATCACTAAGACCCCTATAACAATCCAAACAAAGTCAAATCCAAGATACATGATTACAAATATTGGTCATTGTATAGTTCTCCTAAGAAGAGTAACAAGACTTCCTACATTGAGTCATTTGGAGACATGGATGGTTCACTTTATAGAGATGATCTAAGAAAGAGTCTACAAGATTTACTGGGGCACCATCATTAGAAGCTCTTTGGATGAGCATGTGACTTCAGTCTAGAGTGACCCAAAATTTTGTATGACCTCTTATTTGGTGTACTTGCTAGTAGTTAGATCAACAATATTTATAGGGCATAAGGAGAGGAAATATACAAGACCCCAATGCTTGGACACACATTGTGCACCTAGAGTTAATGCACAAGAAGCTCCCATATGAGAGTCTTGAATAAAAAATGGTGGACCCCACCTTCATCTTCACAATAATTAGGTTAAAAGAAGAATATTATGTAAAAATTCTATCAGTTAAAGCATTGACTATGGTTACACAAGTGGGTGGATATTACATTCAATATCACACTTTCACTTGCCTTCGAGTGGCAAGAATACTTGTTACAAAGAAGTTGTCATGTTATCCTTTGGATAGGCTCGTACTAATGGATATTTTTTGATAGCTAGCCTCTACATATGATAGAGTTATGAAGAAGCATAGAAATAAATGGGTATGGATGATTGAGCCTTATAAGTTAAAGTAGAAGGAAAACATTTTCACTTGTGAGGTAGAATAACCAAAATACCCTATTGAGGAGTACCTAGTGGGCCACCCTTATTTTGATAACATAGGGATGCTTAAGCATGTTGCAAGAAAAAAATTTATTCCATATGTTTCCATTAAAGATCATTGGTTGAGCTATGTTGATGACTATAAAGTTTGGATAAGGGGTTGTTGTACAATGGATCTAGTACTAGAAGAGAAGGTTTTGAACTTGTGAATACCTCTCAAAGTGTGGAATGATGGTAGTCCCAATGTACTAGATCACACCTATAAAAGAGACAAGATCTTTTAGCACTCTATCATGAATGTAGAGGTGAATCAGGAGGAGAATGATGACATCCAACATCAAGCTCACATGTTGTCAATTTCAAAAGGGACTGGGTATGAAAGCCCTTCCACTTTGATGCTTTGCCCAATATTCCAACATTGAAGGTACAACAAGGCCAAAGAAATGAAAAGGGACCAAAGTCACTATCCCCACCTACCTATAAGGATAAGTCCCTGGGTAAACATGAGACAATGCATAGACACAAAAGGGATGTGGTTTATATCTATAGGGAAGACAAGTTTAAAAAACAAAAGAAGTGGAAGGCTGTAGAGCAAGAAGAAACACAACTTGAGGGCCTCAACTTTAGGTAGAAGTCTCCCCATTAGTCCCTAAGTGGAGTATAATGGAGAGCATGGTAACTTGAGAGAAGATGAGAAGTTTGAAGAAGAAGAGCACTTTTTCTTCTTAGATCCCTCAGAGTATTTTGGAGGCTGAGGAGGAAGAAGAACAAGAGTATGAGATTGAATATATCCCTTTAAATAAAAGGACACATTCAATTAGGGATGCTAACAAGGAAAGGAGGAGAATCTCAACACAAACACCCCCAGTTACACAAGACCAACATATCATGATCAAGGAATCCACAAATTAGGAGTGGGAAGGATGGATTGAGTTGACAGTAGAGGATAGGTCAAATGTGGTTGGTGTCACTTACTTTGACTTCATGCCCATGGGAACTCATATAAATGATGGACCAATAAGGGATATTTCACACTAGGAGCCATTGGGAGATTGTTGCAATATACTTCACTTACTCTAACATGGTCTAGAAGGGATACCACTTCCACATCAAGAAAGGACAGAGACATGATCTCCACCACCACCAAAAAATGATACCATGCTAGTGTCTCCTCCAATTTTAGAGGAATATATTCAAGTCACAACTAAGGAAGAGGTATAGGTAGTGCATACAAAGGAAGATCTCAAAGAAGGACATGTTTTTGCAAATTAAGCTCCTCCTATAGCGGTATGTGATATCCCTGTTTTGACATATAATTTTAATAATAAATAAGTATAATATATAAAAGCATAGAATATTAAAATGATTAATAAATTATATAAATTAAATATATAAATTATTATATATATTATATATTATCATACACACACACACATATATATACATATATATTAGATATTTAAATAATATACTATTGAATACAAATTATATATATATATATATATATATATATATATATATATATATATATATATATATATATATATATATATATATATATATATCAATACTATGATATATAAGATTAATGAATAAATAATATTTATAACACTAATATTATTAATAATGATATCACTATAGATATTATATATGTTATTAAATTTATATAAATAATATATACATGTATTAATATAATTATTATATTGTGAGAATACATGACTCTTACTATATATATATATATGTATGTATGTATTGAATAGACTCTGGTAAGGTATCATCAGATAGAAAGATTATAAAATTCATATGGATGAAAAAGGGAAAATAAATAAATGTCATGAAAGGGGACATTACAAGTGGTATCAGAGCATGATCCTATCATCCTGTAAATTAAAGAAGGAAAAATCATCAACATATTGATCATGAAGATAATGACAAAGTCAAAGAAGTAGCTACCTGAGATAATAAACTTTTTTGAGGTGAAGTGAAAATGAAGAGCTCAAAGTGAAGACTATCTATCCAAGACATATTATCATTATAATGTGGTGGTAAACTATTTGAATGAACATTCAATAAAAATATAACTGAGAGAAGCAACACTAAACTCAATGTGATGATACAGATACAGACAAAAAGAAGGAATGTTGGTTAGATATCTAATCAAGAATAATTTGGAAAGATTAAAATGGTTTTGATAGAAGATTATATAGTAATATAAAAAATAATTGGGAAGTAGGCAAACCCTAATCCTGAAGCGATTAAGGGAAATACAAGCATAAAATATGGAGGAAGATCAAAAATTGAATAAGAATCATAATATATATACTTTCAAAGTTAACAAAAGAAAAAGCTATTAATAAACACAAAATACAATAGACAACCTAGTAAGAAATATGGTTGATGTATAACGTCATTATTGGTTGCATTTATGGATCATAACACTGATCAATATAGAGTGCCACAGATCATTCAAAATATCAAATTATACATCCAGCAATCCATACTGAGACAGAGAGAAAAATAGAACAAATTGGTAGAATAGAGAAATAAGGAGAAAAAATGAAAAGAAATGTTGAATATGAAAAGAATGGACTGATCTTCCTACCATGAGTGGCAATATTCAGCCATAAGTTTTTATGTCATAGATGCCCAAATGATAGAATCATATATACCAAAAAAATTTAAAAATTAAACTAAGGCAACAAACTAAATAAGTCTACCGACCTAAATTAGCACTATTATTATGATATTAAGAAACTCATAAAAGATATGATACAAATGTAAGAAAGAAAGGGGATATAAGTACAACAATGGTAATTATATATATATATATATATATATATATATATATGTATGTATGTATGTATGTATATACATATATACATATATATGTATATACATATACATATATGTATATATACATATATGTATATACATATATATATGTATATACATATGTATATATGTATATATATGTATATACATATATATATATATATGTATATGTATATATATATATATATGTATATACATATGTACATATGTATATACATATATATATATATATATACATATACATATATATATATATATATGTATATACATATATATATATATATATATATATATGTATATACATATATATACATATATACATATGTATATACATATATATATACATATATATATTTACATATATATGTATACATATATACATATGTATATACATATATACATATTTATATACATATATACATATACATATATATGTATATACATATATGTATATATACATATATGTATATACATATATATGTATATGTATATATGAAATGAGAGTTATATATATGGATATTAAAGTGGAAGGGAATAAAGGGTAAGAAGAGTACCATTTTGGACAATTAAAATTCATGGGGTAAGGGAAAGAGAGGATGTTTAAAGGCAACCTATAAAACATAAGGAAGCAAATGTAAAGCCTTATCACCTTACCATGTGATATTAATGTTATATGAAGAAATTTTAATGGGAGTTTAAATTGAAGAATTAATTAAAAGGGAAAAGAACATTGGAAAATATATGAGAGAAGTGCATTGGATAAGCATAAAGAAGTATAGATAGATGGAAGAATAGTAAGGATATTATGTGTCATGTGGATAATTATAAAGTGATATTATGAGAAGGATATTAAGTAAAATATATTTTGCATTTATATATTTAATTATCTTTCATTCATATCAATTATTCAAAGAAATTTCAAGAATTAAAAAGTAAATTAAGGGTGAGTCCATTGTAAGGGACATTACAAATGTAAATAATGGAAATTGCTAATATGTATATGTGAAGATTCTTTATGGATTTCTTGCATAGAGAAGGAAGAGTATAATGTTACCAAGGAGGGGCTTGTCTAAATCTAAGCAATTGGATCAGATCATTAGCCCCATGTTAGTCATTACGAGCCACCAACATAGATAAAGGAAGGGACTAATAATGATATACATGTGCATAAAGAAGGTAATGTTGAGGAAAAAACTAGAGCGATTTCAAAAAGGGGACATTACCAAATCATAAAACCTTATAGGGAGCCTTAAAGAGAAGAAGACAATCAAATAGTATTTGTTCTAGAAAAGATCATACCACCATCTACAATAAGGACAAGGAAAAAGTATGAATAAAGTTCATAATTATATATAACTAAATATATGTATAATGCAAGAACTAAGTCATAGTGCTACAAGGAGGTAAAGGCATTTGACATTGATCCAATAAAGGTATGTGTATGGTATATTATTTCAAATGTTTCTTCTCATATTAATATATAACATGTCAATAATATTTATAAAGAATACAATATTTAGCATTTTGATCTTATTAATATTGGCAATTTGAAAGAAAAGTATGAGTAGCTCTAAGCATGGAGATTACATTACTATTATTGAGCTAGTATTAGTGAAATTTCAACAAATGAGAACACTATGTGCATTTATATTTTTATTACATTAAATCATCATCATCCAAGATAAGATAAGGCCTGCAGTGGAATGGGCTGGATGACACCACTTGAAGGTACTAGGTAAGGCTTGCGGTGAGATGGGCATTGGGTTGCATCATCCAAGGATACTAGGTAAGGCCTATGGTAGAGTTAATACTCTGGGGTACATCATACAAAGGCACTATCTTAGAGATGATGATTGGAGAGAGATAGCAATAATGAGGGAGAATGGTGAGGCCTGTGATTGAGTAACAGGGCATCCTATTATAGTTTCTCCTGTAGTGCCTCTCCCATTTGACTTGTGTAAGTCATCCTGATGGATGCAACCTTGTTGATCTTTTGTTGTGATGGATCATGATTGTGACCATGAGTGTTCTACATTGTTGAGGTATTTGGATTTATGTTTCTGTATCAGTCGCTTTGATTATGCTTTTGACTTATCTATGAGATTATGATTTATGGTTCACTGAGGTTTGTGCTAGTGCTTATTAGGATCGATGTGGTGTCATGAGGTTGTTTTGTGATTACCCTGAGATGTGTGCAGAGATTGCACTATGTACTATTACCATGCTACACTGGACTAGGTTCTT
Organism: Cupressus sempervirens; assembly: GCA_028749045.1. Taxonomy (NCBI): domain Eukaryota; kingdom Viridiplantae; phylum Streptophyta; class Pinopsida; order Cupressales; family Cupressaceae; genus Cupressus; species Cupressus sempervirens. Next base: position 709,778,570 of record CM053792.1, read on the forward strand.
GTAGCAGTGGATAATCATGTTTATGACTATGTTTGCTTATGTGTTTTAAGTGCCTTTTTGTTGTTCTTTAAACAATCATTATTAAATGCTTAAGTAATTAGAAATGGATTTTTCATGTTGGATTATTTGGTTATGTGTTGCAGACATTTACCTTGTTATATTTTAATCTGAGAGATATCTATTACTTATGTGATGTTCTATATTATAGAGGACCTGAGGGTTAGATGTTGTACCTTGATTTTATTATCATAGATTTTAGACTACTATGTTGTTTAGTTGATCATATTGCATGACGATGCCATTTTGAGATGACACTATGTTTTATGATGATATCTGGTTATCTAGTATTTGGACGTACCTCTGATTATGTTAGGTGATGGATTTAATGCAATGGTTATTTACTTGATTCCTGCGTTGTTATGCTTTATGCGAACATGAGTGATGTAAATAGATGATTTTAATATAATTAAATAAATGTTTAAATTAGGTGATTTAATGCATTTATTGCTTCAGCTATGTTATTATATGAAATTGCACTTGATCATGTTGTTTAGTGTGCAGGATTTATATCCCTGGCAGTGGCACATGGAGTTAGTGATTTAGCCATTCATATTTTACCAATGTCGTCCTTGTATGGTCAACGTATCCTTATTTTAATTATTTTATTAAACCTTTTGGTGATTATTAAATTCGAACTCATTTGCATTATGTGATTAGAGCAGTAAGCATGTCTGTGCATTTAGAGGTTCACATTGTTGTGAAAGTTATTACAAAAAATTTTGTTTTTTTTAAATTTTCAAGGCTTCAGGATTTTAGAATTAGCCAAATTTTAGGATTCTACATGCTACCCTAGCTTGGTGTTTTGTTGTTGAGTGGTCATTTCTTGATCCTTCATCTTGTGCATGGTTTTTTTTGGCTTTTGTTCGCGTGTGTCAGTTTGGTAGTGGCATTCGAAGATCCGTTGGTTGTCAGGATTGTGGTGAAGTCTTCCATTGCGATCTTTGTGATCCCTATATGATGTTGTCATGTGCATTCATGCTTGTAAATTTTTTATATCTTGGATGTTATTGAATCCTTGTTCCAAGGATCTTTGGGTGGGGCATTACATCTAGTAGCAGAGCCCATGTTCAAACATTGGGATCTCTGTGTATATGTTGTCCATATAGTTGTTGTTGTGTTGGTTGAGTGTGAGTGTCTTGATGAGAACTCATGATATTTGTTACTTTGATATCTACTTGTGATGGACTTACTTGTCCAGTAGATGCAACTAGATTAGTGTTTGGAAAAGGGAGTGAGTCTATCTAGTTTTGTTAGCAGAATCAGTTTGCCTTCTTGGTTGGTTGCACGTGTGTGACCCTTTTTGGATGAAGCCACTAATTGGTGTCCATGTGTTGACTTTAAGTGCCTCTTATTTTCTCGTTTTGGAGTAAGGTGTATTGATTCCCTATTTTTCTCGTAATTGTAAGTAAATAGATGAATCTTATTTGGAATTTTGTGTTATTTCATTATACTAATGATATGGTTATTTTCATTGAGGAATGAGTGTTATTGTGAATCATTGCAAAGAAGTAGGTTTTCATTATATCCTTGTTTAATGACTTAAGTCCCCAATTTATTTGCTTCATAAGCTTGTGAAAAACTATATTAACTTGATGGATATCTAAATGTTGCATTGCATGGAAATTATTGTTTTCTACATATGCATGAGGTTACTGATGGTATACTACTTGATGTGTGTGAGTGTGTTCTCTAACATTGCTAGGATGATGTATTCCTTAGCATTGTGCAGTGACTTGTCCCTCTTGTGTGACTATACTCAGTCATCACCTGTAATGTGATTTGTTTGATTCCTTATTTTATTTGGCTAGAGGTACTCTCCTCATGTTGTTGGGCTAGCATTGGTTTTCAATATTTTCCTCTCTTGGAGTAGTCATCAAATTTTATCTATCGCTCTCTATGACAATTGTCACATTTGACTTATTGTTGAAATGAGCTCTTTTTGGTACTTAATGTTGGAATTGACAATTCCCCATTTGGGCTTTTTGTTTTTTTTCATGATGACTACTCTGAATGTGTTTTATTGTTGTCCAATTGTGTGTTGTGACTCTATCATGTTTATCTCAAACCTCTGGTAGTACGTATAAGGGATAAGATCATGGAGAACATGTTGGTGTGTCTTTGATAGATCTAAAGTTGTTAATGTAATTGGATGGTTTAAAAGATGAGTAAACCTAATGTTATTTTTGAAAGGAATTGAAAGATATGTCATGATTGAATTGGCCTATACTTGTAAAGGTACTCAAAACATGGACTAGCAACTCCAAAAGTGCGAAAGATTTGTTTGTTGTTCCCTAGGAAAAATGTCAAATCAGCACAAAAATTGCCTTCACTTCGGAGGCCATAACTAACACATCCAAACTCTGATCAACTCCATTCAAAAGGTGTCAAAAAGATATCGACAAGGAAAAAAACATGATAGGTCTTAGAGAGTCCTAAGATCTAAGAGTTGAGTCACCACTCAAGACAAAACCATAAAGGAAGAAACAACAATCTCAGTCACCAAGACAAGTGACAGACAAAACATCCAAAACCATACAAGAGCACACATGCCACTAGCTCAGTTAGTGTTTTCTGTTGAATATGTTGATGATTGGTGGAATTGCGAGGTTCCCTAATGCATCTTGGGCTAATTTTGTGTAGAGGTTGAGAGTTACTCCTTCTCAATCCTAATACTCTATAGTATCTTTCTCCCTAAGCTTATATCTTCATGTGGATTGTCTCAGTCAAGTTTTCTCATTAACTGTTGACTTGAGGCTAGAGATTGGGTGTAGCGATAGCTTGTGTGTGGTTTTCCCAGCATGGTGCTAGAGGGACATGGTATCGATGGGCACATGTTACCATCTTATGAGTTGGTATGCAGATATTACATGATTGTGTCCACTGACAAAAGTCTTTGAACCTTGTGGAAAGGTGATATCTTGTCTAGTTGGGTTATGTTACCCTAGTTTCCAAGAGTAGTTGAGCCTTTGTACCTTGGAGAGGTGTTGCACTCCTACACTTGGTATTGTGTAGTCTTTTGGAGTGTGTAATTTGGTTGGTAAACTGTCATCTGCTTTGTTCTAAGGGTGAGTTTATGTGGATTCTAGAATGATCATGTGTGACATGATAATATTCTTGGGAATTTGGGATGGTTATTCCCCATGATTCCAACTCTTGTTGGAAGTGTGTTGTGTTTTGACCTTGATTTGTGGTCAAGTAGTTTGTGCATATTTAGTTTGGGCACCTATTGACAAGGTAGAGAGGGTTTTTGCTTACCTTGTATTGTTGACTTTATGGCTAGATGGGTTTTTCCTAGTGCATAGAAGGTTCCTTGTTGGAAGACCTTGTGTTTGTGTGACACCTATTCTCTTGTGGTTAACCTATTTGGGGGTTAACAAGATGGTTTGAGAATGTAGGAGTGATTTGGATGGACTTGTGAAGGAGTTAGTCAGTCATCCCCATTGATCAATTTTAATTTTTCTTTTGGTATGTTTGATTTCTATTCTTGGATCGCTAGCTTCCAAGAGTAAGCCTAGTCTTTGGGGTGGATGATGTAGTGCCTCTCCCATTTGAATTTTGTAAGTCATCCTGATGGATGCAACCTTGTTGATCTTTTGTTGTGATGGATCATGATTGTGACCATGAGTGGTCTAGACTGTTGAGGTGTTTGGATTTATGTTTCTGTATCAGTTGCTTTGATTATGCTTTTGATTGATCTATGAGATTATGATTTATGGTTCACTAAGGTTTGTGCTAGTGCTTACCAGGAACAATGTGGTATCATGAGGTTGTTCTGTGATTACCTTGAGATGTGTGCAGAGATTGCACGATGTACTATTACCATGCTACACTAGACTAGGTTCCTATAGCAGTGGATAGTCATGTTTATGACTGTGTTTTCTTATGTGTTTTAAGTGCCTTTTTGTTGTTTTTTAAACTATCATTATTAAATGCTTAATTATTTAGAAATGGATTGTTCATGTTTGATTATTTGGTTATGTGTTGTAGACATTTACCTTGTTATATTTTAATCTAAGAGATATCTGTTACTGATGTGATGTTCTATATTTGAGAGGACCTGAGGGTTAGATGTTATACCTTAATTTCAGTATCATAGATTTTAGACTACTACATTGTCCAGTTGATCATATTGCATGACGATGCCATTTTGAGATGACAGTTTTTTTTATGATGATATCTGGTTATCTGGTATTTGGACATACCTTTGATTATGTTAGATGATGGATTTAATGCTATGGTTATTTACTTCATTCCTACGTTGTTATGCTTTATGCAAACATGAGTGATGTAAATACATTATTTTAATATAATTAAATAAATGGTTAAATTAGATGATTTAATGTATTTATTTCTTGGGCTATGTTATTATATGCAATTGCACTTGATCATGTTGTTTAATGTGCAGGATTTATATCCCTGGCAATGGCACATGGAGTTAGTGATTCAACCATTCATATTTTACCAAAGTCATCCTTTTATGGTCAATGTATCCTTATTTTAATTATTTTATTAAACCTTTTGGTGATTATTAAATCCAAACAAATTTGCATTATGTGATTAGACCGGTAAGTGTGTCTATGCATTTAGAGGTTCACATTGTTGCAAAAGTTATTAAGGAAATTTCTGTGTTTTTGGATTTTCAGGGCTTCAGGATTTCAGACTTCGCCAAATTTTAGGATTCTGCATCCTACCCTAGCTTGGTGTTTTTTTGTTGAGTGGTCATTTCTTGAGCCCTCATCTTGTGTGTGGTTGTTGTTGGCTTTTGTTCACGTGTGTCAGTTTGGTAGTGGTGTTTGGAGATCCATTGGTTGTTGAGATTGTGGTGAAGTCTTCCGTTGCAATCTTTGTGATCCATGTATGATGTTTTCATGTGCATTCATACTTGTAAATTTTTTTTATCATGGCTTGTATTGAATCCTTGTTCCCAGGATCTCTGGGCGGGGCATTACATCTCCTCTCGTACTCAGAAAATGATGAGTTTATAATGAACTATACTTTTGAGTGATAAATCCCTATAAATTTCTATGTATTCTCTAATTAAGACTATAAATACATTGTTAGGAGATTAATATAGGGAAATCCAAAAAGAGGAAATTTATATATAAATGTGTACTAATGATTCTATGGTTACAAGTTCACAATCAAGGAATTGCATAATGTGTGTCCTCATCTGTCTGCATCGTGTTTGCTTCATGTTTTCATTAATTAAGATGTATATTTCAGAAATATTTTATGATTTGGTATGCAAATATGTTTTGTTTCTATGAAGGAACTTGTGTATGAATGATTTTTCTTGAGGACAAGCAAATTCAAGAGGGGAAGACTATGCTATCCCTATTTTGACATATAATTTTAATAATAAATAAGTATAATATATAAAAGCTTATAATATTAAAATTATTAATAAAGTATATAAATAGAATATATAAATTAGTATATATATTATATATTATCATACACACACACACACACACACCCATATATATATATACATAGATATTAGATATTTAAATACTATACTATTGAATATAAATTTTATATATATATATACTATGATATATAAGATTAATGAATAAATAATATTTATAACACTAATAGTATTAATAATAATATCACTATAGATATTATATATGTTATTAAACTTATATAAATAATATATATATGTATGTATTAATATAATTAATATAATTATTATATTGTGAGAAGACATGACTCTTACAATATATATATATATATATATATATATATATATATATATATATATATATATATATATATATATATATATATCATCAAATAGAAAGATTATAAAATTCATATGGATGAAAAAGGGAAAATAAATAAATGTCCCAAAAGGGGACATTACATGCTACCACTTTCCTCCCCTCCTAGAACCATAATGGCCACTCTTGTAGTGGAACAACCAAGAGTGAAATAGACTCTGAAGAAGGTAGATAAAAGAAAGAGACTAGCATCAATGGAGACTTTTTCAGTTGGGTATGTGCAGGATCATGGTCAACCAAACTATAACCTTAAGTGGCAATGAAAACTCAACAAATTAGGGTTATGTCAACTTGACATACAATTTTAGACTTGTATTGAACTTTGAATCATAAAGTTGTGAGAAAAGAATCTATAGGAAATTGAATTTAGTTTCTAAAATACTAGACCTTATCTGAAGAAAGATAAAATTGATTGGTCAAAATTTTGAATTTTAATGCAATAGTACAAAAATAAGAAGTAGGCGTATGTCTGACCACCTTAATCAAAGTCAAATGATAATATTTTTTAATAAGATTCTAGAAATAAGAAGTAGACTTATACTCAAATGTGACACATATTTTTTGGTATTTTTATTCCAAATAAATAATTAATTATGAATTTTCTACTATAGTATTTTTGGAATTAAAAAACTCTTGTGTCTAACCACCTTAACTAATTCAAAGTTTTACAAAATTTAATTTTTCTTTTATTTTCCTTATAGTGGAATAAGTATATAATGTGACACATCTTTTGGATTTCAAAAATGTTATACTGTTAAAAAGTTATATATTTTTTTCAATTAGTATATCAATTAGCACTTTATGCCTAACTCCATTAGAAAATGAATAATAATTACTTACTAAACTCATAATTTGATGGACATTACATTTATGGAAAGGTAAGAACATTATGAAGAAGCCCTTTTCCTTTGATCAAATTTGGTTGAAAAAAAAGTCATCAAACATATGTTTGAAGTAAAAAAACACACAAGAACAGGCCAAAAAAATGTTTTCGAGACATTTTTATTGTTGACCATGTAGGGTTGGTATCCAAAGAAATGTTATGCATTATAAAGGTATTAATATTCTTGTTTGGTATAAGGATGGGCGGGAAAAAAAGTTAGAATAGATTTTGAAATGCTTTGAGGCATTTTAGAACTACACATTTTTTAGATTGCCACTTTTTAGCACACCATGATCTTACACATACCTAGCTATTTAGTACATGTCTCCTGTTGGCGCTCAAAATTGCATTCCCATTTTGAGCATCCATTTGAAATTTTGAGAAAGTCAAGCCCTATGAATGCCCATAATTGAATGTGCACTCGGCTGTCCATTTGAGATCCTTAAGGTGTTCAATGTCTCTGACACTTTTCATTCAGTTTGCCTTACCCTTCCATGATGATAATTTGTCATTCTGAGTTATATGACAAAGTCTTATTTTGAACAAATCCTAAATCTGCTTTCTACCCCATTTAATATGAAGAATTCAGTCAAGAACCCATTACTTTATACAAACCCACCACGTCCTTTGAAATCCTTTAGCCCCTTCTCATTTTCTTGCTCAGGGCATGCCTTTTTAAACCTTAGGCAAATCTGAAATAATGTTTTGATTAAATATGTTTTAAGTTTAAGGTAATCAGGGTTTACACATTTTTAAATCCAAAAAGTTGCTTTTCAACTTACAATGCAAGTCTCAACGATTAAAGATCTTGTTCAGATTGACGGAGGGCGTTGGTCCGCATTTTCAAAATGTGAGGAAGTTACAAAATGTGGGCAAGCACATAAGTGGCATCTATCCCTATAAAGACACAAGGAGATGTCTGTACAAGTGAAGATGACAAGTTATGAACATCGTCAATCTATGTGAGATCGACAAATGAGGCATACCCACATTTTCAAGATGAGAGGCAGAAAAGTATTACGAGCGTGCCACTTTGTGATGCGTGTCACAGTGGGACCAAAATGTGAGGAAGTAACAATGTCATGGGTGCCAAAGTTTTGAATGCCGCGGTCAGGTTTTTTAGAACACGTGCAATAAAAGGTTTTTTCTCATTGGTCAGGATCATTATGATAGGTCGCCTATTATTGAAATTCTGAATCACCGTCGATCTAAGCTAGCATCAAGGGCTAGCGTTTGCCGCATTGTTTTATCTCCGTATGATTTTATAATGCGCGTAAAGGGATTGTGGACCCATATTGTAATTAACCAAATCATGCCATTTTGAAGTGTCACATGTTTTGTGATAAAGGAATAGTGCAATGGTTATTCAAGAATTTTTTCATCAACCGTTGATCTTCTTTAGATAGACGAAGGGCGCTGGCCCGCTATATCAACATGCTCACAAGATAAGAAATGCGAGAATGCGTAAGCCTGACATGTGGGGCAGACTCAGGTCATTGATTCAATTCAAATCTGCGATTCTTGCACGTTTGCATTTCTCAAAAGCAAGAAGCACCCACTAAAAGATAAATTGCACACATGGATAATTATGATTGGGTTATTTCGGATCAGCTTGCATAGTGGATTTCAAAGCCATCATGCTCACAGTTTCAACTTATAAGATCTTCAAGATCGACGGTGCATATTTTACTGTTGAAGGTGGTATCATTATGCATATTAATGAGACATGAAAACCTTCGCATGTGAAAGTAAAGAACAGGGTGTAACAAGTGAGATATTCCCAATATCAACTTGTGCGAGTAGAAATTCATGAGTCATCTCTGAATGAAAAAAATTACTGTTGGGATTGAGATAAATTTGGCACGAGTGTCAAGTAGTTGGCTCAAGGATAAAATGTAGAAGTTACAGAGATAAAAGAAAAGGCTTCAGGTAAGTTTGTATACCATAGTCTCTGCATTTTTCAGTCCTGGTGATTTATTCAAAAGATGTTTCTAAAGATTTCACTAAGTCTGAGGGTATGGATAGCAGAAGGATTGTTCGTTAAGAGTAGTTGGTTCTGGGACACTGATACTTTGAAAAATGATTTATTTATTTTCAAAGGATGGTTTAGAAAAGGAAAATGGTTAGCTTCGTATGCCTGTGTATGGTTTTTTGATAGAGGAAAGCTAGTAATTAGGTGTAGTATTCAAGTCACCAAGGTGGTAAGAAGAACAAGGAATAGACTTTGTAAGCTAACAGCCTTTTCAGCAGAAACATAATCTTTTAAACAAATTTTCAAAGCATCTTAGTTTGATGCTAGGGTAGCAAAAATATTTGAGACCCTGTGCATAGTTTTGGAAGAGGGTGAGGAAGATTTTATACCCTGGGGTATAGTCTTTTTCACTTTTTGTGTGTGTCCCCCCTTTTTGTGTCAGTAGATGGCAAATTTTGGCAAGAAGTTGGTTAAGGAAGCAGACGTGGCTAGGGATCAGAGCATCCCTATTTTGTTATTTTTAATAACCACATTGTTTTCTAGCTTCTGTACTGCATGCTAAGTAATGATTCTATTATTTCTGAAGTCTGGCATGATTAGTAAAGAGTGGGAAGTAAAGATGATTCTCATTCAGTAGTCATCTTGACAAAACCCATGGGCCTAGGTTGATGCATATTTTTCAGAGTTGATTTTTTCATTGATAGGGCGGTCTTAGCAATTGTGCACACAACAAATCAGTGGTAGAGTCGAATCAGCAAAAAGTGGTAACAGAAAAGGAGCTTATAGGAGAATATTTGATCTACATGATGTTCTATTAATCATATTTCTTCTTTCTTCCGTTACAAATTTGTGATATCTTTTGTAAGGGACACTTATCAGTTCTCTATGCCTGAAGCTTGTTGCATCTCACAGTATTTAAGTGAGATCCCAAGGATAGAGAAAGGGGGTTGGTAGGTTTTCTATTTTTTCCAGTTCTTAGAGCTTTTCTCAGGGTGTGAAAGCCACATACCTAGCATGTCTTGTATGAACAACATATGGATTTCATAGATGGTTTCTAATACAGCAGTGTGATCTTGTATCTTGTTTTATGCATTCCTAATGTACTTATTTCAAGGAGATAAATTCAATGTGCAGAAGGTTTTGAATTTCAATATAATTTTGTCTCCTTTCTTGTTGAGTTTGTAAAGTTATATGTTCAAGAACAAAGATCTTGAACCTATTTGCAATTGCCCGGTTGTATGTTTGAATTTTTCTTGGCTTTAACTCAAGGAGTCATATAATTGCTTGTGGTTTTAGACAAGGTTGTAGATTTAATTAAGAAGGATGTGAGAAAGTATGGGGTTATATTGGATATTGTTGTCTAATTCATAAGGTGAACAAACTAAACATGAATTTCTTAACGTATGCCATATGTTGATTGATGTTCAAGGATGCATAATTCTGGAGTGTAGGATTGCCCTAATGGATAAGGCACTAGTCATTTGTAGGATCATTAAAGTTTTTGCTGCATATTGAACATGTTGTCTTTTCTCAATATAAATCAATCTTTTTCCCTTCATGTTGAAGTGGACATAAAAGTTTAAACCCTCACTCAGTTTATGAATAATATAGGTTTGTACCTAGCCATTGTAGAATCTGTGTTGTTTCATAAGCCACTAGGAGATATAAGGGGTTTTCATCTACTTAATAGATTCAGTGTATGCTTTGACAACTGGTACCATATGAAGAATCTATAGGTTCACCCGCCTAGGTTTTGCAGAGCCTGAAGTGCAGAAGGAGTATAGCCTTATAGTTGGCTTGGTGTCTAAATGGGCATGTTGAAAATGGGAGTTAGCTGCCCCTAGATGTGCTTTGTTCTCATCAGGGTAATTGGAAATGGGTAACATTTTCAAACACCAACAAGATGGTGACTCTGTTGGGAAATGTATTGAATCAGATTTAAGACAAACCTTGAGAATTTGAAAAGAAGAGATTTAATACAGTAGGAGAAGTGCATTAAAAAGTTTCAGTAGTAAGTTCTCTGATGTTCTTTTTAGTTTTCTTACTCCAAATCATGCACCCCAGTAAGTTTTATCCATTTACAACAATATTTTTCAAGGTTGAATACAGATTGTGTTGCTAAGAGTGTTCATCTTCAGTCATGTCAACCGGTTGTTATTTTCAGAATAATGTTGTTGTTCAAAGTCAGAATTGGTGAAAGATGTTTTCTCTCTTTTAAATGTTTTTAAAAGTTTTGCAAAGTTTTCAAGTCAAATTTTCAATTCAGATCTGTAGTGTTATGAATCATGTTTAAAATCTTTCTCACAATAGTGAGTGGCGACTCTATCTAAAGGATCTTTGAATCATTGTAGATCAGTGATGTATAAATTCTTTTCAAGAGTTTTCATGGGAATCAAGCAGATCTAAAAGTTAGATGAATTTGCAAGCAAGAAGAGAGATTTATTATAAGTTTCTGAAAAATAAGTCTGGAAGTGTTGTTTGATCTATTGTTGCAAGAATTTTTAATGATAAAGATGAATCACAGCTGTGATTTCATTTCTCTCTTCAATGAGATGGCAACTCTGTAAGGTTATGATCAGTGGTGTGAGGAATTCATGTTAGCGCCACGCTAATCAGTAGATTAGTGGTTTCATACAGCAACAGTTGAGGTATTTTATACTTTCATGCAATTTTCTTTCCCATGAAAGTTAGTTCTACATATGTATTCTCCATCAAGTGAACTTTGAGCACTAAGAAGGGGAGAATAGTTTTGTGTTTTATATATTTCATTGGATTTGGTTTCAATTGTTGTTTTAAAGTTGTGAAGTGTATTTGAAGCATTCATTTGGTAGAGGGTTGTGAAGATCTGCTGCAAATTATGAATTCAGAAAGTATTTAATGATGAATGAGTCTTGACTTGAAGAATGTCGAGTTTCATCTCATCTAGTATGTAGCCTATTAGTGAAATTCCTAGATCCATCTCTACCAGGAGGTATATGCCATTGAATTTTAATGGTATTCATGGTTTTCCAAATATTATGCCTTATGATCTTAGAAAGTATTTACCTAAGTTTAGTGGAAACCATGGATTTTCTACCAGTCATCATCTTCAGTTATTTAGTGACTTGGTTGGTGATTTTGAAATTGCTCATGAAGACATTCAGATGAAATTGTTTGTTCAGACTTTAGAGGATGATGCTAGGGACTAGTTTTTGTTCTTACCAGCATGTTCAGTTTCATCTTGTGATGAATTGATGATAGCCTTCATGATGCAGTTCAGGGAAAGAGTAAGCATCCCTGATTATTTTGATAAGTTTTTGAAAATTCAAATCAGGAATGGTGAGTTAGTTCCTGAATTCAATATCAGATTTGTAAAGATTTTAAATGAAATTCCTAAAATTTACAAGCCGGATGATCAAATGTGTTTAGTGGTTTATCTTGGTGCATTTGATAAAAAGATTAACTATATATTGAGAGTTAAGGAACCTAGAACTTTGCATCAGGCATTCATGATAGCAATAGAGATTGAGAATAACATAAAATATGGCTTAACTCGGAGTCGCTTCTCTAGAAATGTTTGTTGGCAAGATGAGGTGCAAAGAACAAATCAATGTCATATAGAATGTTTAATTTTAGGTCAGCAAATAAGCACTTCTGTTGTTGTAAATAGTTTTGTTGAAGATTCAAAAATAAAAACATGTGAACATGGTATCTCTTTGTTGCAAAAGGGAAATTATTGCATTTGTGCTGAATTGAATACACACGTTTATGGTATTACAACAACGAATGATAGAATTGATTCATTTGATGAGTTATCCAGGCAAGATATAAATCCAGTCATTCATTTTCCCACTAATGATTTGCATTGTGTTGAAAACATAATGAATCAGGAAGAGGGAAGGTATTTATCTCAGTATGAGGATGAAGATCCTGGAAGTGATGCATGAAGTGATAAAGATGAAATTGTTGATCCGACATATTGTGAAGAAGCATCATGTGAAGACAATGGTGACACTTTTTTCTTAGGTCAAGAAGAGGATTGTGATAGTACATATGTGTCTTCATGTGAATCAGATGCTAATTAGGAAGAAGAGAGCAATGATAGAAGTGAGTGTTCTCTTGCTACTAAAGGTATGAGTACTATTTCTAAATTTTAAAGTGAGTTTCCATTTCAAAATTGTGTAAATCAGTTTGAGATTAAAAGTTATGAAGAAAATGTGTCTATACAATATGAAGACAAAGAGGTTATCTATAAGGACATATTACCTAATTGTGTAGAAAAATGTCTTGAAGATGAGTATAGTGATGATTAGTATGTGATTGATCCTGATATTAATGCATCATCACCTATTGGTAAGATAAACGATGATTTTCTTGCAAGACATTTGAATCACCTATATGGAGACAATGAAAGTAACTTTGATTTGTTTGCTACATGCTTCGTTGACAGAGTGGATGTTGAGTCTTCATATGATTCTAATTTTTCTTCTTCATATGTTGAAAGTGTCCATGACAGTGATGTTAGAAATGGTTTTAAAGTTTTCACTAATATGTTATAAGGTGAGGAGTTTGATGTTGATCAGCACATCACTTGTCCTAATGTCTATGACGATGCTTTGCATGAAATTATCAATCCTCTTTTTGAAGAGCACATGGACGGTTCAGATTTAGTAGAGAATATGTTTTATGATGATGCTTTGTCTTACTATTATAAGAGGTAAGACTGTTCTTTTTCCAAATATGACAGTGAATATGATCATGATGTTGCATCTGATTATGATAACAAGGTGTTTGATGAGACGGTTATTGAAAATTTGCCTATACCTTGCAATGATTTTTATGATGAATATTTTACTGTGATGACTGATCCATTTTCTGATCTCAAAGAATCATTTGAAGATCTCGGATTAGTTTCAGATGTTGATATTGATGACATATGTGAGTATCAATCAGATTGTTCATTTGATTCCTATCTAGTTATGCAAAGGGATACACAGTTTGAAGGTATGTGTGATCTTTTTCCCCAAGTTGAATATGAAGCCTTCATATTCGAAAATGATAGCATGCATGAGTCATTAAATAAAGAGAGTTTTTAGTTTCAGTCTGATATGTTTAAGCATGCTGATAAGAAATTTCATAATGAGCAAATGGTTGAGGACGAAGTAAGTTTTTATATGCATTATGAAAGTAAGAGTGATGATTTTTTTTTGCCAAGTGATTTGTTATATAATGATAATATGATTGGTGAAACTGATAGGAGAAGAAATTTTAGTTTACCTCATGAAAGTTCAGATGAGAATCATGTTTATGATAGAGGTAAACAATTTTGTTGAAGTTCGATGGCTCGGGGTCATCGTTTGTAAATAGTAGAAGTAGTTGTTTCCTTGCTTTCAATAAGCTGTTCGAGAGAAGTTTTATTGTTTCAGGTATGTGGTCTGCTTCTCCCAGAGATCTGGAATCTTACCATGCCTAGAAGGGACATGCTTCCTCAGACAGAGCCACTGTTGGCACTCAAAATTGCATTCCCATTTTGAGTATCCATTTGAAATTTTGAGAAATTCAAGCCCTATGAATGACCATAATTGAATGTGCACTTGGCTGTCCATTTGAGATCCTTAAGGTGTTCAATTTCTCTGACACTTTTCATTCAGTTTTCCTAAGCCTTCCATGATGATAATTTGTCATTCTGAGTTATATGAAAAAGTATTATTTTGAACATATCCTAAATCTGCTTTCTACCCCATTTAATATGCAGAATTCAGTCAAGAACCTATTACTTTATACAAACCCACCACATCCTTTGAAATCCTTTAGCCCCTTCTCATTTTCTTGCTCAAGGTATGCCTTTTTAAACCTTAGGCAAACTTGAAATAATGTTTTGATGAAATCTGTTTTAAGTTTAAGGTAATCAGGGTTTACACATTTTTAAATCCAAAAATTTGCTTTTCAAACTTATAATGCAAGTCTCAGCGATTGAAGATCTTGTTCAGATCGACAGAGGGTGTTGGCCCACATTTTCAAAATGTGAGGAAGTTACAAAATGTGGGCAAGCGCATAAGTGACATCTATCCCTATAAAGACACAAGGAGATGTTCGTATGAGCGAAGATGACAAGTTATGAACATCGTCGATCTATGTGAGATCGATGAATGAGGCATACCCACATTTTCAAGATGAGAGACATATAAGTATTATGGGCATGCCACTTTGTAACACGTGGAATAGTGGGACCAAAATGCAAGGAAGTAACGATGTCATGGGCGTCGAAGTTTTGAATGTCACGATCAGGTTTGTCAAAACACACGCAATAAAAGGTTTTTTCTCATTGGTCAGGATCATTGTGATGGGCCACCTATTATTGAAATTATGAATCACCGTCGATCTAAGCCAGCATTAAGGGCTAGCATTTGCCTGCATTGTTTTATCTCCATATGATTTTATAATGCGGGTAAAAGGATTATGGACCCGTATTGCAATTAACCAAATCATGCCATTTTGAAGTGTCATGTGTTTTGTGATAAAGGAACAGTGCAATGGTTATTTAGGAATTTTTTCATCAACCGTTGATCTTCTTTAGATAGACAAAGGGCATTGGCCCGCTATATCAACATGCTCGCAAGATAAGAAATGCGGGAGTGCGCAAGCCTAACATCTGGGGCGGACTAAGGTCATTGATTCAATTCAGATCTACGATTCTTGCGCATTTGCATTTCTTAGATGCAAGAAGCGCCCACTAAAAGATAAATTGCACACATGGCTAATTATGATTAGGTTATTCCAAACCAGCTTGAATAGTGGATTTCGAAGCCATCATGCTCACAGTTTCAACTTATAAGATCTTCAAGATCGACGGTGCATATTTTACTATTAAAGGTGGTATCATTATGCATATTAATGAGACATGAAAACCTTCGCATGTGAAAGTAAAGAACAGGGTGTAACAAGTGAGATATTCCCAATATCAACTTGTGTGAGTAGAAATTTGTGAGTCATCTCTGAACGAAAAAAATTACTGTTGGGATTGAGATAAATTTGGCACGAGTGTCAAGTAGTTGGCTCAAGGATAAAATGCAGAAGTTACAGAGATAAAAGAAAAGGCTTTAGGTAAGTTTGTATACCATAGTCTCTGCATTTTTCAGTCCTGGTGATTTATTCAAAAGATGTTTCTAAAGATTTCACTAAGTCTAAGGGTATGGATAGCAGAAGGATTGTTCGTTAAGAGTAGTTGGTTCTGGGACACTGATACTTTGAAAAATGATTTATTTATTTTCAGAGGATGGTTTAGAAAAGGAAAATGGTTAGCTTCGTATGCCTGTGTATGGTTTTTTGATAGAGGAAAGCTAGTAATCAGGTGTAGTAGTCAAGTCACCAAGGTGGTAAGAAGAACAAGGAATAGACTTTGTAAGCTAACAACCTTTTCAGCAGAACATCAACTTTTAAACAAATTTTTAAAGCATCTTAGTTTGATGCCAGGGTAGCAGAAATATTTGAGACCCTGTGCATAGTTTTGGAAGAGGGTGAGGAAGATTTTATACCCTGGGGTATAGTCTTTTTCACTTTTTGTGCGTGTCCCCCCTTTTTGTGTCAGTAGATGGAAAATTTTGGCAAGAAGTTCATTAAGGAAGCAGATGTGGCTGGGGATCAGAGCATCCCTATTTTGTTATTTTTAATAACCACATTATTTTTTGGCTTTTGTACTACATGCTAAGTAATGATTATGTTATTTCTGAAGCCTAGCATGATCAGTAAAGAGTGGGAAGTAAAGATGATTCTCATTCAGTCGTCATCTTGACAAAACCCACGGGCGTAGGTTGGTGCGTATTTTTCAGAGTTGATTTTATCATTGATAGGGCGGTCTTAGCAATTGCGCACACAACAAATCAGTGTAGAGCCGAATCAGCAAAAAGTGGTAAGAGAAAAGGAGCTTACAAGAGAATATTTGATCTATGTGATGTTATGTTAATCATTTTTCTTCTTTCTTCCTTTACAAACTTGTGATATCTTTTGTAAGGGACACTTGTCAGTTCTCTATGCCTAAAGCTTGTTGCATCTCACAGTATTTAAGTGAGATCCCAAGGCTAGAGAAAGGGGGTTAGTAGGTTTTCTATTTTTTCCAGTTCCTAGAGCTCTATTCAGGTTGTAAAAGCCACATACCCAGCATGTCTTGTATGAACAGCATATGGATTTCATAGATAGTTTATGATACAGTAGTGTGATCTTGTATCTTATTTTATGCATTCCTAATGTACTTATTTCAAGGAGATAAATGCAATTTGCAGAAGGTTTTGAAGTTCAATATAATTATGTCTCCTTTCTTGTTGAGTTTGTAAAGTTATATGTTCAAGAACAAAGATCTTGAACCTATTTGCAATTTCCCGATTGTATGTTTGAAGTTTGCTTGCCTTTAACTCAAGGAGTCATATAATTTCTTGTGCTTTTAGACAAGGTTGCAGATTTAATTAAGAAGGATGTGAGAAAGAATGGGTTATATTGGATATTGTTGTCTAATTCATAAGGTGAACAGACTGAACATGAATGTCTTAACGTATTCCATATGTTGATTGATGTTCAAGGATGCATAATTCTGGAGTGTAGGATTGCCCTAATGGATAAGGCACTAGTTGTTTGTAGGATCATTAAATTTTTTGCTACATATTGAACATGATGTCTTTTCTCAATATAAATCAATCTTTTTCCCTTCATGTTGAAGTGGACATAAAAGTTTAAACCCTCACTCAGTTTATGAATAATATAGGTTTCCACCTAGCCATTGTAGAACCTGTGTTGTTTCATAAGCCACTAGGAGATATAAGGGGTTTTTATCTACTTAATAGATTCAGTGTATGCTTTGACAACTGGTACCATATGAAGAATCTATAGGTTCACCTGCCTAGGTTTTGTAGAGCCTAAAGTGCAGAAGGAGTATAGCCTTATAGTTGGCCTTGTGTTTGAATGGGCATGTTGAAAATGGGAGTTAGCTACCCCTAGATGTGCTTTTTTCTCATCAGGGTAATTGGAAATGGGTAACATTTTCAAACACCAACATCTCCATGGGCACTACTTCAACATGGATAAAACATGCAATAAATACACAACATAGGAGGAATATAAATACTCTCAAGGAGGGATTAGTGATTTTGATAGAAGTTGTGAGGCCAATAGGGCTCACTCTAGAGACTCCACACCAAATGGATTTTATCATGGAGAATAAGCAAAGGAATTCAATCATACATATTTTCATTCCTTTGCCCCATGCAAGTCCAAATACCATAATCCCTTAGGACTATTTGATGCAAGATTCTGCATTGAGGAACACTCCTAAAGACACAATCAAAGTTTTGACAACAATGGGTCATTGATAGGTATTTCATTAGTTGGATCAAGGTAGAAACAAAATAAAATTCTATGGGAGTTGATGTAAGAGGCAGTAGGTCTCATTGACCTAGCTCACCCTGAGATTGGGCTAAGGGATGCCTTCAAGTAATGAGCTTTGACCCTACACTAGGTGACTCATTTTGAAGGCTTGTAAGAGGTGGCATCTCAGTTTTGAAGAAAGGGGACTTGATATTATAAAGGAAAATATGCATTTTTTACATAGCATACAAAATAATGAAAATAAGTTTGGAACTATAACCAATCAAGATTTTGGGTTAGTGGACGAAGTGTCTAGCTGGACTAATGATCTAGATGCATTAAAAAAAACAAAGGAACAAAGATAAAAAATGATGTTAGATGTTTATTCACAAGAAGAATTTGATAAGATCAATGATTGAATTGAGAAGATACAAGCTAAGAACAAGGTCATGTTATCTATGTATGAAGATATCCAAGATATGTAGGAAAGAATACAGGCCCAGTTATTAGAAGCAAATAAATTATATAGTGTGGCTAGCTTGGAGAGTTTTGATGATGAATCCAAAGAGAACTTATACTTGATAAAAATAGTTGTACAAAAAATTTGAGCATCTTTTTAAACAATGTCTATTGAGGATGATGTTTGATGCATATTTAAGGTCGAGGAGACAATGAAGGAAATATATTCCAAAATGGATGATTTTGTTGAAGTGAGGCAAGAGGTTTGTGATTTTCATGGGGAAGTATGGGTCAATTATTAAACTTAATATTTTCTAGACCCCCCCAAGAAATAATGTTGGCTACACAAAATTTTAAGGCATCTCATCTAGACATCATTTTGGTTGAAAATCAAAAAGACCCATATGTTGGAAATTGACATGTTTGACTTAGGAAAATTCTGCTAATTTTGATCCTAAGAACTCTGAAGGTGTACAAATGCACAACTCCACATTTTGAAAATTTTGTTGAGGATTAATTTTGTCTCTAAAGGTGTGCAACTCCACATTTTGAAAACTTGGTGGAGGATTGATTTTTTTCTAAAGGTGTGCAAGTGCACAACTTTATAACTTGTTGTTGGAATTCTTTAGAATAATTGAGAGGGGGGTGAATTAGTTATCCAAGTTCTATATGTACAAATAAAAATTTTCACAACTTAGTGAACCCATATCCATAAAAAAATTTCATGCATGCATCCATTAGTTCATACAATACTTAAATGTCTAGGTTACTACAAAAACAACTTTGTAGAAATGTAAACATGAAACATAATAGATTCAATAACACATTTGACACAAAAATTTTACGTAGAAATCCAATTTGAGAAAAACCACCAGTAACATGCTACTCATTCTCACTTTTCTAAAGTGATGCCCTGTGAAAGACCAATCCTATTAAAGGTTACAAAACACACTATTAAATGTGACCTAGTTAGAGGATTTCAATCACCCTATTAGGAGTGATTCTTGTTAGAGGACTTTAGATCATTCACTTGGAATCTCACTTAATTAAAGGATTTGTAAATGATTGTTAGGTCAACCTTAATCCAAAGGATTTACCCTAGACTAGTACAATGACTGGAAAGTAACAATAAAACTTGATCTGATAACAAATTGCAACTCACTTGTAGATTACAGATCTTTGTTTTAGTCGTCCATTCTTCTTGGCTTTCACACACTTCAGGTATGATAGCTTGTTCACCCTTCAAGCATACATACTCTTAAGATTTCTTTCTTTGCTTTCCAATAGTAGTCTCTTATTTTCGGCCACTGAATAAAGAAAATACCTTAGACCTCTTATCTAACTTAGGTTCTTGAACATGACTAACCTTTATTTTGACCATCCATCTCTATAAATAGAAAATTAAGATTTTCTATCAGTCATCCTCTATCATCCATTTTAGGTTAGATAGGATTAGGTAGGATTCAATGAATCTACCCATCTTTTCATTTGAGTCCCTTCTAAAAAATTCTCATTTAATCCTCTTAGAATTTGCCTCAAAAAAATTCACCATGAATTTTGTGCCACCAACTCATCATAGCTATCCTCCATATGCTTCACACAATTCAAGAAAATAAAATAGTCAGCTCAAATTCATCAAATCTAGAATTTAACATGAATACTAGCACTCAACATTAATATGTTGTCACTTAGCTTCCATACTATTCTTGTAGGAGTTGATAAAATCCAACTCCGAAGATGCCCAAGATCACCTACATGCAAAAACTTATCAAAGAGAAACAAAGGAGAGAAGAGCGTGGAGCAAGGAAAAATGCCTAAATAGACATGAGAGAGAAGAAGATATTGCAACACAAGAAAATATGTATTTACAAAATGTAATATGTCTTGATATGTTATGAAAATACAATGAGAGAGCTTGAATATAAAGAGCTCTACGAATCTTCTAGAATGAGCTAGAAGATGCTAGGAGATAAGTGTGACAACTAAGCATACATCCACTTGAGGTGGAAAGTCCTCGAACAATGTGAGAGGATAAGTATGACTTAGGAGAGAATAAACTCTCGTATTGTCAATAACTTATAACAAACTCCTAGACTAAAACCAATTAATAAATAAAATGCATTTACCTAAGTAAGCTTAAGTAAATAGAATAAATAATTAGTAAATTAATTATTTACTCTAACACCCCCCCTTAAGTGCAACTTAGGGAAATGCCTTAAGCTCACAAAACTAAGATGAATGCAGAATGGGTCCTGGCAACTAGGCCATGTTAGTTACCCATGTACAATGCAACAAAATGCAATCTTTGTAACCAGAGCAAAGGAGAAAACCCAATGGGAAAAAACCCTCTCCAAAAAGAGATAACCTAGTGAAGAACTGAAGAAGCCTCCAACTAGGGGAATGTCCCCTAAAACAGAAACAAAGAGTGATCATGAAGAGCATCACTAAAGCATGAAGAAGTCACAAAATCTACCAAACTGCTAATCTGAAGAATCTCCATGGAAGAAGAAGGCACAAACCGAGTGTGTCTATAGGGTAGATGATCCATCTCACTGAAATGCATAGGTAGCTAGCCACTGTAATCACCTTGTACATAGGATCAACCACTGAATACATAGTTCACACTATCAAACCATCAAACCATAGATGCATTAGAACAACAACATAACCCCCCCTAATGCTGACGGGGTGAGATGACAGGAAACTAAGAAGGTGGGCCAAAGTCTCCTACAAATGAACCAAGAACGATGAGAGAGGGAAAGAGGTACAAACACCCATAAAGACACGATCAATATGATGCTGCATAGGGCTAATTTTGTGGAAGGGACACTCACTTGACAAAGGGAGAAGGCCTAAAACAGTAGACAACTATCCCCCCCATGGTACTTTATGAAAATAGTGCATATACAACTAACTCAAAACAACATTCATGACCCTTAGAATGCAAGAGTGGCACTTTATCTTAGTGTGATACATAAAAGTGCTTCAAAATGATAGCTTCAATAATCAAAACTGAAAACAAGCTGATACAAAATATAGTACGGCCTAAACCAAGAGAAACCATGCTAAGAAAATAATCCTCAGGCCTAAAACACTCAAGATATCCACCATATAGCAAAAACGCCAAAAACATGATAGAAATAGCATGGGAAAAAAAATAAGGAAAAGGACCATATTTTTGAAAAGGTGACAGAATCAGCTTTTCAAAAATATAAAGTTTTCAAAAAATGGGCATGGGATGTAAAAGAAAATCTTGCCAGAGTCAAAAATAAAACTTTGGACTTCAACTAAAAAAAGGGCAAAAAAAGTATCAAAACCTAAAAATACCTACACCAATGTCTCCATCTTGGAAAGCTTTTCGATGCTTCTTTCAGATTGAAAAAATACATTTGTATGAAAAAGTTATGGCCAAAAAATCACAAGTAGATCCAAAATAGAACCAAGAGAGGTGCATGCAAGATCTGATGATGCAAGAACTGACGTCATGCTGATGTCAATAATCTGCTACATTAAAATTGATGTCTTTGAGGCCATCATAGAAAAAAAGGAACCACATGGCAGCCATGTGGCAATGCCATGTGGATGCCACATGGTGGAGAAGATGACATGGTAGGGGCCACATGGAAAAGTGCTACGTGGCAAACTTGCCATGTGTTAGTCATTGTGTGGCTTCAAAAACTACTAACTATACCAGTTGATGCAAGGTAATCTAAGCTAGTGCGCTAATGTGTACGAGTGGCGAATAGACTGTTGCACCCTAGTAGAGGCGGTGGAACAGGACTCACCACTGGCAGAGTAGAGAAAGTTGGAAGCATTGCTGATGGAGATCTGCAGGTGGGCAGCAACCGAGCCACTGTGGTGCTATGGCTGCGCAGTCAGTGGTGGCAACCCGTGGGCTGAGCTCTAGTGGTGCGACGGTGGGAGTGATGGCATCAGAGTGTTGTGCCAGTCGAAACCACCAATGGAGTGAGGTTCGAGCAGCTGGTGAGTGGCTTCCAGGTGGCACTTCAATGTTGCTACGGTGGTGCCCATATTTTAATTTTTTTTAAAAAAATTTGCTCCAAAATTCTGTACGGCTACTTGGGAGGCCAAAAAAATTCTTTAAAAATGCATGAAGCAAAAAATGAAAAGTTTTATATAAATCTTAGCTATAAATGACATTTCAAATCTAATGGCAGCATTTGGTTGGGCTGAAAATGCTCCAAAAAATTGCTCTACTCTCGATTTGAAGAAAAATTGCACAAACAAACTAGGGTTTGTGACTCCAAATTACAGCTTCAAAAATCCTTCGAACTAGAAGTAGTAGGGAGGCTCTGATACCATGTAGGAGTTGATGAAATCCAACTCTGAAGATGCCCAAGATCACTTGCATGCAAAAACCTATCAAAGAGAAGCGAAGGAGAGAAGAGTGTGGAGCAAGGAAAAATCCCTAAACAGACATGAGAGAGAAGAAGATATTGCAACACAAGAAAATATGTATTTACAATATGCAATATGTCTTGATATGTTATGAAAATACAATGAGGGAGCCCAAATATAAAGAGCTCTAGGAATCTTCCAAAATGAGCTAGAGGATGCTAGGAGATAAGTGTGACAACTAAGCATACATCCACTTGAGGTGGAAAGTCTTTGAACAATGTGAGAGGATAAGTGTGACTTAGGAGAGAAAAAACTCTCGTATTGTCAACAACTTATAACAAACTCCTAGGCTAAAACTAATAAATAAATAAAATGCATTTACCTAAGTAAGCATAAGTAAATAGAATAAATAATTAGTAAATTAATTATTTACTCTAACAATTCTTCCACTCATCATTCACTAGATAACTCAGTAAACACTAAAGTTTAATGGTGCTCATCATCAACTAAACTTTAGTTATCTTACACTATATCACTCGACATACACTAAACTTTCATTTTTCTCAACTCCGACTAATTTTTTTCTCAGCTTGAAGTAACTTTTCTTGGCACCTACTATCCACTCAGTCAAGCTTGGCAGACTTAATTCTTCTTACTTGTTCTTGTAGACATAATCAGTGTATCCAACCTTTACAGCCTTAAGTAGATAATAAATGCACTATAAAATCATTATCTTAACTAATCTTTGTGCTCCTTTTCTTACCATAACTCAACCTTTCCTCTAGGCTCTCTTGTTATTACATTTGATCAAAACCTCCTCATTAATCAAACAAATGATAGTACTCAAATAAACTAGGCAATTGTCTTACTAGCAAGTAGTAGGTTTGACATCAATGACAAAATAATGATTGAAACACATTATCATACTTATGTCAATTTTTTTTCAACACTCTGTGAGTGTGATGATTTCCAAAGATTTGTGACTGTGTAGACAGTTAACTAATAGTTTCTCTTTCTGAGCATTTTCAAGAATCAAAAGCTCATTTTTTGTAATGTTGTAGTGGTTAATGGGTATACGAGCATGGAGGAAGATGACTTGTTATTTTTGGAAGGCCTCTAATCTCTATCTTGTACTCAGAGATGTCTATCTTCTATCTTCTTCTTCTTCTTTTATTGTTTTAAGTCATGTAAAGGTTCGTGCACCCATTAACTAATAAAAACAAGTGTACAAGCCTACTTAGTACCATATTAGGAGTCAATTTGTTTATAATTTACTTTTTTTATTATTTTTAACATACACTTTGCATGTGAGAAATCCTAGCTCCTAAATTCATATGCAGGAGAGGGATCACTATAAATATAGGGTTGTAATATGTATTCAAGGCTGATGTTTTATGCAATAAAGTATGTTATTGGGGTGAGTGCACCAAAATGGTGAGCAAAAAGTGGATACCATCGAAAAAACTTGAAAAGCACACATCACATAATAGGGTTATGGGTATTTTTCATAAAATTCAAAATTGGGCTTTGTTCCTTACCAGGCCAAGAA
This sequence comes from Cupressus sempervirens, assembly GCA_028749045.1. Classification (NCBI taxonomy): domain Eukaryota; kingdom Viridiplantae; phylum Streptophyta; class Pinopsida; order Cupressales; family Cupressaceae; genus Cupressus; species Cupressus sempervirens. The sequence continues at coordinate 709,802,968 of CM053792.1, forward strand.
AATAATATTAAAAAAAACATGAAAATAGACATAACGCGATTGCATTATTTATGGTGAAAATAAATATTAATTTGCCCACGGGTTGGGCCATTTTTCATGCTCAAATTCATGGACAATAGAGGTAAAAGGGTACAACCAAGCACAAACATGGTCGGGTCTAGCTCCCTCAACCTCCAACTCATCTTATTTTTCAACAATCTTGGATGGTGCCTCCACAAAAAGGTTACTTATCTTTTATTTTTGTTTTTTGTGTTATATATTGTATTATTTTAGGTTTTTGTATTGATTTGTATTTTTTATTATCATTTGATAATTAGATACATTTAGATCTAGTAAATGAAAATAAAATGGAAGGTTGTGTCATGTCAAAGAAGGGTGAACCCACAATAGTGGGGTTACACTTTTTTGGAGGAAGAAATTCCTCCAAAATCTTGCAACAATGAATTTTCCATTTTTTTAGTTTTGATAGAAAGTATTTTTAAAGTTTCAATAAAAAAAAATTAGTTTCTATCAAAACTTTTTGTGCCATGTAGTTTTGATCGAAACTACATAGGTAGTTTTGATCGAAACTACATAGATAGTTTCGATCGAAACTACATTGATAGTTTCGATTTAACTAAATATAGAGTTTTGATTGAAACTATCTATTTAGTTTTGATTGAAACTACCAAGCATAACTAGTGTTTATTAACCCTAGTCTTAGGCTTGATAGTTTTGATCAAAACTACTAAAAAAATGGAACTTGCTCAAATACTTTCATTGTGAACCCACGTGTCATTTTCGACAATGTGGCTATTGTTCTGATCGGAAGCATAGAGAGAGGCATCCAAAACTATCAAACTTTAAAACAGATATAATTTTGCCATTTTTTTACTCATTTTAAATTATTTTAGTTTCATTTTATATGTTTTTAGTTTCATCTTACATATCTTTTCTTGTATGTATGTATATATATTATATCATGTATATGTATATGTGTGTGTATATATATATATATATATATATATATATCATGTATGTATGTATGTATATATATCATATATATATACATATATGTATATACATGTATGTATATGTATATGCACATGTATATGTATATATATATACATAAATATATATATTATATACATATCATGTACATGTATATATGCACATGTATATATATATATATGTATGTATATATGCATGCACATACATATATACATATATGTATATATGTGCACATATATATACATGAATATATACATACATATTGTGGATAAACACATAACATTTAAAATTTTAATGTACACACATGAACTTGTAATATATTAAAATTTAGGTTCATATGTGTGTGTGTGTGTGTGTGTGTGTGTTTGTTTTTAAATCTTCACCTTACCCCTAAAAATAATTTCAATGAACTAACCCTAACATTAGTTCTAATGGGATAGGTCATGATATAAACCCTAATATAAACTTCACCTTGGTCCTCACCCTAATCTCAAGTCTAATTAAACCTTGACTAAAACCTAATCTAAAAAATAAATATAACCACAATCCTAACCCTAAATGTCATGTAACAAAATGTTAGCTCTCATGTAAATTTAATCCTAATCTTAACTCTAAATATTATATATATACTCTAGAATTGACCTTGATTCTAACCATAACCATAAAATCTAAATTGTAACCATAATCCTACTTGTTTAATCTTACTCATGTAGGCTATACCATAACCATAATTATAACTATTTCTCTAACTTCAATATGACTCCAAACATAAACCTTTAAATCTAAAGTTATATCATTTTAACCCAAAAGTTATCCCTAAACCTAAGCATGATGTGAAGACTAACTATAAATTTTTATAGTGATCCTTCTTAACCCTAAAAACCCCTAATATGAATCCTAACTAAAATCTTTAATCTATTTACATTAAACATACATATTTAATCTCTCTAGTCCTTTTTGTTATCATGGCGGAATGCCTTGGTAGACTCATTCAGAAGAAGATCAGGGACAGGTGTTTAGTGGGTTTGAGGTCTTCTTCAGGTCCTTCCTCTTTCAATCATCAGCAATTTGTGGATGACACGATTTTGGGAGGCGAAGCTTCAGTTCGGGAGGCCAGGACCTTCAATAGAATTCTTAATTCCTACACCAGGGGTTCTGGACAAGCTATTAATTTAGACAAGAGCTTTGTCTTCTTCCTCAACACTCTTCTAGAGAGGCGGAGGAAAATTGCTCAAATTTTGGGTTGTGGCATTGGGTCCCTACCGGTGACTTATCTTGGGTTTCCTCTTGGCTCCAAACCCTCAGATTCCTTTTGGACAAGCATTAGAAAAAAATTCATTAAGAAACTTGCTAGATGGAAGGGGGCCACCCTCAGTCAAGCAGGTAAATGCACCCTAGTTAACTCGATTCTCCAGAACCTCCCCACCTATGCCCTTAGTCTCTTTGGGATCCCAGTTAAGTTTGCAAACAGAATGGAGAGAATTCAGAGGGACTTTCTCTAGACTGGAACTGATGACCACAAGAGATACCACCTGGTAGCCTGGGACCAGGTATGCTTGCCCAAAAGCTAGGGAGGTCTTGGAATCAGGAAAATTTCTCACCTCAATCAATCCCTCTTAGCTAAACTCCCTTGGTGCATCTTCCAAGGCACAGGGGTTTGGAGGGACATTTTGGCTAAGAAGTACCTGGGAGGCATGTCTCTCTCCTCCATTTTCCAAGGGGCCAAGTTGCCGTTGGGTTCTTACATTTGGAAAGGTATCTTGAAGGCCCTTCCCCTTGCCAAATCCAGGGCCAAATGGAAAGCTAGAATGGGAGACAAAATCCTTTTTTGGCAGGACAGCTGGCTTTTTTAGGAACCTCTCAATAACCATCCTTCATTTGGCAGGTGGGCTGATCAGGCAATAGGAAGATATGGTATGCTGGTTAGGAACTACAGAAATGGGAATGATTGGCACAATCTAGTGGAACTTTTGCAGGATCTTGAGCCTTTGATGGCCTCTTTGAACACTATTAACATCAACTAGATAGGTGACACCTTAGTCTAGGGAGAGTCTTCTGGAGGCCATTATACTATAGCCTTAGGCTATCTTTCCCTTGTGGGAACAGGAGAGAAACCTATTTGGGCCAAGGCCTGGATCCCTGGATTAACACCCAAAATCAACATTTTCTTTTGGCTGCTCTTGCAACATAAGATCCTTAACCTGGATAATTTAGCCAAAAGAGGCCAAATTATTCCCAACAGATGCTAACTCTATAAAATTGACCTAGAAATGGTTAACCACATTTTCATTCACTGCCCCTTTTCCTTTAGAGTGTGGAGTCTTCTAACTTCCAATATGAACTCCTACTGATGCCCGCCTACCAGCATCTAGAATTTCTTCATTCAGTCGAGAAGCATCCACAAAGGCTTAGAATCCCAATTTTTGAGTTCTTGGATTATCCCACACTTTTTCTAGGGAACATGGAAGGAGCGCAACAACAAGATATTCAGAGACAGAGAAACTCCTGAGGGTATTATAGCAGAGAAAATTGACAGCCTCATGAAAGAGAACTATGCCACAACTAGGGATGGAAACATAAAGGATGGAGGCAAAATTAAGACCAGAAAAGAAGACAGGATCAAAAGAAGATAGTTGGCTTCTTGGTCCTTCCCCCCCAAAAATTGGCATAAAGCCAATTTTGATGGAGCGGCTAAGGGGACTGGGTCCTGCCGGATGTGGTGGAATCATAAGAAACAGCTTGGGAGGGGGCATTACTACTATCTCCTCCCCTATTGGTCACCAAACCAACCATCTGGCTAAAGCCAATGTGGCCAGACTCACTGTTAAGCTGGCCCTGGACTCTGGGATCGAAAAATTGTGGCTTAAAGTTGACTCCCTAAATATAATTAATTGTATTTTAGGAGTAACCAAACCATCATAGACCATTGAAAGCATAATTTAGGATCTAAAAAGGACTTGAGAAAATTTAAAAATTACCACGTTAGCCATGTCTACCGTGAAGCTAACGTGATTGCTGACTACTTCGCCAACGCAGCGGGCACATTCAATTCGGTGATGATGTGGGGAAACAATAATCATTTTTTGGTGGCGGCTATTGAGCTCATCCAAAATGAGCAAATTCAAGGTACCAACTCAAAATATTTTTATGATGATGACACATGCTAAATCATGTTTTAAAAAGGGAATCAAAAGGAGTTATGCGGAACCCCCACAGTTTCATAATAACATGTATAGATTACATGACTGGAAGAAAGCCAGAGTTAAACCCAAAAATGTGCACATTAAAGCTTTTTTCCTTAGCGATTTGTCCATCTTTGAGCTCTACAATTCTGTTCAAGGTTTAGGGTTAGAGTGGCATAAAATCACTATGGTGGGAGAAAGGATTAGAAGAGAGCCATTGGGAGAAACAAAGAGCTAGAAACAAAAAGGGAAGGTTTGGAAAAAACTCCAGAAGGGCAGCATAACCAGCTTCATGGAGAGGCTCCATGGCTTTGATGTGGGGGTTACCAAGATAATGGTTGAAACCTAGCACAATGGAAATGTCATAATTTATGGTGTCTCACACCAAATCACTGAGGGTCTCATTGAAGAGGTGCAGACTTCTCCCAGGAAGGCATCAGCTTCTTCAGGGATAAGAATATGTCTGCCAATGCTATCAACACTTTCGTGAAGAATGACAAGGAGAAAAGCAAACTGGTAAAGATTGACACCTTCTACGACATAGAGTCCATTAAGAAGTTTTAGGGGCTTGTTCTAAGGATCATCATAGAGTATGTCACTTTGGAGCCCAGGTTTGATAGAGTTAGAACCCATCATTTTGTTCTGCTTAATCATTTTAGACATAAAGTGAAAATCTCCTTTCCTTTCTATATTTTTACTTCTATGACTAAGAATATAGAGAGTTACAAAAAATGTCTTGTCAAGAATCCTACCCTTCATGAAGGTCTCCTGCTCCTCATTTTTGAGTTTTTAAAAACCCAAACAAGATTCAAGCCCATTGGGGCTTCGAGTGGCTCCTCAGAGGACGCTGCTAGCTTTGAATTAGGGGAAGTGCATGTTGTGAAATCTGTCAAGTTTGAAACCCCAAAAGCCAAACCCTCTCCCCACTTCCCTAGTAGGAAGAGCCCCAGATGCCCTCCCCCTAACCCCCCTACCCCCCATCCTAAGGAGTCTAGTGGGGAGTTGGATACAGAGTCGGAGGAAGCGGATTCAGTGGTAGAGAAGGAAAGTGAGTTGGAAGATGACAAGGAAAAAGATAATGACAAGATGGAGGCGACCCCCTTGGTAACCCAAGATAACCCCAAGAAAAGAAAATTGGACCAAACCCCTACCCATGATAATCTCAGTGATAACACTGATTTTCCCCCCAGCCCCACTGCACCCACCTCCCCCCTAGAGATCCCCATTTCGCCCCCAAAAGAGATGATAGAAATTATGGTTGAAAAGGGATGGGAGGCCATCAGGAAAAATAAGAGAAGAGCCTGGAAAAATTTCAATATGGATAGTGTTAGTTTGGGCATTGTTAGAGAACTTGCTAAAATCCAGGTGTTGGGGGATCTCGACTGTAGCACCCACTATGACGAGCTCCTTGACCTAACCCTTCTAGTTCTCTCTGACAATGCCTATGAAACAGGTTTCAACTTCCTCAACAATGCAAAGAATAGCTTGATTGACAATTTCCACTCCATTAAGTGGCTTTTTCAAGAAATTGAGACTCTGAAGAACAGGTCCAACCAGACCATCAATAGGGGGGGAAGTCAAGGATCTTGAGGCCAGAGGCAGTAAAGACCAGGTGGAAAGCCAAGAAAAATACAGAAGCAAGGACCCCAGTGACAATCAGGAGGGCAGAATCACCCGGCTCGAGCAGAAGGTCCAAAGGCTGGATTCTGTTCACCAAGTTGTGACTAAATAGATTGTGGATACCCTCCATACCTTGAATGAAAACATTGTCAATCTAGGGGACTATCTGACCAATTTTGATCTTGTGGGGAACATGGAGCAAAGTACAGAGAATAGAACCAGTCAAGAGGATCCTCAGAAAGAGACTAAAATCCAGGAAAGCCAGGGGGACGAGAAGCATTTCCCCCCATGACCCAGGAGGAGGAAGCCATCCAGAAGGAAAGTGACGCTGTAGAAATCCTACAAGCAATGGAGAAGAAGGGGCACTAGTCTACCCGCCAGGCTCTGTTCTTGGCCTTTGCTTCCCTGGTTTTGGGCTTTTTTGTTTCTGGCCTTTTGTGGTTGTTCTTTTTTTTTCTGACTTTTATTCTTTTAAGTTGTTTATTGCTGTAAAACTTTGGGTTTCAGGATCCCTGTAAAACCTCTTTTCGAAATGAAAAACATACGTATTTAATCCTAAAGATCCCTAAACATTATATTGACCCTAACATTGATCATGATCCTAACGATATAACTCTAAATCCTAACCACAATCCTAACTCTAATCGTAACCATAACTATAACCATAACATAGATCTTAATAATAATACTGAACCCTAACCCTACTTATATTAACTTACTCAACATTTAACACTAAATCCTAAACCTAATCATAATTCTACTCATAATGATAATGTAAGTCTCACATTGATGTTAAAAAATAATGATCTAACCATATAAACACAATAATAACACTAACCCTAACTCTAACCATAATAGCTTACTTAACATAGAGCACTATATTTGAACACACACTCCTAACCCTAGCCCTAAATATTTTCCTAACTTTAACGTAATGAAAATTTACCACAATTAAACCCTAATAATGATCCTAAAATCAATCTTAATACAAACCCTAACCCTAAAATTAACCCTAGAACCATAATATAAACCATAATCATGATATAACATTAACCTTGAATGCCAGCCCTAATCAAATTAATTTATGCTATGAGGTACATGCAACAAGGAAAATATGTACTACTAATTTTATAACTCTAAACCAAACTATAACCCTAATAATAAGTCTTAACTTAACCCTGATGTTTTAACTTTAAGCCTAACTCTAAAATTAAATCAACCTAACACTAACTCTAACTCTAACTATAGTCCTACTTATTTCCTAATCTTAGCCATGATTGTGACAATATACCTATTAAATTATATAGTGAATCTAGTTCTATATTTAACTTAGTTATGTGTTAGGTAGTCCACCCATGTGATCTAGACTCTATCTAGACTTAATTGAAATAATTTTATGAAGTTTTCGCACACACACATGATATAAAAATTGATGAAGAATTAAAATAATGGTTAGGGTTCTAGAGTGAGTGTTTAGGTTACTTGATTAGAATTACATTTGGACTACAATTAAGCTTCTAAGTTTAGGGTCTTATTACACATTTCGTGGAGTTTATATTAGGCTTTTATTAGGGTTCATATTAGGGTTTTATTGGGTAAATATTAAGTGTAAATATTAGGGAGAACATATGTATGCACATGTACAACATTCAAATTTGAAACTTTTAGGAAGTAAAACACACAATGTACACATGTATGCTGTGTTTCTTTCATGTTTATAGGTATTATTTAATTTCATGTTTATGAAATTCTAATTTCTTAAATGGCATCAAGTACAATAAATTTTAAGTTTATTAATTGTAATATTTTAAATTAAGATGTAAAACACACATGTAGTATGTATGTTATATTCATTTCATGTTTACACATATTATATGTTTAATTTCATGTTTACAAAATTCTAGTTTCTTAAATGTCATTGTACAATAAATTTCAAGTTTAGTAAAAATATCATATTTTAATTTAAATTTAAGGTTTACACATTATATACACCTATGTACTACATAAATGGACCTCCACACCAATATATCAATAGCCTCCTATCCCCCAAGTAGCAGCCTAACCCCCAGCAATGGCCTATTCTCATAGATCAGCAACTTATCCCACTCGACATGCTCTATGATGAGACTAACCAAGAGATTCAAAGACTTCATGAATCCTTGGCTAGTGGCACATGCTCTAGTTTATATAGTAGTACACGTCAGAGCATCTTACAAAGCCTCACGTATATTAGAGATGAGATTCATGGTGGTGTTCCATATTCTACACATACTATACATATTTTCCTTGACAATAAGAGATGAGACATCTCTTCAAGTCTTTCACTAGAGCAAGTACAGGGCTCAGTGCCCAAAGAGACACTAAAGAGGTGATGCAAGAGCATCTAGTGGTGTAAGGGTAATCCTGTATCACTCAAAAATGCTTAGTGTTAGTTTCTATTTAAAGTGCTTTCATTTTTGGATACCCATTTGGGTCAAATAAAGATTCCAACTCTCATAGTTCAACTATTATTTTTTTGGGTTAGAGTTTTTGAGTACCTTGGGATATGTGCCAATGTAGAAAATGAGTTATTTTTCAATTTAGCCATAATTATGATGAGTAAGAGAGTATAATTTGGAGGGATGATTATATTTGTAATTTAAAACACTCTAGAAAAAGAATCAAGTCAAAAGGATTTACGGTTTGAAAGTTATTGCAGTTTTAAGTTGTTTGGAGACCTCTTAAGGGTGCTTCAAAGTCAAATTTCAGGCACTAAATGACCTCATATGGGACCAAAATATGGGGGAGAAGAAAATTTGTTCACAGGGCTATAGAGTGCTTTGAGAGCTTTCCAAAAATGTAAATGGTTCATCAATCAAAGTCCCGAATCAAAAGTTATGCCTCCTAGAAGTTGGACTACCATTTCTGGATTCTTCTAATTTGACACCAGCTTCTAACATGATTTCTAAAACCTTTTATTTTGGAGGTGGATGCCAAATGGAATATTCTAGAATGTATTCCTAACCCTAAACCTAATTGGGGTTTATTTAGGAATATTTCTGACATTGTAAAAGTAGTTCTTGGTGGAGTTTAAGAGAAGGTACTATGAGGACTTTGGGTCTATTTACATGTACTGAATGTAGTAGAAGATTTTACTAATAATAATATTCCCTTTTTTTCCTATTGCATTCATTCTAGTTATGGTTTGTGCCTTCATCAAGTGGTATCAGAGCATGTTTTCTTGAGTGTGTAGACAAAGTGCCAATTGTGAGGCAGTTTGCACCAAGACTGTGTGGTTGTGGGTTTGAAACAAGAAGATGCCTTCATGAAGGGAGCATGGTGGCAGGTCCAGAGTTGTTACTCCTAAGGTTAGAGCCCTCCAAAGAAAATTCCAAGCATTTCATGAGGAGATCTGTAGAGAGATGAATGTTTCTATAGGTGATGAAAGTGATGAAGAAAATGAAGAAGGAAATATTGGGCCAGAAGGGGAAGGAGACAAAGAAGTCCTAAACTAGGTAGAGGAGAGGCTTTTTAGGGCCAATTCCAAGCTAGGAAAAAGACCTAAAATTGATGTGGGTATTTTTTTAGGAAGTCTAAACCTAGATTAGTTGATTGACTGGATCAATGAACTAGAGGAATATTTTGAGTATGAGGATATCGGGGACCTAGGTAGGGTTCAGTTTTAAAAGGCCAAAATGAACGGTCATGCCAAAATCTAGTGGCAAGAGATTCAACTGGAAAGAAATAGAAGAGGAATGGAGAAAATCACAAGATGGGATCACATGGTGGACAAACTAAAGAAGCAGCTCATTCTTGTTGATTACACACTTGATTTATTCAAGAAAATGCAAGGGTTAAAGCAAATAGGAAAATTTAACCAAGAATATACAGAGCAATTTTACCGAGTTCTTATCAGGGTAGGACATGTAGAAGCAAACAAGGAGAAGGTTTCTCATTACCTTAGTGGGTTGAGACCTAGCATTTAGGAGGAGTTAAGTCTAGTTAGAATGACTAGCGTTGAAGAGGCATACTAGTTTGCCCTACAGGTTGAGGAGAAACTTCAAAAAAGGTTTGATGGAAGGCAAAGAGGGTGTGATCAAGAAGGAAAGGGTGGTGGTAGGTCATTTGGAGGCTAAAATGAGAACCAGAGGAAAAATGAAGATGAGAGTACTAGCTGAAACTAGAGGAATGAGAGTTTCAACCACTCCTATGATCAAAATTTTGGAAATCAGAGAGGAAGAGGTAGAGGACATGGACAAGGCTCAAGAAGAGGAGGCTTTCATGGTACCTATTTTCATTGTAATGAAGAAGGTTATTATGCCTTTGAATTACCTCAACACCAAGGAAGGACAAATAGGAGAGTTGATGGTCAAGCAAGGTTTGCTCATGTGGATGAGGATGTACAGTCATCACATTTAGAGGATCTAGAAAGAGGAGAGGTTCTAGTGAATGAAAGGGTCTTACTAAGTGATGAAACTAAACTTGGACAAAGGAGGAGTTTGTTTAGTACTAGGTGCAAGTGTGAGGGTAAATGTTGTGATGTGATTATTGATGGTGGAAGCATTAACAACTTGGTGTTAGAAGAGATGGTCTCAAAGCTAAAGCTCAAGAGGGAGAAACACCCCCAAACCTATTGGATTTCTTGGGTGAAGGATGATCATAAGTTCCTGGTTAGTAAACAATGTCTAGTGAAGTTCAACATTGGGAGTTACCATGATGAGGTTCTTTGTGACATCATTCCAATGGATGTTTGCCATTTATTTTTGGGAAGGCCATGGCAGTTTGATAGGCATGTTGTACATGATGGTGATGCAAATACATACTCTTTGACAAAGGATGGAATTTTCCACAAAATGAAGCCCTTGATAAAGGAAGGTGAAAAAGTATATAGTGGTGCTAGAGTATGTCTTGTTGATGGAAGAAATTTTTTGGATGGCATGAAACATCAACATATGTGTTATGCTTTGATTCCTAGAAAAGATAAGGAAGGTAGTAGTGAAATTTCACTTGAAGTTTCAAGCCTATTAAGTGATTATGGAGATGTCATCTCTAATAATTTTTCAGAATGGTTGCCACTAGTAAGGAAAATGAGTCATCAAATAGATTTAATTCCTGGAGCTATTTTGCCTAACAAGGCTACTCATAGGATGACTCCTACTGAAATTGAGGAGCTAAACAGACAAGGTTAGGAGCTATTGAGGAAAGGTTTGATTCAAGAGAGCCTAAGTCTATGTGTAGTACCTACAGTGCTGGTACTAAAGAAAGATGGGGAGTGGAGACTATGTATAGACTCTTGGGCTATAAATAGAATAACCATCAAGTATCGATTCCCTTTGCCAAGAATGGATGATCTTATGGATTGTTTGAGTGGAGCTCAGTACTTCACAAAGATAGATCTCAAGAGTGGTTATCACTAGATATGGATACAAGAGGGAGATGAGTGGAAGACTATATTCAAGACCAAGGAGGGTCTATATGAGTGGTTAGTCATGCTCTTTGGACTAACCAACATGCCAAGCACCTTCATGCGGCTTATGAATGAGGTACTAAAAAAATTCTTGGGAAAAATTTTTACTGCCTATCTGGATGATATTTTAATTTTCATCAAGTCTTTGGATGAACATTTATTGCACATTTGTAGTGTCCTTGAAAGGTTGAGGGAAGAGAAAAATTTGATTAATTTGAAGAAATGTAGCTTCATCAAAAGGGAGTTAGTTTATTTGAGGTTTGTTGTATCAACTAAGGGTCTCAAAATAGATCCAGAGAAGGTAAAGGCCATCTTGGAATGGCCTACTCCAAGGTTTTCTATTGAGGTGAGGTCATTCCATGGTCTTGTTGGTTTTTACAGGAGGTTCATTAGAAATTTCAGTGGCATATGTGCACCCTTGATTGAAACAATGAAGGGGGATATTCAAGTGGACTACAAGAGCTACAAGGAGTTTTGAATTGTTGAAGAAGAAGGTGATAGAGAAACCTATGTTGGCACTTCTTGATTTCAATAAAGTGTTCCAGGTGGATTGCGGTGCTAGTGACAATGCTATTGGGGTTGTATTGAGCCAAGAAGTTAAGCCTATTGCCTATTTTAGTGAAAAATTGAATGATACAAAGAAGAAGTATTTTGTTTATGATCAGGAGTTCTATACAATAGTTCAAGCCTTAAAGAAATGGAAACATTATTTATTGCCAAAAGAATTTGTCTTGTATACTAATCACCAGGCATTGCAGTACCTAAATAGCCAAGGTAAATTGAATCATAGACATTTGAAATGGGTAGAATTCATGCAAAGCTATACATTTGTGTTGAAACATAGAAGTGGAAGGTCTAATAGGATAACAGATGCATTGAGTAGGAGACAGTTGTTGTTGACAGCAATGCAGGTTGAAGTGGTTGGGTTTGATGAGCTCAAGAATCTATACCCTAAGGATCCTAATTTTATGTAAGGCTTGTAAAGAACCTATTACTCTAGACAGAACCAGGTGGCTAGATTATTTGATTCAGGATGGTATGTTGTTCAAGGGCAGTCAATTATGTATTCCGAGGAGTTCTGTGAGGGAGAACTTGATCAAGGAGAAACACACTGGAAGAATGTTAGGATACTTTGGCTAGGATAAGACTTTTACCATTATTAGAGAACATTAATTTTGGCCTCAATTGTCCCAAGATGTGAAGAATTTTGTGCAAAGTTGTCAAGTATGTCAAGTAGCCAAAGTATTTAGTCATAATACTAGACTCTATCAGTCATTTCCTATTCCATCGAAGCCTTAGGAGGACATAAGTATGGATTTTTTTCTTGGATTGTTGAGGAAACAAAGGGGTAATGACTTAATATTTGTGGTGGTTGATAGGTTCTCCAAGATGGCACATTTCATTGCATGCCACAAGACTTATGATGGAGTACATATTGCAAATTTGTTTTTCAAATAAGTGTTGAGACTACATGGTCTCCCAAAGAGTATTGTTTTTGACAGAGATACTAAATTTGTGGGGTATTTCTGGAGGACTTTGTGGAAGAAGTTGAGGATGGAATTGAAGTTCGGTTCTACACATAATCTACAGACTAACGAGCAAATAAAAGAGGTAAATAGAAGTCTAGGAAATTTGCTAAGTTGTTTAGTGGGAGATAAGCCCAAGGGATGGGGTTGGACTCTACCACAAGCAGAATTTGCTTAAAATAATTTTGTAAATAGGAGTACTAGTAGATCACCATTCCAAATTGTGTATGGAAGTAGTCTAAGGATTGCACTAGAGCTGAGAAAGATGGGGCAAGGGGAGAGGACAAGTTCTTAGGTAGAAGAATTTATTGAACATATCAAGAATCTACATGAGGAGGTACATGCACATATTATCAATATGAACCAACAGTATAAGGCTAGGGTAGATCAAAAGAGGATACATAAGGAATTCCAAGTAGGGGGTTTGGTTATGATATACTTGAGGAAGGAACAATTTCCAATGGGTACCTACAACAAGCTAAAGATGAAGAAACTTGGTCCCTGCAAAATTTTGAAGAAACATGACTCAGGAAATGCATATGAGGTGGAGTTGCTAGATGGGATTCACATTTCTCCTATCTTCAAAATTGAAGACTTAATAGAATGTCGTGTTGATGGTGCAGATGAGGGGTTGATGTTGGAGCCATGTCCAATTCCCACTTCGGTGAAGGAAGAGATTGAAGAAATTATTGATAGTCATGTGGGCTAGAGTACCAAAAACAAATAGTATGAAGAATAACTAGTGAAGTGGAAAGGACGACCAATAGAAGACTCAACTTGGATATCTACAATGGAGGTTGCCCATTTGGGTTTCCCTCTACCAGCTATAAAGTGACCCTAAAATTCATGTCCATAGGACACCAATTGCCATTATCAATTAATAATTCAATTTTCTCTGAACTAGTCATCTATAGCATTACTTCACATTCCTCACAAACACCTTTTTGTTCTAAATTTTTTTTTTAATATATAACGGTCTCACAATTCTTGCACAAAAACCACAAATGTTTAAAACATTTTGAATTCAATCTATTTTCTATAGGTTTTGTTTTGCTGATATGTTCAAAATCTTTGTCTTCTTCACATATTTTCTCAGAATCTTCATTTTCTTCACACATTTTCTCATATTTTTTCTATATATATTATTACATGTACAACTTAACTTTTAATAGACACAAATACGCACCATCATACATCAACACAGTTTGGGTGTGAGCTAGAATAGATTGTAGATCCTTGCCCCCCCTAGGCCTAGATCAGTAGCCTCTACCAACTATAAAGTGACAGGATCACTTTTCAATCTACCCTAGGTGTTCAATGCAAGAGCATCCAATGGTGTAAGGGCAATCTTGTATCACCCAAAAATATGCTTAGTGTTAATTTCTATTTAAAGTGTTTTCATTTTTGGATACCCATTTGGGTCAAATAAAGATTTCAACTCTCATAATTACACTATTAGTTTTTTGAGTTAGAGTTTTTGAGCACCTTGGGATACGTGCCAATGTAGAAAATGGGTTATTTTGTAATTTAGCCATAATTATGATGAGTTAGAGGGTTTCCATTGGAGGGATGATTATATTTGTAATTTAAACCACTCTAGAAAAAGAATCAGGTCAAAAGGATTTACAGTTTGAAAGTTATTGTAGTTTTAAGTTGCCTAAAGACCTCCTAAGAGTGCTTCAAAGTCATATTTGAGGCACTAAATGACTTCATACGGGCCTAAAAATTGGGGGACAAGAAAAGCTGGTGTATATAGCTATAGAGCACTTTGAGAGCTTTCTAGAAATGTAAATAGTTCATCAATCGGAGTCCCAGATCAAAAGTTATGCCAGCCAGAAGTTGGACTACCATTTCTAGATTCTTCTAATTTTATACTAGCTTCTAACATGATTTCTAGAACCTTCTATTTTGCTAGTGAATGCCAAATGGCATATTCTAGAATGTATTCCTAACCCTAAACCTAATCAAAGTTTATTTAAGAACATTTCTACCATTGTAAAGGTAGTTCTTGGTGGAGTTTGAGAGAAGGTACTGTGAGGAGGACTTTTCTCCAAGATCTTACCATTGTAAGCCCATGGGGTATGTCTTTGGGTCTATTTACATGTACTAAATGTAGTACAAATTTTAGTGATAATAATATTCCCTTCTTTTTTCTTGTTGCATTCATTTTGGTTGTGGTTTGTGCCTTCATCAACAGGGAACCTTTTCCACATTATGTTCCACTAAAGTATTTGAAGGGGTATTCTTCCCTTAAGTGTATAGATCCACAGATGGTTTCACTTATATACCCATGCTTCCTTGCTACTCATAGTTGTTATCCAAATAATGACCAAATTTCACTCTATTTTATGTGATAGCTTTATGTTGAGGTTCTCTTAGGCATGGTGGTGAACTACACAAATTTACCATCACATTTAAGACAAAGTGTGGTAAACTAGTTGATATGCAGTCGAGTCATTCACCAAAGACACATAGGTTGATTTTCAGAGAGAGGGAACTTGGTATTTCCCCTATATTAGGTCTGTTAGTTGATGAGGCCATGTGCAGCACCTAGTTGTAGGGGGTGATTCAAGGAGCTAGAGAGATTGCCACAACTATTTATTTTTTCGAGTGACAAGGTTGGTTAGTATTTGATGTCTCATCAAAACTCAAAATCATTTTTTGGTGCTTCATCTTTAGGAGACTTGTACAGTGTAGCAGGCATCCCTTCACTAACTAGCTTAAAGGGTCTCACTGGAGTGTTGGCATGAGATACTATAACTAGTCTTGCTAAGGATCTATTATATTCATATAGATTCACATTAGAACATCTTGGCATACCTGCATTAGATGTTTGATATTGTGTCCATGGTCCTCAACCACATTCCTCTCATCGATTAGGTAGTGGTCATGGTGCTAGTACACATCACGATTCACTTACTAACCACTCTTTTATTGTAGACGGACATATACATACTAGTACAGACCCTTTAGCTAGTGTAGGACATGGTTAGAGTTTAGATGTGGCCCTTGATGATGTTGACTTCAACTTGTCAACCATAGGATGAATGGACTTGTTAACACATGATGATTCTACTTCTATGTTATGTCATCTAGTCAATCCAATTGGCTCATCATTATTAGGAAATGTGCTAGCCACCATTCATGCTAGCGTAGATGCAAAGATGGAGCTAGATGAGGTCCAAAAAAATTGGATATATTGGTGGACACGATCAATGCTAGGAAATCTGAGTAATATCAGATGCTAACATCTATACAGGTAAATCTATAGTTTTTTGTTCATGATAAAATTTCAATTTTTTTGTTCAACTAATAATTTATGCACATATACATATCATGCCTTTGTAATTATATATTTTTAAATTTGATTTGTTACACATGTATGTATGTATTGTAAGGGGACATGCCTCTTTTTACTCCATCTTTGATGCCAAATCATGTACATCATCGAGACTCATTTGATGATGTCTGTAGTGGACAGGTTAATTTTAAATGTTTTGAATTAAACATATGTGATTTTTAAATGTAATATATAAATTGCATGCAATTTGTAAATTTAAAAGAGATTTAATTTAATATGAAATTATGTACATTGATAGTGAATTTCTCTTGAATATATATAGGGATCAACCCATCCTAGTGACCATCCTTATAGTTAGTCTTCAGACCACACTGTGAGGAGATGTCATGATGATAGTCCTGTACCTGATGATCTATAGTTTTTTTTTTTTTTTTACTTTCCTTACCCCATCCTACTTTCTTTCATGGGCCCTCTTGACCAATAGGATAAGGTAGGTGAGTGATATATCTTCTTCAATACTCTTCTTTCTTCTGATGCCAAATACTTCTATAGTGGTTTAGGAGTTCTTAGATAAGATGGAACTAGTTTTAGAGGGAAGGAAAGAAGACTAAGGCCCTTAAAATATAGGGATCTCCCTACCCAAATTCACCCCACCCCATCCCACTATTTAAGGGAAGGGAATGGAAGGGCTTATTATTTTATTGTGGAAGGATAAGGGTAGGGGGCACCAAATAGACCATACCTACCTACCTAAAATTATAGAGCTAGGGCCCTATCCATACCTAGGAGAGCTACTAGAGAAGCAGCACCAATGACAGTCATTATATATTCTATTGGTTCAAAAGTTTACCTAGCAATAGGAGGATTTGATCTAGAATTCCATCCAGATTATACATGTTTTTTGTTATTTTTTCTATGATTTATACATATATTGTAGACTTGAGAACGATGTTTGACATGTGTTTATGTTCAAGTTCATATACATTTTTTATGATTGACCTACATATATGCACTCTAGACATTTCTTTTACATATTCTATTATGTTGGATTATGTTCTTTTACATGCTAGATTATATTAGATTATATTGGATAATATTCTATTATGAAATTAATGTATACATATGTGGTTAATTTTGTTCTATGCAAGTGATATTTAGATATGATTAAATTTCTAAGCAGTTACATAATTCCTAATAGGGTTAGGGTTAGGGTTAGGATTAGGGTTAGGGTTAGGGCTATAGGGTTAGAGATAGAGTTACATAATTCCTAATAATGCATATAAGTTGCTAATTTCTATAATTAGTTATAAATCACAATTTAAACTTGACAAGTTAAGTGAAAGAGTAAACGTAATCTATAATTAGTTACAAGTCCTAATTTCATCCCCTTAAGAAAAGTGTTTGAATTTCTTCCCCTCAAGGCACATGTCATAATTAGTTGCATATAAGTTCCTAATTTCTATAATTAGTTACAAATCACAATTTAAACTTGACAAGTTAAATGAAAGAGGAAAAGTAATATATAATTAGTTCAACCAAATTTAAAATTGAAAATGATCAACTTCAACCACATTTCAAATTGTTGAACCAAATTTCAAATTTTAAATAGTTTAAGAAAATTTTAAAATGTTCATGTTATTTCAAATTACAAGTTGTTTCTAGCTTGTATCAAGTGGGTGAGCTCGTTGTTGGATAACATTTAATATTTTCTTGTGATCATCAATATTGAGCCTCTACTTACATATTCTAGGTCCTTTGATTGGATGAAGAATTAGACCAGTGGTAATAACATGGTTACTATATTGATATACCTTATTGTTAGGTTGATAATCAATGAAATGAATCTCATTCTTAAGTAGTTTAATTTGCTTCAAATATCCCTATACAAAAATAGAACCTACATACACATTTAAAAAAATATCACATAGATTAATTAATTATTGAATATATGTACACATATATATACATCAATCAAATAAGTCAATAAACTTGAATTCATAAAAACATATATGTACTTACATGATTCAACTATATACTAACCTGTGGAAAACATAATTCCATCACTTAATTCAGTCTTTGTTAGCTTCTCTCTTTGTATGGTGCAATGAAATAAATAATAGCTAACATCTTCTATGTTTTCAAATTCTGTCATGACTACAAAAATATTGCCTACACAAAGTATATGTAGATAAATTCCATGTGTCATGTATAGGAGTATATATATTAAACAAATTAACCAAAATTATGAAACAAATACACTTATATATATACATACATACCAACTCTAATCAATTCTAAAATATGGTTATAATCACTAGAAATCAATGGAATATCATCATAGTTTTCATCCTCAAACTCATTCATATTAATAACATCTAGTGGCACCAAAGTCCATTCACCCACATATCCACGTTCTTAATTAATGCAACCATCATAGTTTTCATCAATGGAATTAGGATTAAAACACACGTGAGTATTCTCTTGTGTACCATAACCACACATTACTATCTATACTCATAATTGAATGCAAAGATCATGTCTTCTCTACCCTCTTGCATGCATGCATTGATCTTCTATCGACATCTGAATGTAAGGTCGATATATACATATAGAAAATGATTTTTAAACATGTGTTTACATAATTTAATTTTATCACCTAATGTATTAAATATAAATTTGATTCAATTATAATATTCATATTAATTTATAACTGATACCTCCCAAAATACTTTGAATGGTATGACTCAATCCGCTTGTGATGAAGTGTTATCTATATTTGTTGGCACAATAAAATGTGTTTTGCACCACATCATGAGAATTATTAATGTGATATCCTTTATAGTCCATTTTATACTTTCTTAAAGCACATTTGATACAAGCTCTTGCAGCATCATGCTCACCCTTTCCATGTCCACTCTTGAAAAAATTCCAAATGTGTGGTATATTAAGGTATCGATGATATCTACATAATGAATAAAATGGTCTACCTGAATTAGATTGTGTTGCACATCCATCTGACCAGACAAAAAAAATTCCATTTTTATACCTTTGTTTTTCAAATATTCAAAAATATCTTAAAACAATGTTCCACAAAATGTGTGTCTTGTTCTTTGTCATCACTAATGTAAGAGTGATACTATTTTTTAATGACTTGTGCTTGATTTTTTCTTTCCACACCATCCGTATCAATTTGTGCATGTTGATAAGACACTTGAACCATAATAGTAACTTTCTCTATATAGTAGTATTCCACTTGAAGTTGTTTTTGAGAAATGAAAGAGTAATTCTCTACAAAATCAACAACAGATAAAATTGTTCCAAGTGGGAAACTTTCTCTTAGTTTTTGAAATTTTTTTGCTTGCCACTTATCGAAAAAAGCATGACATATATATGGTTGAATCGATTTACAAAAAATTGACATAAATTCTCCAGTAGGTATGTCATCCTCTACATATTCCAACCTTGTTGATTATTTTCCAACTTTTTTTTCCAACTTTATGTACTCATATCTCTTACATTTTACCATCCTAATCATATCAATATCTTCATCTCTCAAAGGAAATTTAGTTAGGTTACCACATGTTTCACAAGTTCCTCTTATGAAATCTATTTCACCTATTGTACAATCATTTGGTTTGTCACATAAGATTGATGTTATGAATTGGCTCGGTCATTTATGAAAAGAATTTTGAGAACCACCAATTTCTTCTATCATTTTTTAGAACCCTTGATAGTACAAATCAAATTCAACATAATATCGACAATAACTGTCAAAAAAAATTTGATAAAAGTATGAATATTTTTTTCAATCATTGTTTTGTCACTGATGTCAAACCTTCTACTTATTGGTAAGACAATTGCTTATATGATTTGAGTACTATTATTTGTTTTATTGATGAAAAGGATTTGATCAAATGAGGTAAAAATAGCACCTAGAGGAAAGGTTAAGTTATGCTATGGAAAAGAAGTACAAGGATTAGTTAAGATAATGATTCTTGGTAATTTTGTCTCTACCAAAATTTCCATATTTGAATCCAAATGTACTAACATTCACATAACTGAAAATTCAAATAAAATGGGGCACACAAATACTTTATACTAAAACCATGCATTATATTTTAATTCCTAAGTGACTATGCACTTTAATATTTCTATGGGCCTGCAACTTCCCCATCGTCAGATTTTTTTGCAATCTATGGTCATTGCTATGTTGCTCTGTAGAGATGCAAGGGAGTTATTTTATGCAACATAGTGATGACTCAACATGTAGGTTTTGGTGGGCCCTTTCCTAACTGAATAGTCGGGTAGTTGTTAGAACATGTTGGTGGTTTTCTAGTTTCTCATTAGTTGATGTGATGATTGTGCAAGGTGTGGGCTAGTTCCTTTAGTGTATTTTACTTACCATCAGATCTTCCTAACATCTACAGCCTTCACCATGTTGCCTTATAAAGTTACAAGGATCTTATCGATGGTGACATAGCGACATTATGACATGTGTATCTAGTGATGTCATTCCCTTGGAGGGTCGCAAAAGCAAAGATTTGTTAGATAGGTTGGTATATGGATGAGTCTTGATTGGTTTTGGTTCTAGAATGGTCAGTATATTTGTTGCATGTTTTTAGGCCATTAGATGGAGGAATATCAATGTCTCTCATTATGTCGCTATGAGGAAATGATCAATCTTTAGTTATAATGACATGGCGAGGTCCTGACATGTGTCCCCAATGGGTCTCATTTCTTTAGCCCCTATCATAAGGGTGAAAATTAAATCTATGATAATGTGACCATGTTTCCATGCTATGATCTTACGATTCAACATAAGATCATGAAGTTAATTGTCAAAGTTGCCAATGTTACAATATTCAATCATTGTAACATTGTAGGAGTGTATGGTCATGGTAGATGGTGAGAAGGATTATGATCTTACAACATGTGGTTTTCGTAGGATCATAAGTGTAGCAAAAGAGGTCTTCTGAAGGCACAGAGAAAAAGTATTTTTCATAGCATCATGGTAATAATAAGATTGTAAAGAAACTTCAAAGGAAGCCCAATGTTAAGATAGGTTGATGATCATAAGATTGTAGAACCTTGGTTGACCATGATAAAGGTGTTTCATTTGTCCGAGCTAGAAAAGAAAAGGGTCTTTGACCAATAGAATTGTAGGAAAGGTACAAAATGAACATTGAATATGATTGACCTACTCATACATCTTACTTGGCATGCTGATAGCAAGGAAAACGATGAATCTTTAATGGAAAATCTGATTTTTGATCATCTATAGATTTCTTTTAGCATTTCCCATGCCTAGTAAATACAAAAGGAGCACACACTCATCACCTAGTTATGCATTAATGACTGTCGCTTTGTCTTCTCAGGATTGTTCTCTTGGCAAAATATTGGATTCTCTTGCATCTGGATCTCCTCCAAGATCAGATATTCTTCATCTTTATGTTTATCTTAATGATGGTAGTTGTGCCTTGCCTTCCAATAGAAATTTCTTAGTTATGCTTCAACTATAAAAGAAAGTTTTAAACCCTTTCAAAGGGGGGTTGTTGATATTTCTCTTATTCTCTAGTATTGCTTCTATGCATACTACTATAATTTCTCGTGCCTTTGAGCTATTGCAACTCTTTGTTGAGTCTCTTTTAACCATTAACATATTGTGTAAGACTTCTTTTCCTCTAGTTAATGTTCTTGTCTATATTCTACAATTTGCATGATTATATCTATTTATGACATTTGAATAATATTAAGTGTGTTTTTTCCTGTAGCATTCTTTTGTTGTCTGATCTACATGTGTTATTGAATTAAGAAAAGTTTGAATTTTTATTCCTTGAGGTTATGACTAGTTAATTGTGCATTTATTTGTAGAGATAAGATCAAACACTCTATTTTGGTGCATCACCTCCTTAAAATAGATTAGGTAGTTTTCTTGTATGCATTCCTTCTCCTTTTTCCTCTCCAAGAGTAGTTAGGTGCATCTAGATAGTAAAGGAAGTTGACCTTCTCTAGAGACTCAACCTCACAGTTCAAGTCCCATAGCTTGGAGGTTGTTTCCATGTTTCACAAGGTTGTCCTTAGGTAAAAACTTTGGAAAAGAGTTCAAACTTTTGTGACAACATTTTTTGGCATGCCTAGTGGGACATATTCAAGAAGATTTGAAGTCTACTAGTGTCAAAAGAGAAGAATTTCAAGTTGATACTAAGAAGATAGTATTGCTCTTAGTATTCTAGGTCTTCAAGAGGCTCATTTACACAAAGGACTTGGTGACTCTACACTCTACATCCTTCATATCTAGTTTTAGACCAAGGTTGTTCTGATTCATGCCCAAAGCTAAAACAAGGAAATCTTCTAGAGGTAAATTTCAATACCAAGAGCTTTCATTTTCCAATCCTAGAAGAAAGAAGGCTAGATTGTCTCTATCACTAGTTAGGAGCACAGAAGAAATCCATACACCTACAAGATCAATTTCTATTCCTCCTATTGTTAGATCTCAACCTAGAATACCATCAGCTCATATCAATAGACCACTTTCTTATATGGCTAGATCTCATGCTTTTTCCACCTTCAATGGTGGAAGCCCTCTTTGGTTAGCCCAAAGACATGACATACCAGTAGCTACACTTAAAAGTATACCTGAATTTACTAGTGAAACTTCTATCTCTCCCTTAGAACACATTAAAGAGGTTGCAAATGTCTACAATATCCATAGTACTACAAAAGATGATGTGGCCATTAGACTCCTAGCTTCATCTTTAAAAGGGGAAGCTCTACAATGATACAAGGGTCTATTACATGGTTCTATAATGGATTGGGATGGGTCAGGAGTAGGACTATAAAGATTTTGAGGAAAAAAGTGACTATTTGTCACTTTTCGAGTAGCTAACTACTATAAAAAGAGCCCCCCCACAAATGTATGACTGATTCCAACTATAGATTGCAAAAGACTTGGGATAAAATACCTACTTCAGTGAAGCCTACCCCTGGTAATTCCTTCTTGCATTACCTTAGAGCTTTTAATAGTGATATTTCCACTACAATCCAAACCATAAGAGGAGATACCTTACATGATGCTAATGAAATAGCAATAAGGGTAGAAAACATATTGATACAAGAAGAAAATTTAGCTCCAAGGCCTTCTATACCTTTCTTCCCTAATATCCCAAATCATACACAAGAAATGACCCTTATTCCCACAACTTCCACATGAAAACCCCTTACTCTAGTCCCTCAAGCTTCCACATCTACAAATAAAATGGATGAAATCAAGGAGATGATGCAGTCTCTAATGTTGAACATAGATAAAAGATTTAAAGGTCAAGAGAAGAAGTTGGACGATAGCTTCTTTGTGATGCAGAAAGTGACCAACAAAGTGGTGACTTTGGAGAGACAACAAGCTCAGGGTAATAATGCTCTTCAATTACAATATCAAACTCTAAACAATGGTAGACTTCCAAATCATAATCATAGGAGTACTTCTTTTGATTAGAGTAGTTTGATCATTCATGCCTCTACTTCAAGTGCAAATCACAATAAGGCCATAGTCCCTCAAAAAAATATGGTTCAAGACCAAGATTTTTTCCCCTCCTACAATTACTCCTATGCCTATTATATGTGTCAAAAGGTTGAATCTTATTTTCCTTTGACTGTTCAGGAGCCTATAGCAAGATAGTCATATAATGGGAGCCAACCCAAAGGTGCCTCACATATTCAAATAAAAGGTGATTTCTCCTTCATGAATCATCAGGTGGAGGAACTCTATAATATAAACCAAGACTCCATTTCTTATAATACTAGGAGAAAAAGAATATTTTTTGAAGATTCTATCCCTCCCCTCCTAATCAAGCTTCAACATAAAATGCAGTACCTCATATACAAGCAGAAAATGATCAATCCAATGTTCTTCAGCAGAAAAGAAAAAATAATAGTAGGGAGATATGAATGGTTCCCAAGATATTCCATCTCAACCTCCTACACATGCGGCTCTCAAGACTTCTACTAGAGCACCTTATTCTCCATTTAGTGTGGTAGAGTAGTTGAAGAATAAAAAAATGAATATTTCCATATGGGACGTTGTTTCTATTATACCCATGCAAAAGAGGCTATTGTAGCAAGAATTGGAGAGTATTGAACCAAATTTTGATCTCAAATTGGTTTTGACAATTGAGTGTCAACACACTTAAGTCATTTAATTAGTTCATGATGAACTAGTAATGCATATCGAGTACAACATCTAAATATAATACCATGCCAAGTTGCAATGAGTGTTGAGTCACTCGTGTGCCAAGTCAATCAAGTGTTGAGCAGATATACCATGCTAAGTTATTCAAGTACTGAGTAAATAGTAGATGTTGAGCATTTCAAGTGCCGAGTAAGAAGAAAAATTATAGTATATGTCAAGCATTAGTAACTTCATATGTTGAGTAACATATATTGGACATATTTGTTTGTTATAAGTACATGTAGCCAATCAAAAAAATGGGAAAGTTTAAGTAGCAAAATGGATGAATCTCGGTCGTAGATTCATACCTAACCCTAAGCCACAAAATTATTTATAAGGAACATGAAGTCCTAAATTTTCATAAGGAGGATTGAGAACATTGAAAAGGGGTGAATGATCAAATTGAAGAAGTAAACAAGATAGTTTTCAGAGCATTCAAGGTGACTTAGTACTAAGAGTGAATTGCAAAATAAATTAAGTGAAGAATAGAGGATAGAGAATACATCATTGATACATCAGATCATGAAGGATTAATCAAATATTTAATAGAGGTGATCTATTATTAGGCAAGCATGTGCCAACAACAAGATCTATGTTGAGACATTGTAGCAAGTGATTTTAGTTAAATCTCCTAAGAAGAGTAGTCCTAATAGGCTTTACCAAATCCTCTAATAGGGTGACATTCCAAGTGAATGACCTAAAGTCCTTTAACAAGGAACACTTCTAATAGGGTGTTGAAATCCTCTAACAAGGTGGGACTTAACAGTCTTTGTAAGCCTTTAATAGGGTAGGCCTTTCACAAGGTAGATCATGATTCATGGTCAAACCATTGTAACCTTAATTGGCTACACTTTACAACTACAATACTAAAGATTTGTGCGTGTCATTCCCACCCTAGTTTTACCTTCTAATTTGGAATATTTTTGGGTAATCATATCTACTGTTGTGTGTGTGTGTGTGTGTGTGTGTGTGTGTGTGTGTGTGTGTGTGTGTGTGTGTGTGTGTGTGTGTGTGTGTGTGTGTGTGTGTGTGTGTGTGTGTGTGTGTGTTTGATTGTTTATATTTTTTAGATGCATTTTCTTTACATGTTATATGTTAATGCATGTGATGTATGAATGGTGAAATTTTTATGGATTCAAGTTTAACTTCCTAATTCACCCCCCCACCCTTTGCCCCCCTAGAAGTTTACTCCTTTCCTACTTATAATTCGAACAATTAGTATCAGAGTTGAGTTCCTAGAAGGAGAAGTTTCACATCTTAGAGGAAAGATCTTGAAATAGAACTCTACAAGTTGGGAAAGACTATTGAGAACTAGGAGATTGAAATACATCTTATACTACATCAACTGAATGAAGCTAGAGGTGCTTTGAGGAGTTCCTTGAAGAGAAGGAAAGAAATTGCTATAGCAGAAAATGAAAAACAATAGAAAGAGATCAACACCACAATGCTATTTGTAGATGGTAACTCCAGAAAATTTGATGTAGCAATTGTAGATCTAATAGAAAAAAATAGAGCACAAGCTAAAGAAATTAGAAATCTTGAGTTGGAGCAAGAATCACAATCTATACTACTATGTGAGGTGACTATACAAAAGAAGAAAGCCATTAAAGACAAAGCCATGATTGAAGAAGACAAGAGAATTTTGGCAAATAGATTGGAAGAGAAGTCAATAGAGCTAACCAGGATCTCAAACATCCAATTGGATACCTTGAGCCAAATGATGAATGCTCATCATGAGTTGAATTTCAAGGATATTGAGATAACTACATTAAAGTTGCAGAATGACCTAAAAAGAGAAAAGAAATTTGCTAAAATTTTCAACAAACCAAATGAAGTCATCAGATACTTTGAGCAATTACTGAGATCCCCTAGATCTAACAAAGATACATTAGGATTGGGCTACACAAGCACTAAAGAAGGAGAATCATCCAAAGTTGCTAAAGAAAGGAATAATAGAGGTAAGAATTCCAAACCTACTTATCACTTTTGTGGTAAGAAAGGACACACTACTAATGTATATAGGAGCAACAATACAAATCAAAATGTCAAGCCTAAGAACATGACTCATTTTCATAAGTGCAACAAACAAGTTCACTAGGCACATGAATGCAGAACTATAACCATGCATGCACCAAAATTTGAAGGATATTGCTACAACTATCAAAAGTATGGACATAGAGCCTTTGAATGCAAATCCAAGTCCATGTGGTCATCAAACAAGATAGAAAAGGTAGGAAGCTATGTAAACTCCTATAATTGGGATTAAAATACAAGATATAGCTACCAATATTGTCAAGAATATGGACATATTCCTAAGAATTGTATTAGGACTCACTTCAATGATAACTAGAAAAGATGGTTGAGTCAAACCACATGGTTTAGCTATTTGAAGACTGATCATATTAGTAAGGATTGTCCAACTATGCCAAAGGCACCAAGTTGTGAATTTGATAAGGGAAAAGGCAAGGTAGATGTTGAAAACATTAGGAATGAGATGAATAAGTCATGGAAGAAGAAAGATATGTGGGACTAATATTCAAAGTATTATATCATACATCAGTTCCAAAAGAACTTAGTACTGAAAGGACTAAATTAGCATGAATGAAGATGCAAGATGTTGTTGGAAATTCAAGATTAAATTTTTAAGTTTTATGTTGTTGCCGAGCATGAAATGATATGTGTATGCCAAGTGGAATGCTAGTTAGTGCCAAGTTAGCAGGCTAGCTAGTTGATGTTGAGCTTGTAGTAGCTACTAAGTGATGGTAATACCTATAGATGCTGAGTGAATCTAAAATCATGTTGATGCCTAGTTTATAGCTATGCAAACACTTAGCATTAAATGCATGGGTTTTTTAAGGGTATATGGTCATTTTTTCACTCATTTTTTCTCATTTTGAATTTGAGAAAGAGAAAATAGAGAAGAAGGCAATTCAAAATTTTGTTTGAAGTGATTGCAAAGATTTCAGTGATGATTTCACTCCATTTCTACAATATTTTTAAATGTATTTATCATAAGCCGAGCTATGCAGATTGCATTTTTAAAAAAAAACCTAGTTTGCCACAATGGTGTCTAGCTAGAGAAATGTAGAAGGGAAAGAGGTCTTGAATGTCCAGTGAGTTAGTAATGAGGTGAAATAGCCAAAATTCAAAGCAATTCTAGATGTAGCTTACAAAAAAGATCATTCAGGTGCATTGTCCATGATTCCCCCAAATGTCATTGTGGTTCAAAATGCTAGAAAATATTATAACTATAAGATAGGAGGAATATGTGACATGGAAATAAGAGAAGCCTATAATAGATTATGTAAAAATGGCATCTTGAAAGAAGGATTCAAAATTGTCAAAAGAAAGGGTTTGATGCATGCCCTAGAATTTCCTAGTGTATTCAAGATAGAGTGGATAAGAATAGTATTGAGTTGAATACATGGTGGATCCTTTTGGTTGGAAGGTGGACCAATAAAGATCATCAAATGAATAATCCATAGGGTTACTAGTTTCCAACCCCAGATCAACCAAAGACTCTATGGAGTGACTCCAAAGAGGTAATAGAAAAGAATATAGGAGTAAAGTGGAACGGACAAGGAATGACAATAGACACTATACCAAATCCACTGATAAAATTTGCAGTAAGGGTTATCTCTCACAAGTTTTATCAATCTAGAAGATTGAATAGTGTATCCTATATTATAGTGGATATTGGATACAAAATTGTGAAGAAAGATCATACTTATGATCTAGCTGAGCTTCAACTAAAATAATTAATGGAAAACCTTGGAGCAGTAAGGAAGACTAAGAGTGTACAATGCAAATTTGGATCAATTCTAGTTTTCATATTTTTCTATGTACAAAATACATTCCCATCTTTTGGTACTATAGGATGGAAGAAAAACAAGTTGGTTGTTGTTCAGATAAATGAATACATTGAACAAATGGGAGAAAACTTTGAGACATTGATGACTAGTTATTTTGAAGACTTCAAGAAGTCTATGAAGTAAAGGATGAGGATACCTATTTCCTTGGTTGAACAATATTACAATGATAAAAAATTTCTTGTATATATTGATTACACATATGTACAAGTTTTCACACCTATGGTAAGATGGCTAAGATCCTTAGGTTATGAGATCAATGTTGATGAAACCTCAACAACCATCACTACACTTCGAGCAGAGGAAGTGGACAAAAAAAAAAAATCTTTGGAAACTATGATGTAATGAAGTCAAAAGTAGAAATGGAATTAAAGATAGCCTTTACACTAAAGAAGAAAGACAAACTACTGAAGAAACTTAAAGCTAAATTTAGTGAAGGTGTTGAAGAGGAAGAAGAGGAAGGAGATGAAGAGGATGAAGAGGAATAATAAGAACAAACCCAAGAACCTTTTGCATTAACCCAAGGCATGGGTGAACATAAAGAAGAATAGGAAATAGAGGGTGTCAAGGAATAAGAAGTTGAGTAAGCACCAACACATACCAAGCCAAATAAGAGAAAGGCCAAGGTACAACCTATGGCATGCCAACTAAAGAAAAGCAAGTTGCTAAACCAAGCCCAGCAAATCCAACAACACCTATCACTAGAGCAATCATACGAGCTACCACACAAAAGGCCAAGGAGAAAACCAAGGAGGCATAACAAGGAGGCCAAATGAAAAAGAAATAGAGAAGGAAATATATTGCACAACCTGACTCAGATGAAGAAAAAACTGAATCACATGATCTGAACCAATTCAAAGTGGTAAGTAATACACCGCTTTCTAATCTTGAAAATTTGTGTGAAAATGTCAAAAATAATGCAAATCTATCTAGCCTTAAAAATGTAAATTTTGATGATTTGGGAAAAGAGGAGGAAAGTTAGTAGAAGAAGCCCTATATGAAATGATGTCTAAATTTAAGACTACACCATTAGAATTCGCTAAATCGATATCCAAGAAATTGTATGATTAGTTGAGCAAAAATGACATTATTGTTTAAATTTGGAAAAGAAAATAAGAGAAACTACTTTGGCCCAAGTAATGCCAGAACTGAAAAAAGGGCAGATTGCTAAGGCAAACAAGAAATATGGAGGAAGGTTCACACCAAAGTATAGAGCCTTCAAAATTCCCAAAAATAACATTGAAGATGTTGTTAAGAAATCAACTCAAATGTGGAAATTAATATATGGATTAACTATTGTAAAACAAGTAGAGAAGGACCCCTTTAAGGGTGAAAATAATGATAAAGAAGAAGATGACAAAGGAGACAACAAGGAAGGAAGAAATATAGTTGAGGAGGATATTGAGAAGATGGATACCGATATGGCAACAACGGAACAACAGCATGAGGAACAGAGCGTGGAAGACACACAAATGCTGAGTGCCAATCCTCCTCATAACATTAGTACAACTATAGAAAGTATCATTGTCAAGGATATCTCTAATGGATCAAGTTAGAAAATCAATCCATTTACTGTAGAAGATTTGAAAAAGATTCTAGATCAATCTACACTACAAGCATAATTATGTACAAATCCTATTTTTATCAATGTAGTAGAACTTCAAAAGGCAGTAACTAAAGTTACAAGGGATAAGGTGAATCCACAAGAGCTACTTTCTACCATCCCTTTAGTTACTAGTGATCAACCCTTTGATTCAAACAATTGTAGACACATCTATTAAGGTTGATACAAGTGTTAAAGTAGACACAATTAAGTAGAGGCAGACTGTCAAAGAAGAAAAAAAGATAACAATAGAGAAAATAGGACAAATAGATTCATCTATACCTAAAGCACAAACATAAGGTGGAAGAAAAGTCATTGTTACATGAAGAGTAGCTCAACACACACATTTTGGAACGTGGCACACACTATAGAGATGAGATAATACACAAACCTGAGTGTTAACATGACATGAGATAACCTTAACTTGGCTTAAACTACAAAATTACTGGCACTTGGAAATTGCTGCAACTTGGCAATGATTGAAACTTGGCAACAATTAGTAGAATGAGAAAAAATGAGCAAGATAACATGTCAAACTAGGATGCTTCTACATTAGACAACTAGGGTAGAAAGAAATAATTTTTCTAAATCATTGAGAAGTCACAACCTATGCTGACTCCAACTTAGATTGAGAAATCCATGTAGCATCTTCAACTAGTTTGTTTTTCCACTTCACCAAATATTCATAGTAGTCCTTTCCTCTTGTGCTTTTACCAACTCTCTAATCCAATATCTATTCAACCTCTTCAATCCGCTTCTAAAGATAATCATTAGGTACAACAACTTCATCAGCTAACTCATGATACTTATATAAATCAGCAACATTAAATATAGGAGATATATCCATGTCAACACGTAACTCAATTTCATAAGCATTTCCAATATCAAACTTCTTCAAGATGTTACAAGGTCCAAACTTCTTCATCTTTAGCTTACTATATGTTCCAACTGGAAATCTTCCTCTCTTCAAATGAACCACCACCTCATCACCAACTTCAAAACAAAGATCTCTTCTAGACTTATCAGCATTCTCCTTGTACTTCTAATTACTTTATTCCAACTTTAGCTTCACTTCCTTATGCAAAGACTCCATGAAATTAGAAAATTATTTTCTTGCAACACTTCTCTTCTCTTCACTAGCAACATATCTTAAATATGATACTCCTCTAGGTTTCATTCCAGTAACAATCTCAAAAGGTGTCTTCCCTATACTTCTATTCATAGAATTATTATATGCAAACTCAGCTTGTGCCAATACCATCTCCCAATTATGTGTTTCATCTCCAACTAAGCATCTTAACAAATTATCCAAGCTTCTATTTACAACATCTATCTATCCATCAGTTTGTGGATTGAATGTAGAACCAAACTTCAACTCAGTACCTATCTTCTTCCACAATGTTCTCCAAAAATAAGCAACAAACTTACTGTCTTTGTTAGAAATAATACTTCTCGATAATCCATGCAATATAAAAACCTCTTTGAAGAAATGTTCAACAACATGCTCAACAACTAATGTCTTCTTACTTGGTATAAAATGAGCCATTTTAGAAAATATATCCACAATAATAAGTATAGAATCAATACCCCTTTGTTGTTTTTGGAAAACCAAGAAAAAAATCCATACTAATGTCACTCCAAGGTTTCTCAGGAATAGAAATAGGTATATACAATCCAATATTCTAACTTACTCCTTTGGCAACTTGACAAACTCCACAACTCTTCACAAATTTTTGAATATCCTTATACATCTGTGGCCAATAATACTCCTGTTTCAGAAAACTCAATGTCTTATCAATTCCAAAATGTCCAACCAATCCACCACTATGCTTTTCCTTAGTTAGATTCAACCTCATAGAACTTCTAGGGATACACAACTGAATACCATTGAACAACATACCTTCTTGAATGAAATATTCATCATACTTGCTAATATGATTTGTCAAATTTGGTGCTCTGAGCACTCTCCATGCCTCAGAAAAATTAGGATCAGCATCATACAACTTTTTCATTTCATCAAAACCAAGAACTTCAACCTTCATTTCATTCAACAAATAATGTCTTCTACTTAATGCATTAGTAACTCTATTAGTAACTCCACTCTTATGCTTAATCAAAAATGTAAAACTTTGCAAATACTCAACCCACTTTATATGTGTCTAATTCAATTTGTGTTGACTTCCCAAGTACTTTAAAGCCTTATGATCAGTATACAACACAAACTACTTAGGAATCAAATAATTTCTCAACTTCTTAAAAGCTTGAACAATAGCATAAAACTATTGATCATACATAGAATACTTCCTTTTAGCATCATTCATCTTCTCACTAAAGAAAACAATAGGCTTACCTTCTTGAATTAATATAGTTCCTATTGCACTACCACTTGCATCACATTCAACTTGAAATACCTTATTAAAATTAGAAAAACCCAATATAGGTAATTTAGCAACCTTTTGTTTCAAAGTCTCAAAACTCTTATCAACTCCATGTGTCCACTTGAATTCTTTTTTATCTCCTCTCATTGTCTCAATCATAGCATTACAAATTTATAAACTTTATGTGAAAAGTAGCCAAACCATGAAATGATCTTACCTCACCCACATTCTTAGGTGTAGGCCATTCCAAAATTGCTTTAACCTTTTTCATATACATCTTTAAACCCTAAACTAAAATAACAAATCCTAAATACATAATCTCCTCTTGCATGAAAGAACACTTTTTCAAATTAATCAACATGTTTTCCTCTTTCAATCTCTACAATACTTGCCTAACATGCTCAAGATGTTCTTCCTTAGTCTTGCTAAATATCAAAATATCATCCAAATAAACAATCACAAACTTACCCAAGAATCTTTTCAGAACTTCATTCATCAACCTCATGAAAGTACTAGGTGCATTAGTCAAACCAAAAGGCAAAACCAACCATTCATACAAACCATCTTTTGTCTTGAAAGTAGTCTTCCATTCATCACCTTCTCTGATTTTGATCTGATGATAGCCACTCTTTAAATTAATCTTAGTAAAATAATTTACTCTACTCAAACAATCCATTATGTCATACATCCTTGGTATAGGAAACCTATGTTTCACTATGATCTTGTTAATAGCTCTGGAATCAATACATATCCTCCACTCTCCATTATTCTTAGGTGCTAATATAGAAAGCACAACACATGGACTCAAAGTTTCTTTGATTAAACCCTTATGTAGAAACTCTCACACTTTCCTGTTAAGTTCTTCATTCTTTGTAGATGTAAATCTATATGGTGCTTTGTTTGAAAAACTAGCTCCAGGAATCAGATCCATACAATGACCTATACTTTTCACTGGTGGTAAATCATCAGGAATATCTTCAACAATAATATCCTTATACTCATTTAGAAATTTTCTAATTTCCTCTGGTACTCAACTACCACTATCTTTTGTCACTCAGTCATTACTAACAACACTTAGTCCTCTAGAAACTACAACAAAATAGACTTGATTCTTGTTCACTTCTTTTTCAAATTTTTTCCCATTAACCATGCAAACTTTTATCATAGTACAATTAACCTCATCTAGATTTTCAATCAAAGGCAATGATATTTTCTTCTTCCCATTCACCCAAAGAGTATATTGATTGAATCTTCCATCATGTACAACATATCTATCATATATCCAAGGTCTACCAAACAAAATATGACAACAATCCATAGGCATAATATCACACAACACTTCATCAAAGTAATGTCCAATCTTGAACTTCACAACACATTGTTCACTTACCAATATCTTATGCTCATCTTTGATCCATGAAATATGATAGGGTTTGGGATGTTTTAGCCTCTACAAATGTAAATTTGTAACCAACTCTTCTAATGCCAAATTTGTAGAACTTCCACTATCAACGATCACCGTGCAGCATTTTCCAGCCATCTGACATCTAGTCTTGAAAATACTTCTTCTAAGAATAGGTTCCTCATCACTTCCCTTATTACATAAGGTTCTTCTCACAATCAAATTTTCTCCAGCCTCAAGTCCACTTGGTGAACTCTTAATGTCTGCCCACTTTCATAATATTTATATTTAAAGGATCAATGCCCTTCTTTACCACATCTGAAACAATTATCACATAAACCACCTCTAGAATAAGAATTACCACTTCCTCAATAAGAACTAGTACTTCCTTGGTATGAACTACCACCTTTCCACTTAGTCTTGCCTTTGTCATCATTCTTCCATTCAAATTTGCCTTTATCTTGTACAAAACTATTAGATCTGCCCCCTTCACCATAAGCTCTACCTCTGCCTCTTTGGAATCTATCACCTCTACCTCTTTGTCTTTGTTCATGCTTCTTTGTCAAGATCTCCTTAGCATTCAAGGCATATTAATATGCTTCTTCCACACTTTCCAACTTCACAAAACTTATTTCATCTTGAATTCTAGATCTCAATCCATTTATGTACCTTGCAATTTTCTCAACATCATCATCCACATGTCTAGATCTGATGTCCAATCTATAGAATTCCTTAGTATACTCTTTCACAGTCATGTCTTTTTGCTTCAAATTTTGCATCTTTCTCAACAAGCTAACTTGGTAATGAATAGGAAGGAATTTGTTCTTTACCTTGCTCACCATTTTTGGCCAAGTCTTGATCTTCTCCTTTCCTCTCCTTTTTTTTTTTAATTTGCAAATTCTCCCACCATAGTAAAGCATGACCTTTTACCCTAGTAACTGAAATCTTCACCTTCCTATTATCAGGAATGTTTTCATACTCAAATAACTTCTCCATATCAAAGATCCAATCCAATAAAGAATTGGTGTCCAACTTTCCATCATACAAAACAACTTCTATAGTAGGCTTCAAATCTGCCCTAGACAATACTCATAGCAATCTTTTCTCATCTTGATCTTCTTCTAGTTCTAGATTAGGGTTTGGTACTACCACTTTATCATCACTCACATCCTCAATATGCACTCCTCTCTTCTAGGTTGTCTCTACAGTATCTAATCTAGCTGCAATTTGTCTCAATTGATCCAATATGGCATTATGAGCATTTCCTCTGCTATGAACCATCTTTACAAATCTATTTCATATAAGATCATAGCCCTCTACAAGTTATAGGTCAAATCCATAGATCTACAAACCTACAACCAAATCTAAATCAAGGTTCTACATGATCCAATTTCCACAAGGTCAAACCTTAAGCTCTTATACCACCTAACACAAGGAGGGAAAAGAATAAATAGGACCTAAGGCACACCCAATAATCCAAAGCTACCTTTTAGAGTTAACACAATGGAAGCAAACACACAAAGAGAATAGCACCAAAAAGAGAGATAGAGAGAGAGAGAGAGGACAATATTCTTTATTGATTCATGAAATGATCAACATACATGCCTAGCTATAAGGACTTATGGGTTATGGCCAGATACAATATGCATTCAAGATCTAAGATCGAACATCAAATT
Organism: Cupressus sempervirens; assembly: GCA_028749045.1. NCBI lineage: Eukaryota > Viridiplantae > Streptophyta > Pinopsida > Cupressales > Cupressaceae > Cupressus > Cupressus sempervirens. The sequence continues at coordinate 709,838,182 of CM053792.1, forward strand.
TGTAGCTCTAGACACATATGCAACAAACTTTCCAAACTTTCACATTCTAATCTAAGCTCTCCAAAAACTGTCTAACTCTAAGCCTAAATATTCTATTTATACTTGCCAAAATGGTTTATAGATCATTCTAGAATATCAAAAGTAGCAAATCCAACCCAATAATGGTTGACAAAAATTCCAAGACAAGATCTTAACATGAATGTCACAAACAAAATAAATCTTGCAAGTTAGCTCACATAGAAAATGCAAAAATCACATCCAAAATGCTGACACTAGGCATAAATAGGTTAACTTGACACATGAAGGGTTACTCAACACATAAAGAGTCACTTGGTATACACTAGGTAACTCAACACATGAAGAGTAGCTTGGAACACACACTGTACAAATTGGCACACACTATAGAGATGGGATAACACACGAACCTGAATGTTAACATGATGTGGGATAACCTCAACTCAGCTTAAACTACAAAATTACAAGCACTCGACAATTGCTACACCTTGGCAATGACTGAAACTTGGCAAAAATTGGTATAATGAGCAAAAATGAGCAGGATAACATGTCAACCCATGATGCTCCTACATCAAAAGAACCTAGCAGTGAAATCAACAAAGGAAAAGGAAAGGTTGATGCTAAAGAAGTCAAAGTGTAGATGAACAAGACATTGAAGAAAAAGGAAGATAGGAAGTATAGGAGACATGGAAATCAAAGACTTGTATGAAATATTATGTTAAAATGAAGTGCTGAAAGAGGAAAATAAAATTGTAGAGAGAAAAGGGTTGACTCCTGCCCTAGATTTCCCTAACGTATTCAAGATACAGTGGAACAAGAGAGGGAATGAAAAAGAGGAAATTGAAAAGAATATAGGAGTAGTTTGGAACAAGAGAGGGATGACCATAGACACAATCACCAATCCCCTAATTGCATTTGCAGTTAGAGTCATTGCACATAAGCTCTTTCAATCTAGTAGATTGAATAGTGTACCATGTAAAAATATGGATTTAGGCTATACTATAGTAAAGAAGGACCACTCTTATAACCTTTCCAATTTATAACTCCAACAATTATCAGAACACTTGGGACCCATAAGAAAGACAAAAAGTGCACAATGCAAATTTAGTTCAATACTTGTATGTATATTTTTCTATGTACAAAACACTTTTCCCTCATTTGGAAAAGTTTCTTGGAAGATCAACATGTCTATTGTAGTACAAATTGGAGAATACATAGAGCAAGTTGGAGATAAATTTGATACTATAATGACAAGTTATTTTGAAGACTTTAAGAAGTCAATGAAATAAACACAGAGGATATTAGTATCACTAATAGAGAAACATTTCAATGATGTTTGTTTTCTAGTTGATGTTGATTTCACTTAAGTTCAAGTTGTTGTTCCAAGCATGAGATGGCTTAGGCCATTGCCTTATGAAATTAATGTAGATGATGCATCTACAGCCGTCAATATTTTACCGAAAGAGGAAGTAGATAAGAATGCTACTACATTTGGAAATTATGATGTATCCAAGTCTAAAATCACAATGCACTTGAAGAAATATTTTTTGATGAGGAAGAAGAACAAGATTCTCAAAAAGCTCAAGGAATAATTTGGTGAGGAGGAAAAAGGAGATGAAGAAGAAGAGGATAATGAAGATAATGAAGAAGACCACTTGCTCTCACACAGGGTCAAGGTGAGGACCAAGGAGAAGAAGAAGCAAAATTTGATGAAGGTGTCAAGGGAGAAAAAGGAAATGAAGCACCTATTGCTAGAGAAAAGAAAAAGAGAAAAGCAAAGAAACCAGCAGCAAGCAAACCAAAGAAAGTTGTGAAACCTTCACAACAAAATCCTATAGTTCATGTCACTAGGACTAGCATAAGAGCTACTACTAAGAAGACTTAGGAAGTTAAAAAGCCTAAAGGTAAGAGAGATAGTACAACTACTAAGCAAGATGAACCTAAGAAAAGACAAAGGAGGGAATATATACCTCTAGCTAAATTAGATGAGGAGAAGATCGAGTCAAATGACAACAAACATTTGAAAGTGGTAAATCACAATCCATTTTTTGATTTGGATAACTTGTTTGATAATATCAAGAACAATATTTATTTATTAGGGTTCACACATGTTGAATTTGATAAACTTGGGAAGATAGAAATGAATAAAGTAGAAGAATCAATGTATGCCATGATGGAAACTTTTAAGAAAACTACAATTGAGAATGTCAACTCTTTATCCAAAAGTATAGCTGACATATTTGAGTAAAGGGGGCAATACAACCTCTCAATTGAAAGGAATATCAGAGAGATTACTCTAGCAAGAGTGATGCCAGACTTGGACAAGTCTACCATGAAAAATGCCATTAAAAAGTATAGGGGGAGATTTTATCCAAAATACAGAGCATTTAACATTTTATAGAACAATATTGAAGATGTTGTCCAAAAGACCACCTAGCTATGGAAAGTGATATATGGGTTGGCAATAGATGAGTCAATCAAACAAACACCTATGCAAGTAGGTGAAAACAAATCAGAACAATAGGTTGTTGAGATAACAAAAGATGAATCTATAAAGGAAGGACATGAAGAAGGTACTATAAAAGAAGTAGATATAAAGCCTACAATTGAGGAAGAGAAAAAAAATAGAATATACTAGAGGTACATATATTGAGTGCCATTCCACCTCATGTGGAAAAACAAGATCAACAAAAAGAACTAGTAAAGATCAATGATGTCTTTGAAAACACCAGTCAGAATATCAATCCCTTAATAGAGGAGAATATGAAGAAGATATTTATTGATACCACAACCAAGGAAAAAGTATGCAGCCATCCTATATTGGTGAGTGTGGATGAGATTGAGAAGGTAGAATTGGCATCTATAGGGGAGAAAACTAAAGAATTATCTAGTTCCCCCCCTCAATCTACAGAAGTGCAACTTACCATGCCTATGATAGTATATCAAAGGAAGGACAAAATGTCCTCACATGTTAGCACATTAGTACAAAAAAAATTTGTACATGTGGTTTCAACATATGAGAAAGATGGGACATTAGTCCAAATAGGTTAGGAAGCTAGTCCTACAACTACAATGCAAGAAAATAGTAATGAAAAGGTCATGGAAAAGGAGAAGGATAGGAATGAAGATTTAGTCTTCACTACGAAACCAAAGGAAGTGATAGAAATTCAAACACTAGTTATCCTACTAGATATTGCTACTCCTATTCCTAGTCAAGCACTTCATAGGCCAAGTGTAGAGGCTACACCCTTATAATCATCAAGGCATATTCCTAGCACATATAAGGTTAATGAGATCACATCTTATGGTGATATGAACTTAGATGAGGTGATTGAACAACCAAAGTTTGATCTTACATAAATCACCATAGAGAAAATGGGCATATTGCAGGATGCTTTAGGTAGAAAGAAATGCCAAGAACTACTTAAAAGGGAGCATAGGCAAAAACAAGCACTTAATGACATCAAGCACATATTTATTGATGCATTTAGCCTACCTGCACCTGATGAAGCCAAGCCAATCATTGAGTAGTTGGAAAATATTATGGAGAAGATCAACGATGAAGACTTGACACAAATGTCAAATTGTTAGAATGGTTTGAGAAGAAATTTTATACAAATGTAACTGAAAAGATATCAAGTGCCATTGTATTTAGTTAGGTTGAGTTAGAAACTAGAATTGATGGTGTGATGAAAGTATTGGAGAACATTTTCTGTCTTAGTTTTGTGATGTACCCCTATTTGCATAAGAAATGTAGAGACATGTTGACCATCTAGAGGGAGATTTGAAGTGAACAGGTGAAATCTTACAAAAATATCCTGCTCAAAGTCAGTCTCATTTCAGAAATTTTTTGTTAGTACAAGGTTAGTTAGCAACATTGCAAGCTCAAGATACCAACATTTGGGCTATATTGATCAGCATCTAGTCCATGTTAACCCCTTACATGGAGGTGTTAAAAAAGGAACTAGCCTTTATAGAAACATTGATGAAGAAAGATCCCCATCTTGTAAGAATTTTCCTTAGGGAAAAATCACCCAAGGCCAAGAAGCTCAACAACTAGCACAAATAGACCAATAGAGTATGATCGAAATAACAATATGAAATTTAACTGATGTATTGATGTATAAGTACACTAGGAGTTCTTGAATATAAAGGCCTCTATAATGCTTCTAGAATGTCTAGGAGTTATAAATAAGCCTCACAACTAAGCACATGTTCACTGAGAGTGGATTATCCTCCATTAAGCATAGAAGTTAGTGTGATGATGAGAGGAAGGTGTGTCACATAAAATTATGTTGTAGACACCATGTGCTTAATTAAGAGTGTGAATAATTGTGTTTTCAACATGACAACTCAGTTAATTATGCAAACTCTAGTGTTGTAGACACCATGTGCTAAAATAGAGTTTCTTACTCTTGTGTTGTCAACAACACAACTCATATGAGTATGCAAACTCCTAGGTGTCTAACCTAATAAATAATAAAATAATGCATTTATCTTAAGTAAACATAAGTAAAGTGTAAATAATAATCTTTTACACTAACACCCCCCCTTAATTGCAACTTAGGGGAATGCACTTAAGCTCACAAAATCTATGATGAAATGCATAATGGGTCCCAAATACTTGGCCATGTCAGGTACCCAAGTACAAATTCAATGCTAAAATGCAATGAAATCTCTCTAAAAATAGAGAAAGAGAGAAAACTTCATGGGAAAAACCATCCTCCAAAAAGGAAGATATGTACAATAGATAAGAGAAGGATCATGTGACCCCCTAGTGAAAAATCCCTCACCCCCAAGAGATCTCACAAATGAAGATACTTGACCTCCATGAAGGGCTTGGTGAAGATGTTAGCTACCTATTGCTTTGTAGGACAATACTAGAATGCAATGACTTGCTCATGAATCAGCTCTCTAATGTAGTTCATATGAAACTCAATATATTTGGTGAAATGATGTTGTGCTAGATGTTTTGATATTTCAATAGCACTCTAGTTATCACAATGGATGAGTGTGGGTCTGGGTAGATCAAAAGAAAACTCCTTCAGAATCTGCTGCAACCAAATAGCTTTTGTCACCATAGTCACAACTCCTCGATACTCAACCTCAGTTGATGAAAGAGAAATAGTATTTTGCATTTTACCCTACCAATAAATTTGGCTAGAACCAAGATGAAATATATATCCTGAAGTAGACTTGCGAGAATCAAGGTCCCATGCATAGTCATAATTTGTATATCCCACTAACTAAAGTCATGTACCAATTGCATAGTGTATCCCATGTGTATGTGTACCTTGAAAATAGTGCAAGATTCATTTGGTTGGCTTCCAATGAAGTTAATGTGGCTCTTTCATGAAGTGAGAAACCATTCTAACTACAAATGAGATTTCAGGGCATATATGTGTCAAGTAGATGAGGCTTCCAACCAAATGTCTATACAAAATCACATCAAAAAGTGGAGTGCAACACTTTGTCTCTAACTTAACACCTAAAAGAAAGGGAGTAGGTGTAGCCTTGCAATCACTCATGTGAAACTGAGCAAGTAGATCAAGAGCATACTTAGGTTGTGATAACATTATCGCTAATGAAGACTGATGTATCTTAATACCAAGGAAATAGTGTAGTAGACCCAAGTTTGTCATTAAAAACCTATCATGCAAAGTACCCTTAACATTTTCAATAATGGATGTTGTGCTTCTTGTAATGATCAAGTCATCAACATAAAGCATAAGAAGCAAATATGAATCATCCTTCTAAAGATTGTATACATTCATATTAGAATGACATCTGGTGAACCTTGTTGAGAGAAGAAAAGAATCCATCTTGGCATACCAAGCTCTTGGAGCTTGTTTAAGTCCATAGATAAATTTCTTCAATTTTCAAACCAAGGTAACATCCTATATGAATCTCTATGGCTACTCCATATATATCTCCTCATGAAGATCCCAATTCATGAATGCAATTTTCACATCCATCTGATGAACAATCCATCCTTGAGTTGCTACAATAGCTAGTGTCAAATGAATGGAATTCATTTTTGATACTAGTGTAAAGATCTTAGTGTAATCAATGCCAGGTACTTGAGAGAAACCTTTTGCAACAAGTCAAGCTTTATGTTTATCAACACTTCCATCCGCTATGAATTTGGTCTGATAGATCCACTTACATCTAACCAATTTTCTTCCCTTAGGAAGAGAGACTAAGTCCCATCTATCATTTCTCATAAGAGATTTATATTCTTCCTCCATTGCTCTATCCCATTCTAGAATACCTAATGCTTCTTTAAATAATTGTGGATCTAAAGCAACTATACTATAAGCATGTGGGAGTGAGTTGTGTTGTGATCTTGTTCTTCTGGTATCAGAAGGATTCCCTACCAATGGTCCTACAACATCTAATGTCTACTTAGCCCATCTAGGTCTAGTGGAAGAAGATGTAGTAGGAGTATCCTCAATCTCAATTGGTTGATGCCTCTATTTAGGTTAGGGATGAACATCTTCCAAGTCACTATTATCACTATCACTCACTTCAATGAAGGAGGAAGAAAGAGGAGGTGAAGAAGTAAAGCTTGGACAACTTTCTTCAAAATCTACACTCCTCTCATAGAATATGTCATGTGTCTCTAGATCCATTAACTTGTAGGCTTTATGTGAGTCCACATATCCAACAAGGATGCAAGGTTTGCTTTTAGCTTCTAATGCCTCGCATTTCTATGGAGGTATTTGTGCCCATGTTGGACAACCAAAGACTCTAAAGTGCTTAACCATAGGTTTTTGGCTAGTACAAGCTTCAAAAGGAGTTACACCATCCAAAGCTTTATGAGAACTCCTATTCTAGATATAGTTAGCATAATTCATTGCTTCAGCCTAGAAGATTTGATCAAGAGACTTGTTTTGTAGCATGCAAGTGGTCATCTCCTTGAGAGTTCTATTTTTCCTTTTAGCAACACCATTCTGTTGTGGCATATATGGTATTGAACGTTGAAGGTCAATTCCCTCTTGAGTGCAAAATTCTATTAGTCTTGTGTTCACATACTCCCCCCCATTATCTATTCAAAGAACTTTGATGGCTTTCCCTGGCTAATTTTCTACTCGAGCCTTGAAGTTGAGAAATATTTCAAACTTTTCACTTTTATGAGTCATGAAGAAAACCCAAGTAAGGTGAGAGTAGTCATCTATGAAGGTGAGTGCATAACAAGACTTTCCAAATGATGGCACTAGAAATGAGCCTACCATATTACTATGAACTAATTCAAGAACACATTGTGCTCCCCAAGACTTCCCCTTTTCATAAAATTTTTTTGGATGTTTTCCAAGTGAGCAACTTGAACAAACACCTTCTAAAAATTGGACTTGAGGTAGACCATTAACCATTTTCTTGCTACTAAGCTACTGAAGATATCTATAATTGAGATGTCCAAATATCTAATGCCACGGTTTTCTTTCTACATATGAATGTAACAACAAGGTTTGTGCATTTGATTTTGGCACAAAGGAGGAAAAAGTGTAAAGACTTGAATCATGATTGGCTTCTCCTATTGCAATCATTGAGTCATCCTTGATTCTTTTCACTACCATTGAATCTAGAAGAAATTCAACTTTATTTCCACCTCCATAGTGAGTCATTTTTTAGACTGAAAGAAGGTTGGAGGTAAGATTAGGAACATATAGAACATCCTTGAACACTCCATTTTTCATCTCAACTTCACCTTTACCTTCAACTTCCACTTTTGTATCATCACCTACAAAGATGTGTAGTACCTCTAAATGTGTCATGGAAGAAAAAAATCTCTTTGATGCACCCATATGATGTGTGGCCCCTAAATCAATGATCCATTCTCCCTTACTAACAATTTTTGTGAGTAAAGCATGCCCTTTGCCTTTAGAATCTAAGGAGGAAGATCCTTTCTCATTATAAGCATTAGGCACTAGAACATTGTGTTTCTTCATGATGTTCTTCAACTCATCAATCTATTTATGATAACACTGATGTTCATCATGACTCATCTTCTTACAATAGGAACACTTTTTCTTCTCCTGATTAGTGTCCCCCTTTTTGTTTGTATTCGAGGAAGACTTGCCTTGCTGATTTGATGTTGGTGTTGTCTTTTCTATATCCTCTTGTTTTCTATTCTTCCACTTCTTCTTTTTGCCCTTTTTCTTGGTTTGAACTTTGACCAACTAAATTTTGAGATCCCTCATTATTAGCCACCAATGCCTTAGAATTTGAAGACTTGAGAATCCCTATTGTTTGCAATTTAGTTTTTGCATCCTCTAACAGCTGAGCATAATGATAAAAAGTGATTTTCTGATAGGAAGCTCCTAAGATAGTCTTTGCATGCTGAAAGAAGAGACAAATGTGGAGTACTTAGATGGTAGCTTATTATGAATGAGATAGATCAACTTGTCATCTTTAATAGGACTACCACAATCATCAAGTTTTGTTCTTAATTTTATTCACCTTAATGATAAAATCTTGTATAGATTCAAAAGTCTTAGGATCTAGGGAGACAAGCTCATCTTCAATGTTTTAAACATCCTCCTCAATCACTTTACCATATAGGTATTTGAGGGCATCCCAAGTTTCCTTGAATGTATCATACTTCATGATCTGATAGAGAATCTTGTCTTCAACCCCTAACCTAATATCACTTAGGGCTTTCCTATATGCCTTTACACAAGCTTCAATATCACTTTGAGATACTTTATCACCTATTGGTTTAGGAAAGGAACCATCTACATATTGAGAAACTTCATCATCCATCAATTCATACCATTTTTTAATAGACCATGTTGTAGTTATGTGGTTTTAATTTTGGAATCTTAAGATTTCCCATGATGCAAGAAACGAAAGATAACAATAGGAAAAGAGGAACACAACACCAAGAGACACCCCCCGCCCCCATTCACTCGATCAAGAAACCCCCCCCCAAATGAAAGATTTTGGCACTTTATACATAGTGTGATTATAATAGCCACTTGCCAATTTTGGCCTTAGTGGACTTTTGATTTATTGTTTACAACCTCCTCTTGGAGTTCAAATCTAGTACAAAGAACTATGGCTCAAATATACAATGAATTTGAAGTTTTATCAAAGCATTAAAATGTAAAAAATGACCTATTTTTGAAAGTGATATATCAGTATACACAAGCCTATAATTTGATTCCAAATCTAGGAAGTAGATGAAAAATTATTCAGTTTCAAAAAAAATAGAACTTGATTTGGAGTCCAGACAAGCCTATATAGAGCAACTGAATTTGCAAAATGCAAGATTGGACAGGTACAATCACCAAAAACTATAATTTCTAACAAATTTGTTCACCAAAACAATAAAATAATAGTATCACTAAATTTTTTTAGGAAATTCTAGCCAAAAAAAAAAAAAAAAATTGCACTTGATTTGGAGCTCTGATGACTCTGATATGGCCTCCCAAAGTCAGACTATCAAATCAAAACTGAATCTTGAGAAGGGTCTATTCAACAAACTGCGAGGTTAAATTTGACATCCAAACAGACATTTTGGTAGTGTAATTTTTCTTATGAATGATGGTCAAATACACATCAAATTTAAGATAGTGAAATTCTTACATCAGTATAAAAGATGCCCTCTGACATAGAAGATGGTGTCACTGCTAATGTCACTTGTACAACCGATTTACGTGGCTGCTGAGGTAGCTATATGGTGTCTAATGTATTACTATGTTGACTTAGATTGTATGATGTGGTGAGCTATCTGGATGCCACTTGATTACATGGTGGTGCCATGTGTCACCATGGCTGAGGGTGCAAATAGAGCCGATGCATGGCAAGGTCAACAAAGTAAAAAATGTTGTCAAATTTTCATTTTTGGTCACTAGCGAGGGTCTACTTCACTAGTGGGAGGGAAGCCAATGTGGTACTTTAGTCCCACATGCACGACAATAGAGTTTTGCAATGTATTAAAAAGTAAAGCTCGTCGATAGTTAAATAATGTGAAGTCATCGGTGATATTATCATTGTGAGTTGAATATGCATTGATTTGTGAATATGGATACCAAAATATTGTGAGAATATTCGATTAGCTAGAATATTTGATGCCTCTAGGATCTATGGGCTATTCTCCAGTGAATTAAATAGAATATTGTAGATTCTCAGAGAATATTTTGCAACCATGGGAGCCAGGATTCGATCACCCAATTCCTGCAAAAATAATTTTCTCTACAATCCAAAAATTGCAAAATAATGGAAGAGAAAATAATTTCAAATTTGAAAAAATAAATGCATAGATCTAAAAAATGATCATACCAAATACTGAAAATTGGGCCTCCAGGTGTTAGTTTGCAAAAAAAATTTGCCTCAAATTTGACTATGGCCCAACATAGGCAAATTTAGAGTCAATTTTCACAAAATTGACACTCTGAATGCAATGGTGAGGTTTGCTTTGGCTCTAGATGCTCCCAATAGTTGTGGATACTCTAGATCTGAATCGAGGTATCCTTAGAGAGGTGAAGCAAGAATGGTCTCCAATGGCTATGAAATGATGCTCCTATGGCTATGATACCATGTAAGAATTTTCCTTAGGGAAGAATCACCCAAGACCAAGAAGCTCAACAACTAACATAAAATAGACCAATAGAGTATGATCAAAATAACAATATGAAATTTAATTGATGTAAAAGTACACTAGGATTGCCTGAATATAAAGACCTCTAGAATGCTTCTAGAATTTCTAGGAGTTAGCAATATGATAAGCCTCACAACTAAGCACATGTCCACCAAGAGTGGATTATCCTCCATTAAGCACAGGAGTTAGTGCAATGATGAGAGGATAAGCCTAGAAAGGTGTGTCATGTAAAATTATGTTGTAGACACCATGTGCTTAATTAAGAGTGTGAATAACTGTGTTGTCAACATGACAACTCAATTAATTATGTAGACTCTAATGTTGTAGACATCATTTGTTAAAATAGAGTTTCTTACTCCTATGTTGTCAACAAGACAACTCATATGAGTATGCAAACTCCTAGGCATCTAACCTAATAAATAATTAAATAATGCATTTATCCTAAGTAAACGTAAGTAAAGTGTAAATAATGATTATTTACACTAACACATCTTTCTACTCATGAAGGCCTAGTTAACCTTGCTACCGAGATAGCTATTCAAATCAAATCTCTAGAGGTAGCATGTGACAACCAAGATGCAACAGTAAAGCTAATAATGGAGGTCCATAAATCATTCTTGGACAAACACAATTTCTGTGTACCACCCATGACATAAGTGTGAAAAAGGGGGAGAATGAGATAAAAGAAAAGAATGATAAGTTTTGGGGGAGACCAAACAAAGGGGAGTTAGTTTAGAGAAACAAAGCTAGCACAACAGATCTACTCAGTAGGAGTATTTAGATTCAGAAAAGAACAATCAACTTAGGGAGAGTTATAGAATTTTGAGGTATGATTGACAAATCACAAGTTTTGCAAAATTTTGAATTTTTGAGATTTTGTATGTAAGTTGAATACTTAATAGAGATTATCTAAATTATTCTCATAAGTTAAGGTTATTCATCCATGACCAAGTTCTTTTACCACTCATGTCAAAGGGGGGGATTGTTAATCTCAGATTGGTCTTGACATATGAGTGACAATACACTTAAGTCATTTACAAGATAGAACTTAGTTCATGTCAAAATAGTAATGTATGTTGAGCATAAGTTGTCAGGTAATATGTGTTGAGTGAGATACATAGTATGTGCCAAGTAAGTAATAAGTGTCAAGTCACTCAAGTGCCAAGTAGATAGTTTATGCCAAGTGATTCAGATATTGAGTGATCAATGGATGTCAAGACATTTAGAGGTCAAGTTACAAAATTGAAGATACAGTGGATCTCAAGCATCAAAGACTTCAAGTGCCAAGTAAAACAGTTTTTGACATAGTTGTTTGTAAAGGCACAAACCTCTATGTAAACCATTTTTTAGCTAAGTTAAGGATTTTTTGCAATTCTAAATGATAAGAACAAATCTATATCAAGGATCCCTATGCAGTACATGCAACCAATTAGTTAAAGGGGTGGATTAAGTAGAAAAATGGGTGAATCACAATCATTGATTCATACCTAACCCTAAGTCACCTAGGTCTTCTTAAGGAAGGAAAACCCTAAACATTATATGTGTGAAGAGAAAAGTTTGCATGGCAAAACAAAGCATTCATGGTGGCTGAGTTGTAAATTGAGTTATTCAGTTAGAGGAGAATAGAGGAAAGAAGCTAGAGGATAGAAGTGATACATTTGATTAGAGAGGATCAAGGATACATGCAAAGAGGTGATCTGTTATCTAGCAATAGAGTACTAACCACAAGATCATTGATGAGACATTATAATAGGTGAATTAGTTAAATATTCTAATAGAGTAGTCCTAATAGGCTATTGTAAATCCTTTAATAAGGTGTTGACTTCATTGTAAGTTTAAGTCCTTTAATCAGGCACACTTCTAATAGGGTGTTGAAATCCTTTAACAGGGTAAGATCTAACAATCTTGTAAGCCATTAATAGGGCAAACCTTTCATAGGGAAGATCATAGTTTATAATCAAACATTGTAACCTTCATTGGATACACTTTACAACCGTATTAGTGAAAATTTGTAGGTGTCATCCCCACCCAATTTTTGCCTTCTCATTAGAGGGTTTCTAGGTAACCAAATATCTTGTGCCATATATGTGTTGAATGTCATTTGCTTTCATGCTATGGATGAATATGTTTAGCTAGCTATTTTATGCAAATTATGAGATGGATGTGTGGCAAATGATTTTATGGTTAAAGTTTTGAAGGACTAATTCACACCCCCCCACCTGCCTCTCAAATTTTACTTTCCCTATTGTATTTCCAATAATGTTCTTTTTGTTGCTGCATAGTAATACTCCATTGGATCAGCTTGAAATCTAGCTATAATTCCAATTGCAGTTGCTATATTTGGTCTAGTGTGAGTGAGATATTACAAACCTCCAATCATGGATTTGTACTTCTTCATCTCAACTATAATTTTCTCATCTTTGCTAGATAAATTGTGACCAATTATCATTGGTATACCAATAGGATTACAACTTTCCAAACCAAATCTCTTCAATAAATCTTTCAAATACTTAGCCTATGATATAAAGATACCATCATTGTTTTGCACAATCTGCAAACCTAGGAAACCCTTCATTTCTCCTATCATACTCACCTCAAACTCATTCTTCATTTCTTCAATAAACTTACCACTTGCTTCATCATTACCTTCAAATATTTTTTCCTCAAAAAATATTACTATTATCAACAAACCATTCTCTATTTCTTTCAAATACAAGTTACTATCCATCATACCTTTAGCAAATCCAAGCTTTGCCAAATAACTATCCAACCTTGCATACGAGGTTCTAGGTGCTTTCTTTAGACCCTATAGAGCTTTCTCAGTCTACATACCACATCTTTTTCTTCTATCAGAGGGAAACCTTCAAGCTACTCAATGTATACCTCTTCTTCAAGTTCTCCATTCAGGAAGGCTGATTTTGCATCCATCTCATACACTTTGAATTTTGTATTCACTGCATATGCCAAGAAAATTCTTACTATTTCCATTCTAGCTACAAGGGAATGAGTCTCCTTGCAGTCAATTCCTTCTTTTTGTGAATATCCTTTGCACACAAGTCTATCCTTATTTCTTACCACTTCACCTTCTACATTCATCTTGTTTCTAAATAGCAATTTGGTTCCAATAACATTCTTGTCTTTAGGCCTTGAAACTAATTCCCATTTTTCATTCTTCATAATTTGATCTAATTATTCCTTCACTACTTGAATCCAATGATCATCTTTACAGGCTTCATCTACACTCTTAGGTTTAACTTGAGAAATCAAACATATATCTTCATTAAATTTATTTCTTGTCATCACTTCTTTGTCTTTTCTTCCAATTATCTGCTCTAGAGGATGATTCTTTGTCAAAATCCTATTAGAGGTAGGAGTTTCTAACTCAACTCTTATCTCTTCCCCCTATTTCTTCAACAATTTTCTTATGATTTTGTAGATCATTGTAAGTCACAAAGAAAAATTCTACATTATGTCTAACAATTCTTGTATTATCTTCTTCTTCATCAAAATTGTAATCCATCATCTTTTCCTTGACACCAAACTTTTCATCAACTTTTACATTTTAACATTCAACTATAGTCTTATTTCTATGGTTAAAACATCTGTAAACTTTATTTTTCAATGAATAACCAAGAAACATACTTTCATCTCTTCTTAGATTAAACTTACCAATATCATCATCTCTCTTTATATAACATTTGCTTCCAAAGATTCTAAAATACTTAACTAATGGTGAATTACCAAACCATAATTCATAGGGAGTCTTATCTATACCTTTTCTATCTGTTAATAGTATACATTGTTGTATTGACTGCTTGTCTCCAAAATTTCTTTGATACATCATTTTCAAACATCATTGTTCTTGCTTCCTCTTCTACTGATATGTTTCTTCTTTCAACAATCCTATTTTGCGTAAGTGCCTTGGGTGAAGACAATTGTCTCTTGATTTCATTCTCTTCACAAAATATGTTAAACTATTTAGAGGTAAACTCTCCTCTATTAGATCTCAAACATCTTATCTTAACACCAGATTTATTCTCAACTCTATTCTTGAATATCTTAAACTTCTCAAATGCTTGAGATTTCTCTTTAAGGAATGCTACCCACATCATTCTAGTCAAAGAATCAACAAAAACCATGAAATACCTTTCTCTATAGAATTCACTTGTCCTTGAGGGACCACTCAAATTAGTGTGAATAATTTTTATCTTCTTTGTAGTAGTGAACTTCTTGTTGGGAAATAAATACCTTCTTCTGCTTAGCCAAGATACACTCTTTGCAAACAATATTAGTAGGCTTTATTATCTTAGGAAGATGTCTAACTTCAAATGTGCTACTAACCTTCACAATGTTATCAAAATTTATATGATAAAACTTCCTATGCCATAGCCAACTATTATCCACTTTAGCAACCAAACATGTTACTTCAGTAGGATTCACTTGAAATACATTACCTCTGGACCTTGTTCCTATTCCAATCTTCTTACCATCATTGTCTTTGATAATGCAAGTCTTCTCTATGGATTACAATAGATGACCTTTATCTACCAATTATCCAACACTCAACAAGTTATGATTTAATCCATCAACAAAGTAAACATCATCAGTGTTAGTCTTTCCATCAAGAGCAATAGATCATATCCCTATGATGTGACAGATTGCATTATTACCAATTTTAACAATACTTCCATCATGATTCCTAAATTTAACAAACATATTTATATCACCAATCATGTGATTTGAACATCTACTATCTATCATTCAATCAGACTTATTTTCAACTTGGGAAACTAGAACTTTTTCTTTTCTAATTTCTTTGTCAAGGTCATCTTCCTTAATGGCTATGAATCCTAGCTCATCATCACTTTCACTCTAGAATTTTTCATCAGATTCCTCTTTTTCCTTAATGTCTATGAATCCTATCTCATCATCACTTTCACTCTAAAAAATTTCATCAAATTCCTCATCTTCATTTGTTGATAGGAAATTTCTAGGTCTCCTAGGCTTAAACTTTCCATTATAAATTTTCTCTCTTTTAGGACATTTAGATGCATAATTATAAAATTCATTATAATTCCAACATTTAAAAATATTCTTCCCATTTGGTTCTCTTCTTACAAGAAGGGTTATTCCTTCTTCAATCTTCTTATCTTCATCATATCTTGTTCTATTACTACTAACAAAATCTCCATGTGTGCTCACAATTCTACTCAAATTAGTTTTAATAGTTAAAGCAGTAAAATTTGTTTCAACTCTTGTCAACTCTCTAGATTTTCTTAGACTTGATTCTATTGATTCAAATCTTCTAAGCAACGTTTCTTCGAAAAACTTCTTAGTACAAGGTATCAAAAGTTCAATCATCTAGCTTGCTTGCTTGAATAGTGGTGTCAAGGTTTTCATGATATTCCATACTACCTCATCTTCTTCTTTGGATCCACCATATGATTTAATTCTTACAACAATCTTAGATGTCCTGCTGACATAACTTCTTACAAATTCATCTTCCATCATTTTAGCATCTTGAAATACATAACTCTAATTTTGCAATCTTATTCTCTTCACATGTGTATCACCCTCAAAAGTAGATTATAATGCTTTCAAAATATCATAAGATATTAATAGAGACTTTACCTAACTATATTCATTCTATGGAAGGGCTAATAGTAAGGCTTCTTTGGCTCGCATATTGCACATGAACATATCTCTTTCTACTTCACTACATTCCTCAATATTTTCTTATTTTACAATTACCTTGTTTCTTTTTCTCAAAAGCCAATAACCTAAACCCATACACAGAAAATGTGTCTTCATCTTATCCTTTCAAATATCATAGTTGACCCCATCAAATTAAAACTGTCATTTCTAAAAATATTTTCCATTGATCTCCTAATTTTGGTAAGCTTTGTCTTCAAGGACCTTATGCTCTGATACCAATTGTTAGAATATATAGTCCACCAATATAACTGAATGAGGGGGGGGCGGGGGGGTGTTGAATCATTTATGCAACTATTATCATAGTTATTAAACTTAACCATGTGAACAATATAATCAAAAACCACAACAAGGTACTCATCCATAATAAAACCAACTATGTTAACTGGGGAAACCCTTCATCAGAGGGAAAACCCTAGTGGGGATGGTAACAACAAGATGATGCACTAATATAAATATTCCTTGTTAGAGGATGAACCCTATTAGAAGTTGTACCAACCCTTTTAGGAGTTGTGGAAGATAGATGGACCCATTGTCCAAACAACTTCAAGGGAAAGACTAATGAACCCACTGTCCAAATGATCCTTGTATTGTTCCTTGCAAAAGAAAAGAATTCAATTGTACTTCCTTCATCTTTCTCTATTCTATCAACCAGACCTCTACTCCTTCTAATCTTGTAACTATATCACAAATCTTACATCCAATAATCCCTTGGATTGCTTACTTGCATTCACCAAACACTCTACTTCTTTTTGCACTTTGTATAGAACATATATTCTTCTTTCTTCTTCTTACAAAAAAAGAATTTTTTTTCCTTCATAACCTATCTTCAAAATAATTCCTTGAGTCGGCCTTGAGGTTTTCCCAATTAATTATAATAAGATAATTAACTAATTTGCAATTACAATAGCATTTTTGGCTCATAGTATTACAAAACTTCACATGTGTAATACTAGAGCTTGTGCACTTTTTGATGTCAACATCAAACTATCATCTTTTATAGGCTGATCACCCATCACTAGATTATATCTCTACTAGAAGAAATAATAAGATCATAAAAATTTCTTTCCATGCACTTTGTCACTGCACTACTCTTTGAAAATCACTTATGGCTTCTCTACATATTTGACTTAGACTCTGTGCATTTGACCTCATCATCAAAACACAATATGGAACACATCCTTGACCGTGCATCTCTAAATAATCAAAACACTATCTATACAACCACAATCTCTATATGCTACTATGCCAGTCTTTACAAACTTACTGCTATGTTGACATGGATGACAAACACAGTCATGAATACAACATGTCAATCATGCTAACAATCTCCCCAAGTGTTCTTGCAATACTTAGGATACTCCCTCAAAGGAAAACCATCAGCATTCATGCTAACACTCAATATCACTTAAGAGACACATTATGTGATCTAATGAGTCAAAATGGGTCATAAGGTACCTTATGACCTTTTTTGACCCATTCAAATGATTATATATGTGTTAAGGGGTCTTTGAATACCTTAAGACATACATTATGCTTTCAAATGGACTCAAAGGGGTCAAAGGGTACCCAATGTTTCTTTTTAACCCATTCAAACCATTATATGTGTGTGTATGTACTCTTAGATAGTTTAAGACACATATTATACTATCAAGTGGGTTCTTTAACCCATTAGATCCATTATATGTGTGTTATGGGGTTTGAGGAAACCTAAAGACACACATTTTATGATCAAATAGGTCAAATTATGGTGATAGGGTATCCTGAGACACCTTTTGATCTATTTCATCACAATATGTGTGCTAAGTGGTCCTCACACCCCTTATGACACACATTAAGTGATCAAATGGGTCAAAAGTTGTGCTAGGGTGCTCTATGCCACCTTTTTTCCAATTCAAACCATTATATGTGTGCTAAAGGGTTTACAGACCACTTAAGACATATATTATGTGATTGAATGGGTCAAAAGGGGTCACATTGTACCCTATGACCCATAAACCATTATATGAGTGCTAAGGGGTCTGTAGTGTTTCAAATTTGATTAGGGTAGATGATATAATGTTGTCATTTATGGCAACATATAGTCGAGATTAAGTGGGAAATTCACGGAGATAAAGATTTAATAGAAGTACTTAGAAATTTGTCTAAATCTGTTAGCATAGGCAATATTTTGTTTGGTGCAATTAGTAGAGGTAATATTGTCATGTGCACTTCCAACTACAACAAGTATAATATGTCAGGGTACTACAACTATATGCATGAAGTTGCATGTATAATACGAATGAAGTTATTAGAGTTCTTCTCGTTGTAGTAATGGCCACCAGTACATGATAAATTCAATGAATCAAATAATTTATATTAAGGAATTATTTTGTTTATCAAAATAATTACTTGATTAATCAAGGATGACATCCTAGATGTTGACCCTAAGTTAGCAAGAGCTAATTTTGTATTTTCAGAAGTGTGTAAAAGTATGAAGGTCAAGAGTACAAGTTATTATGAAATAACTTAGTATAAAGTATAGAACTTGAGATGTGAAGTTTGGTGATGTCCCTAACACTAAAATGCTATTATTTTGAGATGTGAATTTTGATGTTAGATCAGAGTAGTATAGACATATGATTAGCTTTATGAAGAGCAACAAAGATAAATCAGATATTGAAGATATCAGCAATAGTAAGAGGTTTTGTACATATCTCTTGTAATGAAGAACATTATTGTATATTGCATATTTGGGAAGTGGGATCACCTTGTTAGAATTCTTTAGAATAACTGAGAGGGGGGGGGGGGGTGAATCAATTATTCAAGGTCTAAATGCCCTAACAATACTTTTTCTCTACTTTTAATGAATCCATACACTTTTTATCCATCCAAACTAAAGTCAACCATATTAGCAAGTTATAGTAAATCAACATGCAGAGATAAAATATGAAAGATCAACACATGACACAATGATTTACATGGAAACCCAATTTGGGAAAAACCACTAGTAACATGCTACTTGATTTTCACTCTTTTAAAGTGATGCCCTGTTAAAAGCTTTCCTTGTTAAAGGTTTACAACACACTGTTAAATGTGACCTTGTTAGAGGATTTCACCAAACTGTTAGGAATGGGTCTGGTTAAAGGACTTTTGAACATTCACTTGGAATGTCACCTTGTTAAAAGATTTACCTCATGGCTATTAAACCAACCTAAGTCCATAGGATTTAAACTATCTGTTGCAATTGCTAGAGAGTAACAATAATGGCTTTTTGATCTGATATAACTTGCAACATACTTTGCAAATTTTAGATCACACTTCAGTTCTATCCTTTTTCTTGGCTTTAATCACTTTAGCTCTAACTGCTTTTCTTCTTCTCAAGCTTCATCTCCTTGAGTCTTCCTGCTCATTATTCCAATGCATTCATATCTAGGTCTTCTTATTGAAACAGAGTAACTATGCTCTCTTTCCTCCTTAGCCCCTCCTTTAGCATTTTATGCTTTCATGCTTCACCACCTCTCTCTCTCTTTTTCTTCATAAACTTATTTCTCTTTAAATATAAATCTAATTTGCCTTTTTCGCTCAATTCTCCCTCTCCAATTTTAGGGTTTCAATTAGATTAGGTAGGATACAATGTATCTAACCCATATCTTGTTCTTATTAAAAAATTCGTCAGTTGTATCTTTTAAAAATGTTCTACATGGTGTTCTATGCCACCAGCTCATCATTCTTATCTTCCATTTAATTTACAAACTTCTAGATAACAACCTTGTCAACTTAGATCTGGAAAATCTTTGATTTTCAAAATAATGCAGCAACTTGGCATCATTGATTTACTAGTGCTCGGCACCTCTGTGTTACTCGGCATTATTAGTTTTCTGATGCTCAGCATCTATTTCCTAGATAGCTCGGCACTTGAAGTTCACTCAACAGTTGATAAATTCTGCATCACTCGACATCTAAAGTTTACTCGGCACTTGATAAATTCTGTATCACTCAGCATCTGAAGTTTACTCGATAATTGTATCACTTGGCTTCAACTAGGAATCTGTTCGGAACCTACTAGCTTGCTTGGCTTCCTCTCTCTAATGAACTTTAGTTAGGCTTTACAAATGTCTTAGCTAAAAACCTTTCATCTCTAATATGTTTTAGTGTGTCCATTCTCTATTTCTCATAGTATGTCATCAACACACTTTTTCATCGATGGCTTAGTTGATCCTTGTACTTCATTACAACATCATAACTTCAACCTTTCTCTTGGTGTACTAGTTACATCTTATTGATTGCCTCCTTCTTATCAATCAACTAACTGATAGTATTTGGATCACTAAAGCAATTGTCATTCCTACAAGTAGCAAGTTTGACATCAATGACAAAACAATGATTGAGAACATTCTTTACCAGTTTCATATGATCATCCTAACAACTTTCCTCATGATCTTTTCAATCATTTCCAACAATCTCCCTCTTTGGCATTAATGGAAAAACCAAACTGATCAATTGTTCATCTTAGTTACAATCTCCCTCTATCTTTGTATTGATCAAGTTTTTGCATATTTCTCCCTCTTTGACATAAATGCCAAAGATGTAGCATCTTTATCATGCAAAATATAAGCTTTGGATTCTTGTTATTTTTCTCCCTCTATCACCATGCTTGTGACTGATTTGGATTTTATGCTCCTGCTATCATCCTCTGCATCATTCTTCTGACATTTCAATGATTTATTACTGGTGATGCAGGGCAACTTTCTTGTTGCTTTAAACTGCTTGAGTTAGGCGTATTACCCCCAAATTGCCTCTAAGATATTCATAAGAATCCTTTGGCAATGGTTTGCTGAAGATATCTGTAGTTTGTTCCTTTGTGTGAATGTATTCCAACTTTACTTGTTTGTCTTCTACTAGTTCTCTGACATAATGATACTTGATTGCGATGTGCTTGGTTTTTGCATGCATTACTGGATTTTTGGATATGTTTATAGCACTTGTGTTATCACAATACAATATCACAGGTTTTGTTACCTCTTCTTTCATTCCTTCCAATAGATGTGTGAGCCACACAATGTTTGTGCAATTGATTGTTGCTGCCACATATTCTGATTTTGCAGTGGATTGAGATGTGCATGTTTGTTTCTTGCTAGTCCAGGTAACTAGCCTTTTGCCTAGAAATAATGCACCTCCACTTGTGCTTTTTCTATCATCAATGTTGCCTCCCCAATATACATCTATATATGCATTGAGCTCAAATTTTCCATTCTTCTTATAGTATAGACAAAAG
The DNA here is from genome assembly GCA_028749045.1 of Cupressus sempervirens. NCBI lineage: Eukaryota > Viridiplantae > Streptophyta > Pinopsida > Cupressales > Cupressaceae > Cupressus > Cupressus sempervirens. The sequence goes on from CM053792.1 coordinate 709,859,769, forward strand.
TTATCAGTTCCTTTAAGATATCTCATTATTCTTTTTACTATTATGAGATGATTTTCTTTGGGATTAGCAGAGAATCTAGCCACTATTCCAACTGCTAATGCTATGTCTGGTCTACTATGTACAACATATTGTAGTTTTCCAATCATGGATCTGTACATTGTTTGATTGACTTCAACTGATTCATCATTTTTGGACAACTTATTCCTTGTTGCCATTAGTGTGCTAACTGGTTTGGACTCCTCCAATCCAAATGTTTTAAGAATCTCTTTGATGTACTTTGTTTGTGTCACAAATATACCATGTTTTAGTTGATGTACTTGCAATCCAACAAAAAATTTGATTTCTCCAAACATGGACATTTCAAATTCATATTTCATTTTGTCAGAAAAGCCTTTGCAAAGCACTTCTTTTCCACCAAACACTATGTCATCCACAAATATTTTAGATACAATAATATCCTTACCTTTTTTTTCTTTGATGTACATGTTGTTGTTATCATTAGTTCTTTCAAATCCTATTTGCACTAGATACTTGTGAAGTCTTTCATACCATGCTCTAGGTGCTTGTTTCAAACCATAGAGTGCTTTATGTAGCTTACAAACCATATCCCTATTGTTCTCATCAAAAAATCCTTCTGGTTGTTCAATGTAGACTTCTTCTTCTAGTATACCATTTAAAAAAGAAAACTTTACATCCATCTAATAGACTTTAAAATCTTTATATGCAGCATATGCAAGTAAAGTTCTTACTCCTTTCATTCTAGCAATAGGGGTGAATGTTTCCCCATAGTCTAGTACTTCTTCTTGATCATAACCCTTGCATACTAGTCTAGCTTTGTTTCGATTGATCTCACCATTCTCATCTAACTTGTTTCTGAATACCCATTTGGTGCCAATCACATTCTTGTCAACTAGTCTGGGAACCAAACTCCAAGTTTTGTTCTTCTTTATTTGATCAATCTCTTCTTCCATAGATTTATACTAGTCATCATCTTGTAATGCACCATATATTGTCTTAGGTTCAGATTTTCTAATTAGACAGGATTCATGTCTTAGTTTGTTCCTTGTCATTGGTCTTGCATCTTTGTCACCAATTATCTGTTCAACAGGGTGATGTCTTTTTACATATTTGGATAATCTTGGTTCTGTCCTTGTTTCCATGTTTGATGTTTTTGATTCAGGGTCACTATCTACCAAGTTTTTAGGTTTTTCTTCATCTCTTTCATATGTACTGACTTTAGAATCAGATTGTGCATTTTCTGAATTTTGTAACTCGGCTTCTGAATGCAACTCGGCATTCACTGGTTGTGAGTCAGTTGAAATTGAAATTTGTTGTTGAGTTTCAATTTGATTGACATCATCCTCATCAGTCATTCCTTCATAGGAATATGCAAAGGTTTTGTATTCATCCATTATTTTTGGTTCTTTATCTTGGACTTTTGTATGTTCATCAAAGTTTACATTTACACTTTCCACAATTTTATTAGTGTTAGTATTCAAACACTTGTATGCCTTACTTCTAGTGGAATAACCAAGGAATATGCCTTCATCACTTTTTACATCAAATTTTCCATTTCTAGTACCTTTAAGGATAAAGCATTTGCAACCAAATACTTTGAAATGTTTTACATTTGGTGAGTGACCATACCATAATTCAAAAGGTGTTGTATTTGTACCTTTCTTAACTTGTACTCGGTTCAATGTATGAACAGCTACACTTACAACTTCTCTCCAGTATTTTAGAGCAACAGTCTTTTCCATCATTAATGTTCTAGCATAGTCAATCACAAATCTATTTCTTATTTCAGCAATTCCATTCTGTGGGGGAGTTCTAAGAGCTGACATTTGTCTTTTGATTCCTTTATCATTACAACATATCTCGAATTCATTTGATGTGAATTCACCACCTCTGTCTGATCTTAGGCATTTCAAGCTCTTTCTCATTTTCTTTTCAACTCTAGCCACATACCACTTAAACATTTGAAAAGAATCAAATTTTTTCTTTAAGAACATAATAGTTATCAACAAACAACATTATGTACTTATCTCCTTTATAGCTTTGTACTTCCATTGGACCACATAAGTCAGTATAAACTAGTTCAAGTACTTCTTTGGATGTATAGTTTTTCCTTTTGAAACTTGACTTTATCATCTTTCCTAGCTGACATTGTTTGCACATGATATTATCAGGCTTCTTCAATTTTGGTAAACCTCTTGCTTTCTTCATTTTACTGATCTTGACCAAATTTTCAAAGTTGACAGGACATAGCCTTCTATGCCATAACCATTCATCATCAAATTTTGCAATAAAGCAAGAAAAATCATCCATATCAAGGTAAAATAGATTACTCCTTGTTTGATCTCCTTTTCCTATTAGTTTACCATTAGTATCATAGATTTTTGCAGTTTTGTTTCCAAATTCTACTTTGCTTCCTATATTGCCTAACTATGAGACGCTCAACAAATTGTAGTTTAATCCTTCAACATAGTATGCATTATCACATGAAATTTTCTCTGTGAGCTTAATGGAACCTTTTCCTTTAACTTGACATGGAGCATCATTACCAAATCTAACAGTATTTCCATCATACGGAGTAAAGTTAACAAACTTACTTTTGTCTCATGTCATGTGATGTGAGCATCCACTGTCTATGATCCACCTGTCATTCTTGTTCATACATGTTACCAGTGTTGTGGGCTCTTCTTCATTAGATTGGTCCTTCATGGCTACATAAACAACTTCATCATCATTATCATCAAAATTTTCTTCAACAATATAACACTTCTTACCTTTGTCTTTGTAATCTCTCCTGTAATCACCTCTTTTGAATTTGTTTTTGTTACCTTCCTTGTAATCCTTTTTTTGTGTACATCTGGTAGTAATATGACCTACTTCATTGCAATTGAAACAAATTATAGGCATCTTACCTTTGAATTTTCCTTTGCCTCTATGAAATCTTCTAGCAAGCAATGCTTCCAATTGTTCCACATCTTCCTCATTAGTGCTACTATCACTGGATACATATTACATTTTTCTTCCTTTCTTTGATTTCTCCTGTTCAACATCTTTTAGTGATAGCCTGGCCTTAAATGTAGATTCAACATTCTTAGGTCTGTAGCTGTCAAAGTTAGATAACTCAAATGCAGTGAGTCTACCTATTATACCTTCAAAACTTAGATTGTTTCCTAGTACACAACTTAGTTCTTGTATTGCTGATACTCTAATAACATAGATAGGGAGAAAAGTTCTTAAGAACTTACTATTAATAGTATCTTCATCCAATTGACCATTCAAACATCTTATTGCACTTACCACTTTCTTTATTCTTGTGTCATACTAAGTAGCATTCTCATTTTCCTCCATTTTCATATCATCAAACTTTCCTCTGAGACTTTCTCTTTTTTCTCTCTATACATTCTAATCTCCTCCATAGATGTCTAATAGGGATTTCCACATTTTGAATGCAGTGTCACATCCTTTGATATCATTGAATTCAGCATAGTTGAGTGCAAAGGCAATCTCCAGCATTGTCTGATTGTGTTCCTGCTTGTTTTTCATGTCTTCTGTAGTAAGAGTACTAGTTGGATCTACATGTTTAGTGACAATTGAATTTTGGGCATAATCTCCTATGGATCCATGATGTAGCTTCATCAAACTTTTCCATGCAACAAAGTTGTCTTTGTTGAGCTTGGGAACTTCTCTCTTAGGAATTTTGATCTTTTCTGCTTATAGTCCCTTTAAACTGAATCAACAGTTTGGCTCTGATACCAATTGTTAGAATTCTTTAGAATAGCTGAGAGGGGGGATGAATCAATTATTCAAGGTCCAAATGCCCTAATAATAATTTTTCTCTACTTTTAATGAATCCATACACTTTTTATCCATCCAAACTAAAGTCAACCATATTAGCAAGTTACAGTAAATCAACATGCAGAGATAAAACATGAAAGATCAACACATGACACAATGATTTACATGGAAACCCAATTTGGAAAAAACCACCAGTAACATGCTACTTGATTTTCACTCTTCTAAAGCAATGCCCTATTAAAAGCCTACCCTGTTAAAGGCTTACAACACACTATTAAATGTGACCTTGTTAGAGGATTTCACAGAACTATTAGGAATGGGCCTGGTTAAAGGACTTTTGAACATTCACTTGGAATGTCACCCTATTAAAGGATTTACCTCATGGCTATTAAACCAACCTAGGTCCGTAGAATTTAAACTATTTGTTACAATTGCTAGAGAGTAATAATAATGGCTTTTTGATCTGATATAACTTACAACATACTTTGTAGATTTTAGATCACACTTCAGTTCTATCCTTTTGCTTGGCTTTAATCACTTCAACTCTAACTACTTGTCTTCTTCTCAAGCTTCGTCTCCTTGACTCTTCCTACTCATCATACCAATGCATTCATATCTAGGTCTTCTTATTGAAATAGAGTAACTATGCTCTCTTTCCTCCTTAGCACCTCCTTTACCATTTTATGCTTTCATGCTTGACCGCCTCTCTCTCTCTTTTTCTTCATGAGCTTGTGTCTCTTTAAATAGAAATATGATTTTCCTTTTCCACTCAATTCTCCCTCTCCAATTTTAGGGTTTCAATTGGATTAGGTAGGATACAATGTATCTAGCCCATATCATTTTTTTTAAAAAAACTTCATCAGTTGTATCTTTTAAAAATGTTCTACATGGTGTTCTGTGCCACCAGCTCATCATTCTTATCTTCCATTTAATTTACAAACTTCTAGATAACAACCTTGTCAGCTTAGATCTAGCAAATCTTCAATTTTCAAAATAATGCAGCAACTCAGCATCATTGATTTACTGGTGCTCGACACCTCTGTGTTACTTGGCACTATTGATTTTCTGATGCTCGACATCTATTTCCTAGATAGCTCAGCACCTGAAGTTCACTCGGCACTTGATAAATTCTGTATCACTCAGCATCTAAAGTTTACTCGGCACTTGTATTACTCAGCATCTAAAACTTACTCGACACTTGTATCACTTGGCATCTAAAGTTTACTCGGCAATTGTATCACTCGACTTCAACTAGGAATCTATTTGGCACCTACTAGCTTGCTTGGCTCCCTCTCTCTAATGAACTTTAGTTAGGCTTTACAGATGTCTTAGCTAAAAACCTTTCATCTCTAATATGTTTCAGTGTGCCCATTCTTTGTGTCTTATAGCATGTCATCAACACACTTTTTCATCAATGGCTTAGTTGATCCTTATACTTCATTACAAAATCATAACTTCAACCTTTCTCTTGGTGTACTAGTTACATCTTATTGATTGCCTCCTTCTTGTCAATCAACTAATTGATAGTATTTGGATCACTAAAGCAATTGTCATTCCTACAAGTAGCAAGTTTGACATCAATGACAAAACAATGATTGAGAGTATTCTTTACCAGTTCCATATGATCATCCTAACAACTTTCCTCATGATCTTTTCAATCATTTCCAACACATCTTGCATAGTTTCTATAATTGTAATAATAACTCTTAATAGGGTTGAAGCTTCTAACAAGGATCGAGAGACTATATGAATGTAAAAGACTCCTAACAGGGTCAATATCTTTCACCAGATACTTTTATTTAGTAGATCATTTGTGGGTACCTTCCCGATCAAAATTTTTCCTTGCCCAAGGTTTTCCTAGTTAACAAAATATGGTGTTATGTGTTGTATTACTTAATGATTGTGTTTACTATGTTGGAATATTCAAATATGGAAAGAGTACTTATGAGAGGGGGAGGGGGGGGAGGGTGAATCATAAGTATCACACTTTAACCAATAAAACTTTTAACTGCAAGTAAATTGCATGCATGTAAATACATCAATCAAATATGAAACTATACACATGCATCAACAACTCATAACACTAGAATTTGGTAACCCAGAAACCCTCTAGGAATAGGAAGGTAAAACTGGGGTGGGGATTGTACCCACAGAAATTACTACAGCAATATTGTTCAACCACTTATGATGGTCTACCCTGTTAAAGGCCTACCTTGTTAAAGGCTTTACATTGTATCAATAGTGACCTAGTTAAAGGCTTTACAAACACTTAACATGAAGTGTCACCCTGTTAAAGGATTTTAATCACCTAATTAAAGGATTTACAAAATAGTTGTTAAGCTAACCTATCACCATAGGATTTTCATTCTAATACAATTGCTAGAAAGTATTAGGTATAATGAACCTGATAGTTTACAATCCTTGATTGTTGAATGCAGGCACCTTTTTCGCTTGCTCTGATCTTGATCCTTTTGTGATCTGATAACCCTCACTTTTGAAAGTATATTTCTTTTTGTGCACCCTTGTGTGTCCACTCATATTATTTTTACAATGAAATTACGTCTTCCTTATAAAGACTTCAAAGACTTAGGGTTAGATATGGATTTGAGATCCACATTGAATCTCAATTTCCCGCTCAATACTTGTCTTTTGCTGATTGGTTGCATGCCTTTATCATTTTTCTTATTGGCTGCATGTAGATTGCATAAGAAAGATAAAAGATTCGATCTCATCATTAAATCCTTCAAGATTTTCCTTATGTCGGCTGCAAAAATTGTTTGCATCATAGTTTGTGCAATTACAAATTCTTATGCTAATATTCTGAGTTACTCGGCTCTTGAAGCATTGCTGATGCTTGGTACATGTTGTTTCCTGGATAGCTTGGCACCTAAACAAAATTGTATCACTCGGCACCTACTGTTACTCAGCACTTGTTAACACTCGGCACATGTTAACACTCAACACTTGTTACACTCGAAACTTGTTAAGTGGAAAAATTGTTAAGTGTATTGACACTCAGTTGTCAAATTTATTTTTTAAGCTAACAATCTCCCCCTTTGACATGAGTGGCAAAAACACTTAACTAAGATCCTTATGACTCCTTATTAATTGATCCTGTATGTACACTCAGTGAGTTCTGTCCTATTTTTGCATTCTGACTGATCAAAATTTGCTATCTCAAAATTTGCTCCCAAAATTTGCTATCTCCCCCTTTTATCATACTTATCATTTCATTCTCGTACTTAACTCCCCCATACTTAATCTCTTCTTATCACTCCCCCATACTTATTCTCCCCCTTTTTGACACTTATGTCAAGGGTCTTACAAGGAAATTCTATACTTGGCCAAAAATGTACTATTTACTTCAAGGAGTACCTTCAGAGCTATATCCCAATATGCTAGTGCGACATCCAATGTCTTATGTTGGATGGAAATCTCTGCTGCTAGGTGTACAAATCCATCAAATGAAGAAAGATTGGGGTCTTTCTTGAGGATTGTCTCTACATTTATCTGCTCCTTGTGAAGTAGTTACAAATGAGGAGTTATTAATGATTGAATTTGCATCAATTTAGCTTTTGTGGTTGCCTCCTCTACTGCTAAGATAGCTAACTCTCTTTGTGTGTGAAGTGATTGGGAAAAATGCTTCTCACTTTGAGCTGCATTTATGGGGAGTTGCATGATAGAAATCTTCAGATTTTTTTCCAAGCTTAGTATTTTTTGGCTAGTGTCTTGTGTGAATGTGGAAAAATCACGCAACTTGTTGTACAGGGAAAAGATGTTTCCTAGTATAGTTTTAACTATTTTAATTTTCTTTGCCAGTTTTTCTTGTGACAATGCTATATCACCGAATATTTTACTATTTACCTTGCCTTGGAACTTCCTTTTTGACCATTCGAGCAATTTGGCATTTTTTTCCTAGTCTTCACTTGTCACCTAGTCAACTATATCAGATAGTTGCTCTATAATTGGTCTTGATTCATCTGGAGACTATAAGCAGAAAGCTTCTGTGGATATGTCTTTGATTTCATTTAAGGTAAGCTTATGCTTGTGTTCTTTTCTTAGTGCTTCTTGTATCCTTCTTCTGTCCAATGCACTCTAAATTTCATTGATCTTTTCTTTAGTAAGAGTGCTAGATTCATAATATGGGATTTTATTTCTTCATCAAGCTCAGGAACTCCATAGTGAAGTTTCCTAACTGCCTTTGATGAGCTCAAGCCTAGTGTCCTGATTTGTAGCTGTAACCCATCTGTGCTCGGTTGCTGAAGAGTCTGTGTTGGAGTACCAAATTTTGGTAATGCAACCAGTGTTTGTATTGTAGTTTCCTCTTTCTTCTTTCTCTCATCTTTTTCTTCAGCTTGAGTATCCCTTTTATGATCGCTAGGTGGGGTTGAACTTGTTGGTTGTTCAGATGTTTCTTTTATTTCCCCTACTGCTGTACTCAGCATTTGAAGTGTATAAGTGACTACACTTGGTGGAGGTGGTGGTGGAAGAAATAGAATACCAGTAGTTTGTATGGTCGAAGGTGGCACTTGTGCTTTTATCTTGACTATCTTTGTTTTAACTTCTGGATTCTATAATTCATCAACACTGACCAATACAGGATTTGAACTTAATTTTTCTACTAGTGATGATTGGTCAAGGATTTCTAAATCCTCTACAATTAATGGATTGATGTTTGGATTTGAAGTGTCTGTAACATCTTTTATTTTTATAATATCTATAGGTGTGATGGTGGAATGAGGAGGACTAGGAGGAGATACCTGTGTGTCTTGCATACTTTGACCTTGTGGCTCAGCTGTATCTTTCTCTTCCTCTTTCTCCTTTGTATGTGCCTTGTCTTCCTTTTCTTCTTTACTCATCTTCTCCACTTGTTCCTTCTCTTTTTCTTTGGTTCCTGACACCTTCCTTTCCCTTGTCTTGGCACTTTCCTCTGCCTTATATTCTTCATTATACACATCTTCTATTTTCTTGTAAACTATTTTCCACAATCTTGTGGATTTTGTAACTACCTCTTCAATTTTATTCTGTAATATGCCAAATGCTCTATGCTTGGGAGTGAATCTATTATTATGCCTTTTTACTACATTTATTACTTGATCTTTAGTCAAATCAGGCAACAATCTAGCTAATGTTGACTCCCTTATCTCTTTTTCCATTTGTAAACAAAAATGCCATTTATCCTCTACAATTTTATACAATTCTTTTGGCTTAGATTCATCTAATTCTAGAGGTGTGTGCTTATATTCAGCCATCATAGAATACACAGATTCCTCTAATTTATTTTTCTATTCTTTGGTGAGCTTAGAAAAATTCAAGTTCTTTAAACCTTTCAAATCATCATTCCTAATTTTTGAACATAATTTATCAATAGCAATCTGAGGTTTGTGTCTTACTACTTGAAATTGATTGTTGTCCTCTTACTCTATCTTCTCCTCATCTATTTCAGGCTGGGGAATAAATTTTCTTTTCTTAGACTTGGCAACAGTCTTCTTTGAGTCTTTCTTCTTTCCTTTTTCCTCCTCTTGGGCTTTTTGTGCTGCAACCCTTGTGGTCAGTCTCTTCGGTGCAGAAGTAGCTACTTTCTTCCCCTTGGATTGAGGAGCAGGAGGAGTTGTGGCTTTTCTTTTAACTGGTGTTTCCTTGGCTTCTTCTTCCTCAGCACTTTCCTCTTTATCTTCTCCTAACCCTTGAGTCAGACCTTGAGGTTTATCTCCCTCTTCTTCAATGGCTTCTCCTTCCTCTTCTGTTGTTCCTTCTTCTTCAACTCCAAATTTTCTCTTGATTTGTCTCACCATTTTTTCTTTCTTCTTTACTGCAGAAGCAGTCTTCAAATCTGTTATCACCCTTGATTTAACAACATCATAGGTTCCAAAATTTTTTCCACTTTTATCAGCTTCTTCTGCAAGTAGGGCTATTATCTCTGCAAAAGCTTGATCAATATCAAGTTCATAACCTAGTGGCCTAAGCCATCTTACTCTGGTTATAACTGCTTGTATATAGGTATAATCTATATCTACAAGAAAACAAATGTCCTTTTCATATTTCTCAGTTAATGAGACTGGAATCCTCATTCTTTGTTTCATGGACTTTTTGAAGTCCTCAAAGTAACTAGTCATTTGGGCATCAAAATTTTCACCCATCTGTTCAATGTATCCATTGATTTTTTCAACAATTGTTTTGTCTGGACTCCATCTTACCTTACGCATAGAAGGGAATTCTTTCATCAGATAGAAAAATATGCACATTAAAACTGATCCAAATTTGCACTAAGCTCCCTTGTTCTTCCTTATAGCTCCCATATTTTCATTAGTTTGTTGAAACATGAACTCCACTAGATCATAAGTGTGATCCTTTTTTATTATCTTGTATGCAACATCAACTGCTATACAAGGTACATTGTTTAACCTACTTGATTGATAGAATTTATGTGAAATGATTCTCATAGCAAAATTTAGTAGGGGATCTGTGATTGTGTCGATAGTCATTCCTCTATTGTTCCATTTAGCACCTGTGTTTTTCTCTATTACTTCCCTTTTGTCACTTCGCAGGGTCTTTGGCCGATCTAGGGTTGGAATACCAGTAACCCTATGAACAATTTTCTTGGTGAATTTTACTGGCCCTGACTCTAACCAAAAGGATCCATCATGTATTCTGCTCAAAACTATTCGTACCAATTCAGTTTTGAAAACAATCGAAAATTCTAGGGTTTTGGTTAATCCTTTTCTTTCTATTATTGAGAACTCATCTTTCAGTCTTTTTTTCTCACATAGTTTGTCATATGTATTATAGATTTCTAAATCTCCTATGGCTCCAATTTTGCAGTTATAACATCTGCAAACATCTTGGACCATAACAACTTTATCTAAAATAACTTATAATGCACCTGTAGGATCATTCTTGTATGCTACTTCTGGAATGGGCTTAAATTCAGGTTGTTTAACTTCATTGTTGACCAGCTGTATCTCATGACTCTCTCTACCCTTAATGGATCCTGACCCAGATGCCATTGTTTTCCAAACTAGGGTTTACGATTTAAACAAGTTTATAAATTCTACGTAGCTCGGCACTTAAGTAAAATACCTCAAAACGATGAAACTTGTCCTGAATCGCTGTTGAAATCTTCACAAATGGCTTTTGAGCTGATCTTGATCTTCTCTGCTCTTTTTGACTTTGCTTCTCATTTGAATGGTGGGAAAATGATCAAAAATTGAATTTATGTACCCTTCAAAATAGAGTAATTAATGCTTAGTGCGCTGCCAATTGTCTACTCAGCACCTGAAGGATTTCAACATGACTCGGCACTTATTGTGTTTCACTTTGCTTGGCTCCTATTGATATTTCACAGCTCGACATCATCTATCAACTCGGTCACTATTAGCAACTTGGCACTTGAAGACAACTTTGACAGATCTTGCAAAGTTCTCAATTTTGACTTAGCATCTTTGCTTATGCTGATTTCTTCTTTGCAGTTCTTCTATGTCTTGGGATTGATTTATGATGTAACTTGGTTTATCAATCTCACAAACTTATTCTTGCTTAATTTGATGAAGTGTGATCACTTGACCTATTAGGTGAAGTGATCTCTGCATTTGATGTGCTATACTCATCTTTCTTCTTCCATGTCTTATTCATTTCACTTCTGATATGTCCAACATCTATCTTTGCCTTTCCATTGCTGAACTTAGAACTTGATGCCTTTGACCTTGTTGGGCAATTCCTGCTGACATGACCAATTTTTAAGCAACTGAAACATGTAGTTTGACTCAACCATCTTTTGTAGTTCCCTCTAAAATGTGTTCTTATGTAGTTTTTTGGTATATGTCCATATTCTTGACAATAGTGACAACTGTACCTGGTGTTGTAATCCCAAAATTCATGGTTTGATGTCTTTGTTGGTTGATTTAATGTCCACATAGGTTTTGATCTACATTCAAAAGCTCTATGTCCATACTTTTTGCAATTATAACAATGTCCATCAAATCTTGATGTCTTAGTAGTTTTAGTTTTGCATTCATATGCTTGATGACCTTGCTTCTTGCATCTATGACAATGGTTTATACTTTTAGGTTTATCATGCTGATGGGCATTCTTGCTTCTACATACATTAGATGTATGTCCTTTCTTTCCACAAAAATGACATGTAGGTTTAACATCTTTACCTTTATCACTTCTTTGTTCTGCACTCTTTGATGATTCTCCAACTTCAGTGTTATTGTATCCAAGTCCTGATGTATCATGGGTTGATCTTGGGGATTTCAGTAATTGCTCAAAATACTTGATGGCTTCACTTCACTTGTTGAGATTCTCTGCCACCTCTCTTTCTTTTTTCAATTCATTCTGCATTTGTTCATTTTGCATCTTCAAAGTAGAGATCTCAATATCTTTCATATTGAGTTCATGATGAAGGTTCATCATTTGGGCAAGTGTATCCATCTGCATGTTTGAGATCCTTGTCAGTTCAGTACATTTTCCTTCAAGTTTGTTTGCAAGATTTCTTTTGTCATTTTCCATCATGACCTTATCATCAACTATTCTTTTCTTTTGTTCAGTAATTTCACATATCATTATGGCCTATGATTCATGTTCCATATTGAGAGATCTTATCTCCTCTATTTGAGCTTTTTTTTTCTCCATTAGTTCTTCTATTGCTGCATCAAACTCTTTTGTGTTTCCATTGGAAAATATGTTGGTGGTATCAATCTCTTTGTAGTTTATCTCATTTTTGGCTATGGCTAGATCCTTCCTCTTTTTTAATGAATGTCTCAACTTATTTCTAAATTCCTCCAAGCTATGTGGAGCAAGTTGCACATCTATCACCTGATTTTCAATGATCTTTCCAAGTTTGAAAGCTTCCATCTTTAGATCTTTTCCTCCAAGCTGTTAGGATTTTCCTTGTGAGAACCTGGATTAGATCTGATACCAATTGTTGGAATATTCAAATATGGAAAGAGTACTTATGAGGGGGGGCTGTGAATCATAAGTATCACACTTTAACCAATAAAACTTTTAACTGCAAGTAAATTGCATGCATGTAAATACATCAAACAAATATGAAACTAAACACATGCATCAACAACTCATAACACTGGAATTTGGTAATCCAGAAACCCTCCAAGAATAAGAAGGTAAAACTGGGGTGGGGATGGTACCCACAAAAATTACTACAGCAATATTGTTCAACCACTTTTGATGGTCTGTCCTGTTAAAGGCTTTACACAATATCAATAGTGACCTAGTTAAAGGCTTTACAAACACTTAACATGAAGTGTCACCCTATTAAAGGATTTTAATCACCTAATTAAAGGATTTAAAAAATAGTTGTTAAGCTAACCTATCACCATAGGATTTTAATTCTAATACAATTGCTAGAAAGTATTAGGTATAATGAACCTGATAGTTTACAATCCTTGATTGCTAAATGCTGGCACCTTTTCCACTTTCTCTAATCTTGATCCTTTTGTGATCTAATAACCCTCACTTCTGAAAGTAGATTTCTTTTTGTGCACCCCTGTATGTCCACTCATATTATTTTTACAATGAAATTATGTCTTCCTTATAAAGACTTCAAAGACTTAGGGTTAGATATGGATCTACGATCCACATTAAATCTCAAATTCCCACTGAATACTTGTTGTTTGCTGATTGGTTGCATGCCTTTATCATTTTTCTTATTGGCTGCATGTAGATTGCATAGGAAAGATAAAAGATTCAATCTCATCATTAAATCCTTTGAGATTTTCCTTATGTCAACTGCAAAAACTGTTTGCATCATAGTTTGTGCAATTACAAATTCTTATGCTGATATTTTGAGTTACTAGGCTCCTGAAGCATTGCTGATGCTCGGCACATGTTGTTTCCTGGATAGCTCGGCACCTAAACAAAACTGTATCACTTGACACTTGTTAACACTCGGCACTTGTTAACACTCAGCACCTGTTAACACTCGGCACTTGTTACACTTGACACTTGTTACACTCAGCACCTGTTAACACTCGACACTTGTTACACTTAGCACTTGTTACACTTGGCACTTGTTAAGTGAAAAAATGGTTAAGTGTATTGACACTCAGTTGTCAAATTTATTCTTTAAGCTAACATACTATTCAACTTAATCAGTTTACTTTCACATGCAAGTTGTAAGATTGTTAATGATATCCATATTTGGGAGAAAAATTATGGAATACTAATTCCCCCTTGCCCGTCTACCCGCCCCCCCCCCCCCGCCCCCCAAACCCACCTCTTAGTATTTCTTATTTCTAACAATTGGTATTAGAGCACAGTTACTCAGAGAAGGCCTAACAACTTGAGTAATATCTTTATGGATATGGATCAGCTATAGAAGAACCTAGAAGAATCTCTTGATCAACTTGATGTACTTACAAAAGAAAGAGATACTTTGAAAGACAAGTATGAAGATGCTAAAGACTACATTAAGAAGATGAAGGAGAAGATTGGACACATTAAATCTAAGAAAGAGTCTAAAGATTAGATCAAGGATTAAAATAAAGTTTCAAGGCTTAAGAAAGAGAATGAGATCCTCAAACATGAGCTAGTGATTACAAACCTAAATTTGAGCTTGAAGGATGATGATAAGAAGATTGAATCATATTTGAGATTTGAGAATCTAGATCTAAGATCTAAACTTGTGAAGATGACACCTGCACTTGAATCATCAAAGTTACACTATGCAGAACTTGAGAAGTCTAATACAATTGTGAAAGGAGAGTTGACATAATCTAATCTACATCTTGAGAAGTTGTACTCTAGCACTAAGAAGCTTGATGAGCATATCTTTACACAAAGACCTTCTTATGATAAGACTGGTCTTGGATATTTTCATGGAGAATCATCTAAGAAAAATGAGATTACAAAGGAATCAAAAATTATGATCCAACAACCTAAGCATACGAAAAAAGCTCAAAACAAGGTTAAGTCAAATCAATCTAAAGATATATCTAACCAACCTAAACAAGTTGAATCATCGAAAGAAGTAAGGAACCAATTTAGAGGAAGATATTATGCATTTAATGAATTTAGTCACATGAAGGAGGATGTACACATAAGTCATTTCAACCCCTTTCTAGTTATTGTTATAATTTTCATAGTTTTGGTCATAGAGCTATTGAATGCAAGAAACCTAAATTCAGTAATGATAATAGTAAAATGTTTAGAGGTGCTAACCTTGCAACTAATAGACCTATTGGAGGAACCAATGTTGTAAGGAATAACATTATGTGTTATAAGAGCAACAACTTTGAGAATATAGCTAGATATCATAGAGCATAGACCAATCAAATAGGACCTAGATATGGAACAATGTTATTGTTTGTCATATTTATAACAACATGGGATATACAAAAAGATACTATAGGATGAATAGTATGAGAATACCTAACAAAATGAGGAATAACACAAGAAACTCAAGTCCTAGAAGGATTATGAACAACAATAGAAGGAATAAGAATAACAGTAACAGTTAAAGAGAAAATGTAAAAGATCTTTTAGGAAACATTGATGAATCATTTGTTAAAGATCAGGAACTAGCAAGTTCATATATTGTGTTGGAAAGTCAATCAGGTGAAGTGCCTAAAAATAGATTGAAGTTAGTTATAGTGAACAAGCAATCACAATTTGATTGAACAATTCATTTCATCAATTAATATAACTAAATTAGCATCAGAACATTATAGGAAACCTTAAAGTAGGAATTGAAACTTCTAAAGTTAGTATGAGGTAGAAAAGGATGTAAGGAATCTATGGTTAAGAGCGCATGAGATTTAGCATTTATATGTGAGTGCATGAAGTAAAATAACTTCATTGGTAAATAAAAACAACTTTTTGTTACCTATGTACTTTTTCAATTAATGCAAAAGTTAATTATAAGTGATTTAAAGATCAAAATTGGATTTTTGAGTACCATTTGATCATGAAAGAAGGTAAGGAGTCCTTGGATCCATGATAGATATCATGGTTGCATGCAAGTATTGAATAGGAATTATGAATGGAATGAAATCAACAACCATCTCATTAAGCATCGAGTTTGGAAATCAATATGTAAGTTTAAATGCATTTGGACATGATGCAAGTAGTGACGCTTTTATAGAGACTTTTGAAGTTGATGAAAGCTCAACCCCACATCTCCCAAGAATCACCTGCATGCAAACACCTATCACAAAAAGAGGAAAAAGCTATGGAGTTTTGAATTCCCATATCTAAAGATGAGACATTCTTGATAAGAAAAAAGAGAATTTTCTATTAATTAGAAATGAATAAGTAAATTACAATGAGGGATCAATCTTATAAAGGAGATCCATAAACCTAAAAGGTAAAACCTAGGTGTCATGAAAATAATTAGTAAAAGAATTAATTATTAGATGTCTAAATTTTTGTTCAAGTGAAATTGAGTTAATTAGAAAATATCTAATTACTCTAACACCCCCCCCCCCCCCCCCCCAAAATATAAACTTAGGAGTAGTTAAAAACCTAGAAACTACTATTGAAAATATATTTGTGTCTCAATAACAAGGCCTAATGAGGTAACCAAGCACAACCAAATCTCTTTAAAGAGGAGAAATAGAGAAGACCACATGGGAAAAGCCTACTCCAAGAAAAGATGGAAAAATTATGAAAGAACCAGTAAAGGACTAAACAAGCCTCCAAACTAGAGAATGTCCTAGAAGATAGGAACAAGGAGATGATCATGTAGAACACCATTAAAGCATGTAGAAGTTGTAAAGCTCTGTCAAAAAGTAACTACTGATATGAAGAACCTCCACTAAAATAGATACTAACCAAGTACAAAAGACTATAATTTGCATGAGTGCTCTCAAAAGACACTATTCAAATAAGGAGGCACACAAAGGTAAACAACTAAACTAGAAGATAAAAATGGGGAAAAAAAAAAACACCAAAGCCTAAAGAGTTGATCAATTGAACATGGAAGGATGCAACCAAAGTAGGAATGAAAAGAAGAGTGTATATATGGTAAATGATCCATCTCACAAAAATGCATAGGTACCTAGCCACTACATCATTCTAGTACATAGGAACAAATATTGAATACATATCTCACTCCATCAAACCAAGGAAGCATGCAAAAGAATAGAAGAACCCCCCTCCCTCCTAATGTAGACAAGGATGAGGTGACACACAAATGGAAACAAAGGCCAATTAAACTACATGTCAAGGAACCATGATCAAGATGTGTAGAAGAATACATATGTGTGTATTGAGGTGATCAATTTCATATGCATCATAAGGCTAATGTCATGGAAGGAATACTTATTGAAAAATGAAGATGGCAAAGGAAGGCAAAACATCAACCCCTATGGCACTTTAATCAAAGTAGTGCATGTACAATGAGGCACAAGATATGGTGAATCCCAAGAATATAATAATCTACACAAGTTTCCTTAGATGATACTACTCAAATCAGAAGGAAAAATAAGGCAAAATAATAAAAGAAATATGGCACTTTATCTTAGTGTGTTTGCAAGAATGCATACAAATGATGTCTACAAAGACTAGAAGAGACATAAGACTAATACAATAGATAGTACAACCTATGATGAATTATCTAAAGAAATGAAATTGATCCCTAGACATGAAATAACCAATATATCCACCATAATGCAAAATTACAAAAAAATGAATAGAATGTGCCTGGAGAAAAATCTAGAAAAATAACCAACATCACTGGAAATAGCTCTGAAAGACCTTTCCAAGGATGTAAAAAGTTTTTAAATTAGATATTGGATGCTTAAGATATGTCTTCCAAATTACAAAAATGAACTCCTAACTTTGATAGCAAAAGATACACAATAAAAAAGTATCAAAATTGAAAAATCTGTATACCACTAGAATGAGCATATAACCATCTTTTTGATGATATCTTATTTATATAAAATGGAATTTGTATGCCTAAGATATCAACAAAAATATGATACTAGGTCCAAACAGAGCCAGGAGGGCAACCAGGTGTGATGATGCAAGTGCTCATATGGCACTAACATCAATGAATGATAACCCCAAATTTTGATGGTCATTTTCTTGTTATGGCAAAAAGTGCTAGAAAAGTCACCAAGTAGTCGATAAAACTAATTGGGAAAAAAAGTTGGTGTCAAAAAGAAAATTTTGATGACCATTAAAGCATGTGCCAAAAAATTTTTTTTTTTAAAAGCCTTTGGGTGGAAAGATATGCTGATCAAATAGGTCAAATAGGTGGTGTTGAGTATGTCACATTTCCAATCAAGGAAAAAATCCCAATAATTCAATGTCGAACATGGTAAATGTAGTTGAAACAACCAAGAGTAAAGAAAAATTACTACCCAAAAAACAAGAGAAAGATTTGATGAATTATTTTAGTGCATGAGAACTCACCCATGTCGATGGAAAAAGACAAAAAAGATTACCCCTTTAAATTTGCAGTTGAATAGTAAGTCATAAACCTTCATCGAAGCCATTGTCAAATTGGAATACAAATTAGTCAACACCATGATCCACCCTTAAATCCAAAAAATTTTGTTTGGCAAAAACAACATGAAAGATTCCAAAAAAAATGGTCAAACATCCTAATTAGGTGGCGAAAAAATGCACTTTAAATAGAGGTGACCAAAAATAATGGAAGAAGATCACAAAAAAAGTTGACATGGACCATATTTTGTCTAAAGAGCATGAAAAATTTGCATGTAGAGTGGGGAGTGGGGGCTAAGAAGTGCGGGGCCTGAGGCAGTGAAAGACCATAGTGGTGGTGACATGAACTCCAACGTACCTATATGTTGAGAAGGAAAAGCCATAACTCCAACAACAAGTACTACCATCCAATAAAAAAGGCCTCATACACCCACTTCAAGTCCAAGGTGGATGGTGGGGCCAAGATCATGGGCTTGGTAACCAAAATAGAATGTACAAGTCTTACAAAATATGTTGCACCCAAATACAATGTGGGTATAGCTCTAGTATGGTACAACACACAAAAAACATGGGGCCTTCCCCAAAAAACAACATGGCATGAGGTCCAAACATACATGGCAAGACCAATGCAACTCATCATTAAGAGTGTTATCATGGTAAAAAAACAAGGAAAAGACTACAAGAGATTTTCCAAAAAGAAAAGGTGGTCGGAGATTATGCATGGGCCCCAAGGAAGGTTCAAGAAATAAGTGCTCCTATAGAAAAGACCTTGACACAAAAACTTCTCGCACATGACCCAAAAAGTAGCATGGAAGCAAGTATGGAGCAAAAAAAATCTTGATAATTTTTTTGCAAAAATAAAATAAAAATCATTACCTTAGTAGTTTTATTCTTTAAAATTTAAAAAAAAAATCAATGTCTCAATTTGCACAATGCAAATTTGGTTCAATAATTGTTTGCATATTTTTCTATGTACAAAACACTTTTCCCTCATTTGGAAAAGTTTCTTGGAAGACCAACATGTCTATTGTAGTACAGATTGGAGAATATATAGAGCAACTTGGAGATAAATTTGAGACTATAATGACCTGTTATTTCAAAGACTTTAAGAAGTCAATGAAACAAAGATAGAGGATACTAGTATCACTAGTAGAGAAACATTTCAATGATGTTTTTTTTCTAGTTGATGTTGATTTCACTTAAGTTCAAGCTATTGTTCCAAGGGTGAGATGGCTTAGGCCATTGCCTTATGAAATTAATGTAGATGGGGCATTTGTATCCATCACTACTTTACTGCTAGAGGAAGTGGATAAGAATGCTACTACATTTGGAAATTATGATGTATCCAATTCCAAAATCATAATTCACTTGAAGAAAACTTCTATGATGAGGAAGAAGAATAAGATTGTCAAAAATCTCAAGGAACAATTTGGTGAAGAGGTAGAAGGAGATGAAGAAGAAGAGGACAATGAAGATGACGAAGAAGATACACTTGCCCAAGAACCACTTGCTCTCACATAGGGTCAAGGTGAGGAACAAGGAGAAGAAGAAGTAGATTTTGATGAAGGTGTTCAAGGAGAAGAAGCTAGTGAAGCACCTATTTCTATAGAAAATGAAAAGATAAAAGTAAAGAAACCAGCAGCAAGCCAACCAAAGAAAGTTGTGAAACTTTCACAAAAGAAGCCTAGAGTTCCTGTCACCAGGACTAGCACAAGAGCTACTATTAAGAAGACTTGGGAAGTTCACAGGCCTAAAGGTAAGAGAGCTAGTACAACTACTAAGAAAGATGAACCTGAGAAAAGACAAAGGAGGGAATATATACCTCTAGCTAAATTAGATGAGGAGAAGACCGAGTCAGATGAAAACAACTAATTCAAAGTGGTAAGTCACAATCCATCTTTTGATTTGGATAACTTATGTGATAATATCAAGAACAATGTTGATTTATCAGGGTTCACACATGTTGAATTTGATAAACTTGGGAAGATAGAAATGAAGAAAGTAGAAGAATCTGTATATGCCATGATGGAAACTTTTAAGAAAACTCCAAATGAGAATGCCAACTCTTTACCCAAAGGTATATCTGACATATTTGAGTAAAGGTGGCAATACATTCTCTCAACTAAAAGGAATATCAAAGAGACTACTCTAGCAAGAGTGATGCTAGACTTGGAGTGGTCTGCCATGACAAAGGCTATTAATAAGTATAAGGGGAGATTCACTCCAAAATATAGAGCATTTAACATTTTACAAAACAATATTGAAGATGTTGTCCAAAAGACCACCCAGCCATGGAAAGTGATATATGGGTTGGCAATAGATGATTCAATCAAACAAACACCTATGCAAGTAGGTGAAAACAAAGTAGAACAAGAGGTTTTTGAGATAACAAAAGATGAATCTGTAAAGGAAGGACATGAGGAAGGTACTATAAAAGAAGTAGATATAAAGGTTCCAATTGAGGAAGAGCAAAAGAAAAATAAGAATATACCAGAGGTACATATGCTGAGTGCTAGTCCACCTCATGTAGACAAACAAGATCAACAAACAGAACCAATAAAGATCAAGGATGTCTCTGAAAACACCACTTGAAACATCAATCCCTTATCAAAGGAGGATATGAAGAAGATATTGATTGATACCACAACCAAGGCAAAAGTAAGAAGCCATACTATATTAGTGAGTGTGGATGAGATTGAGAAGGAAGAATTGGCATTTGTAGGGGAGAAAACTCAAGAACTATCTAGTACCCCCCCCCCCCACCACCAAAAAAAAAAATCTATAAAAGTGCAACTTTCCATGCCTATGGTATTATATCAAAGGAAGGACACAATGTCCTCACATGTCAGCACATTGGTGCAAAATGTTTTTGTACATATAGTTTCAATAGATGGGAAAGATGGGACATTAGTCCAAATAGGTTAGGAAGCTAGTCCTACACCTACAATACAAGAAAAGGGTGATGAAGAGGTCACAACAAAGGAGAAGGATAGGACTGAAGATTTAGTCTTTGACTACAAAACCAAAAGAAGTGATAGAAATTGAAACATTGGTTATCCTACTCGATATTGCTACTTCTATTCCTAGTCAAGCACTTTATAGGCCAAGTGTAGAAGCTACACTCTTCTAATCATCAAGGCCTAGTCCTAGCACATCTAAGTTAATGAGATCACATATTATGGTGATATGAACTTAGATGAGGTGATTGAATAGCCAAAGTTTGATCTTACATTAATCACCATAGAGAAAATGGGCATATTGTAGGATGCTTTAGGTAGAAAGAAACACCAAGAACTACTCAGAAGGGAGCATAGGCAGAAACAAGCACTTCATGACATCAAGGACATATTTCTTAATGCATTCAACCTACCTACACCTGATGAAGCCAATGCAATCATTGATCAGTTGGAAAATATTGTGGAGAAGATCAATGATGAAGACCTAGACACAAATGTCAAATTGTTAGAATGGTTTGAGAAGAAATTTCATACCAAGGTAACTAAAAAGATATCAAGTGTCATTGCACTTAGTCAAGTTGAGTTAGAAACCAAAAATGATGGTGTGATGAAAGTGTTGGAGAATGTTTTCTCTCTTTACACCAAGTTGTGTGATGTAACCTTGTTCACACAAGAAGTGTAGAGACACATTGACCATCTAGAGGGAGATTTGAAGTGAACAAGTAAAATCTTACAACAATCTCTTGGTCAGAGTCAATCTCATTTCAAAAAAAAATTTCAGCACAAGGCCAGTTAGCAGCATTGTAAGCTCAAGATGCCAACATTTGGGGTACATTGATCGACATTTGATCTATGTTGACCCCTTACATGGAGGTGTTACACAAAGAACTAAACTTTGTAGAAACATTGATGAAGAAAGATCCCCATCTTGTAATAATTTTCCTTGGGGAAAAATCACCCAAGATCAAGAAGCTCAAAAACTAGCACAAAATAGATCAATAGATTATGATCAGAATAACAATATGAAATTTAATTGATGTATTGATGTACAAGTACACTAGGAGTGCTTGAATATAGAGGCCTCTAGAATGCTTATAGAACATCTAGGAGTTAACAATTTGATAAGCCTCACAAATAAACACATGTCCACCAATAGTGATTATCCTCTGTTAAGAATAGGTGTTAGTGCAATGATGAGAAGATAAGCCTACAAAGGTGTGTCATGTAAAATTATGTTGTAGACATAATGTGCTTAATTAAGAGTCTGAATAATTGTGTTGTCAACATGACAACTCAGTTAATTATGCAAACTCTAGTGTTGTAGACACCATGTGCTAAAATAGAGTTGCTTAGTCCTATGTTGCCAGCAAGATAACTCATATGAGTACAAAAAATCCTAGGTGTCTAACCTAATAAATAATAAAATAATGCATTTATCCTAAGTAAACTTAAGTAAGCTATGACTGCAGTGACAGAAGCTATTTGATTGGAGCAGATTTTGAATACATATCTCACTCCATCAAACAAAGGAAGCATGAGAAACAATAGAACCCCCTTGCCCCTAATGTAGATAAGGGTGAGGTGATAGATGTTAGTGTAGTTTATTATTTTTCCTATTTTGCCAAGTTTTTCCTACACTTTTAATAATCTCGCTTAGGTTAATAAAGCATGTCTTATTAGGTGAATGGTTGTGAGGTGTCACCTTCCTAGATGTGAGCATCCATTAGCTATCTTGGGAAGATACTTTGCTATCTTTAGTTCAATAGATGGTTTCTCCTCATTGGTTGGTGTTGCCACCTCCTCCCTCTTCCTAGCCTATATAAGCATGCTACCTGGCTTCTATTTGCATCTCTTGTTTTTGCATCCTCTTAATGCTATTTTGCTTCCAGCATTTGCATTACTCTCTTGGAGACTAACTCTATGATGCTATTTTGATTTTGTATCATTTGCATTCATAGTTTAGATATTTATTCTTTTCACTAGTTTTTTGGGTTATTAATCTTTTCAAATTCTAACATGGTATCAGAGCTTTTCTATGTGCAAGAGTAGATTTTAGTTTCCTTATTTGAGAGATTCGAGGGGGGGGAATAACCTTTTTGTAGTTTTTTGAAAAATGAAGTATGCTCTTCTCTTGCATCTTTGGATGATTCTGAGAATCAAAAAAGTTTTGACAAAAACTATTTTTCTCTGGGGTTTCAATCTCAAATCTGACAACCAACTTGCATATTTGGAGTTTTCAATCAGTATTGCAGGTTCCAGCATGCCATTGATGGACTTAGAAAGTTGATCCAACATTTTCATGTCATATTTTGGTTGCTAGGGTCATTTTTAGATTTTTGGAGCCATTTTTTACTGTTAAAGGTGTCTAATTTACACTACAACAGCATCTTTTGTACATCAACAAGAAAAATGCTTTTTGGGTTTTGTTCGCAGCCTCGAAAAACCATCTAGGTATCATTTAGATTTTGCATGCAAGCTATATATTTTGCAAAATCAAGCATGCAAATTTACAGCCATACCCCTCTCCATTGGCAGTCACAGATTTGAGCGCAGTTTTTAAATGTCTCATTCTTGCTCATACAGACTCCAATTTTGATGATTCTTGTTATGAAATTGGTTATTTTTTTGTGCTCTATCCACTAGTGGAGTTTTTTTTTTATTTTCATGCATGAATTCTTCAAAAATTGTAGATTCTCAGCCGTGACTATGCACAGTTCTCGTTTTGGAAACTTTGGAGGATCATAACTTTCTCATACGACCTCGTATCGAGGTGATTCTTTTTTTGAAAGTGCATGATTTTTTGAGTAGATCGCAGTGGTGCTATTTGTTTCCTTGATTATTGTTCCCAAGTTTCACTTTTAGCATATGCTCTTCATGAGGAGGCCCTATCAATTTTTCTTCCGTAACTTGAGCATACAAATGTATTTTTTCGATCCAAAAAATGCGTTGAAAAGTTGGTTCTGAGAGGAGATGATGGTATAGGTTTTCTTGATTTTTGCTATAGTTTGGTTGCCTGTTTTGGCAGTCAAAGCTAGATGTTCTATTTTGCCTTTCGAGAGCCATATCTTGCTCATTCAGACTCTTTTCTGGGCTCGCCAGATATCATTGGAAAGTTGGTTCTATGAGTTATTCAGTTGCAGAGGTCTTTTATCTAGATTCTACTCTAGGTTCTTTCTCCTTTGAGTTTTTCACTTTCACACTCTAGCGGATTACTTGGATTCTATAGGTCTTGGAATCTCTTCTTCTGTTCTTTTGGCTCACTCTTCTTTCTGACTTCTAAGCATTGTATTCTTCTATTTTGTTGTATTCCTTTTTTTGTAAACGCACTGAGATAAAGTGCTTGCTTTTGCATATCTAGGATCTTGTACACCTTGTGTTTGTTTGTACTCGCATTCAGTTATAAAGCGCCATAGGGGGTCATGATGTTTTTCCATTTTTTGCTCATCCACCTTTGTCAAGTGAATTTTTCTTCCATGACATTAGCCCATGCAGTGTGTCGGTGACACTGCCCTTTATCCTATGCTTGTACTTCTATTGCATTATTGGTGTTCCTGATTCTTCTTCTTGCAGATGTTTTTGGCATTGCATTTCAGTGTTCCTGTCACCCCTCTCCCTATTCAGCATTATGGGGGGGTTCACCTATTGACTCTATTGCTTCCTTGGTTCGGTTGAGTGATCTACGTATTCAGTTTTTGTTCCTATGTACTAGGTGGATATAGTGGCTAGGCACCTATGCATTTCGGTGAGATGGTTCATCTACTATATAGACACTCATTCATTCCTACCTTTGGAGGTCACCTCTTTGATTGATTAGCTCTTCAGACTTTGTCTTCTCTACCTGGCCATGTACTATTTCAGTGGGGGTTCCAGTAGTTTCTTCTGACAGTGTTTGTAGCTTCATGCTTTGAAGATGCTTCATGCTCTCTTTTTTTCCTCTCTTTGGGACATTTCCTAGATTGGAGGCTTAGTTTCCTTCATCTAGTTCTTTTTCTTGTATTGGGTACCTGATTAGGCCTTGTTGCTGGGACCCATTTCTACATCCACCTAAGCTTCGCTTATGGGGGGGTGTTAGTGTAGTTTTTTATTTTTCCTATTTTGCTAGGTTTTTCCTACACTTTTAATAATCTCCCTTAGGTTAATAAAGCATGTCTTATTAGGTGAATGGTTGTGAGGTGTCACCTTCCTACATGTGAGCATCCATTAGCTATCTTGGGAAGATACTTTGCTATCTTTAGTCTGATAGATGGTTGCTCCTCATTGGTTGGTGTTGCCACCTCCTCCCTCTTCCTAGCCTATATAAGCATGCTACCTGGCCAAGCATCTCTTGTTTCTGCATCCTCTTAATGCTATTTTGCTTCCAGCATTTGCATTACTCTCTTGGAGACTAACTCTATGATGCTATTTTGATTTTGTATCATTTGCATTCATAGTTTAGATATTTATTCTTTTCACTAGTTTTCTAGGTTATTAATCTTATCAGATTCTAACAACAGACAAATGGTAAAGAAGGCCAATAATAGTACATGTCAAGGAACTGTGATCAAGATGCACAGAAGAATACATATGTGTGTACTGAGGTGATCAATCTTAGACAAATCATAAGGCTAATATCATGGAAGTAATACTCATTGAAAAATGAAGATGGCAAACGAAGGTAAAACATCAACTCCCTATGGCACTTTAATCAAAGTAGTGCATGTACAATGAGGAAAAAGATATGGTGAATCCCAAGAATACAATAATTTGCACAAGTGTCCTTAGATAACACTACTCAAATTAGAAGGAAAAATAAGGCAAAATAATAGAAGGAATATGACACTTTATCTCAATATGTTTGCAAGAATGCATACAAATGATGTCTACAAAGACTAGAAGAGACATAAGACTGATAAAATAGATAGTACAACCTATGACAAATCATCTAAATAAATTAAATCAATCCCTAGACCTGAAATAACCAATATATCCACCATAATGCAAAAATACAAAAAAAAATGAATAGAATGTGCTTGGAGCAGAATCTAGAAAAATAACTAGCATCACTGGAAAGAGCTTTGACAAACCTTTCCAAGGACATAAAAAGTGCCCAAATTAGAGATTCAATGCTTAAGATATGTCTCCCAAATTACAAAAATGAACTCCTAACTTTGATGAACAAAAAAAGCCATAAAAAAGTATCGAAATTGAAAAATGTGTATACCACTAGAGTGAGCTTATAACCATCTTTTTGATGATATCTTATTTACAAAAAATGGAGTCTGTATGTCTAAGATATTAACAAAAACATGATGGTAGGTCCAAACAGAGCCAGGAGGGCAACCAGGTGTGATGATGCAAGCGCTCACATGGCACTAACATCAGCAATGATGAGCCCAAATTTTGATGATCATTTGCTTGTTATGGCAAAAAATACTAGAAAAATCACCTAGTAGTCAATAGAACTAGCTAGGAAAATGGGTCAGTGTCAAAAAGAAAACTTTGATGTCCATATGAAAATGTGCCAAAAAAGTTTATTTTTTAAAAGCCTTTGGGTTGAAACAAATGCTGATCAAATAGGTCAAATAGGTGGTGTTGAATATGTCATGTTTCCAATGGAGGAAAAAATCCCAACAATTTAATGGTGAACATGGTAAACGTGGTTGAAATAGCCAAGATTAAGGAAAAATTACCACCCAAAAAATAAGGGAAAGGTTTGATAACTGATTTCAATGCACGAGAACTCACCCATGTCAGTGGAAAAAGACAAGAAAAATTACCCCTTTAAATCTGTAGTTGAATAGTAAGTCATAAACCTCCATCAAAGCCATTGTCAAATTGGAATACAAATTAGTCAACACCATGATCCACCCTTGAATCCAAAAAATATCGTTTGGCAAAAACAACATGAAAGATTCTTAAAAAATTGGTCAAAAATCCCAATTAGGTGCCGAAAAATGCACTTTAAATTGAGGCGGCCAAAAATAAAGGAAGGTCACCAAAAAATCTAACATGGACCTTTTCTTATCCAAAGAGCATGACAAATCTGCATGTAGAGTGGGGAGTGGGGGCTGACAAGTGTGGGGCCCAAGGAAATGAAAAAGCATAGTGGTGGTGACGTGAACTCCAAGGTACCTATA
Organism: Cupressus sempervirens; assembly: GCA_028749045.1. Lineage (NCBI taxonomy): Eukaryota > Viridiplantae > Streptophyta > Pinopsida > Cupressales > Cupressaceae > Cupressus > Cupressus sempervirens. The sequence goes on from CM053792.1 coordinate 709,887,064, forward strand.
CATTGGGAAGGAAAAGCCATAACTCCAATAACAAGAACTACCATCCAATAAAAAAGGCCTCATACACCCACTTGGAGTCCAAGGTGGATGGTGGGGCTAAGAGCATATGCTTGGTAACCAAAATAGAATGTGCCAATCTTACAAAATATGTTGCACCCAAATACAACATGGGTATAGATCTGATATGGTGCACCACACAAAAAGCATGGGGCCTTCCCCAAAAGCAAACATGGCATGAGGTTGAAACATACATGGCAAGTCCAATGCAACTCGTCATTGAGAGTGTTATCAAGTTAAAACAACAAGGAAAAGACTGCAAGAGATTTTGCAAAAAGAAAAGTTGGTGGGAGATTATGCATGGGCCCCAAGGAAGGTTCAAGAAATAAGTGCTCTTCCCAAAAAGAACTTAACACAAAAACTTCTCCCACACAACCCGAAGTGTGGCATGGAAGCAAGTATTGAGCAAAAAAATCTTGATAATTTTTTGGAAAACCTTAAAAAAAATTATTGCCTTCTTAATTTTTTTCTTTAAAATAAAATAAAAAATACAACATCTCGACTTGCATGCCTAGGTCTCGCAGTTTATATGCAAAAAACATTTACCTCAGATTTCAATAACATCCAAATTGGACACATTTTATATGGAAATGGAGGTTTTTGAGCGCTCTGAGCTCAATAGTGATATTTAATTGGGCTCAAAGTGCTCCAAAAAATAGTTTCTCCCCAAATCCAATATAAAATACTTCTCAAAACTAAAACCTTCTAAAAAAGGAAAACACAAGTCTGAAACCCAAGTCAAACCTCTCATGAACATAATAGGGGCATAAAGGTTTGGAGCTCTGATATCATGTGGAAGTTGATGAAATCTCAACCCCACAGCTCCCAAGAATTGTCTGCATGCAAACACCTATGACATAAAGAGAGGCAAAAGTTATGGAAGTTGGAATCCCTAGATTCATAGATGAGACATTTTTTATGAGAAAAAAGAGAAAGTGTTATTAATCAAAAGTGAATCAATTATTACAATGAAGGGTCAAACTTATAAAGGAGATCGAAAAACCTAAAAGGTAAAATCCTTGGTTGCATGATAATAATTAATAAAATAATTAATTATTAGATGCCTAAGGTTTAGCTTAAGTGAAATAGAGCTAATTAGAAAATATCTAATTACTCTAAAAGAGACCGTCTCTTGTAATCAAAGGGAAATAAATTTTAAATGAAATTTAAATTAAAATTGGTAACAAATTAAAAATTGTTGAACATTTTGATTAGATGTAATCTTGAAAATTCAAAAGATTATTGGGAATTCATTTTAATTAGAGAGAGAGAGAGAGAGAGAGAGAGAGAGAGAGAGAGAGAGAGAGAGAGAGAGAGAGAGAGAGAGAGAGAGAGAGAGAGAGAGAGAGAGAGAGAGAGAGAGAGTGCTTCAGTCCTTGTTATGTATAGAAGAAATTATATAGAAAGAATTTGATCAAATAGAACAAGATAAGAACACCAAAACATTAAAAATAAAGGTCTACCTTAAGTTAGCATTTAATAAGCTTTGAGCTCCATCAGCTAAAGGATACAGATACATGTGTCAATTAGTTAATAGCCTCCTAGTTAAGTAGGAATATAAATTTCTAAGCTTGGTTCAAAGAAAAACTTTTTTATGTGAATATAATTGCATGAATGAGTTCTTGATATGTATAAAAGAAAGATATTTTCTCTTTTATTTGGAGTCATAAACTCTTCATTAAAAAAAGAAATTGCATTCCTTTCCCATTGTCACAGCTCTTAGACAATGACTTTCTTTCTTTTGTTTCTTGAAATATTACTCTATTTAGATGAGGAAAATTAAAATAATGTTGTAACTATTGTGAATGACTGATTGATTATTATGGTAAATACATACCATTCCAAGGCTATCAAATGTTTAAGCTAGATACTCATATACTTGGGACTAGGTTTAGAGAGAAATCTCACATTTAATTCCAAATTTATAGATAGAGAGTTTTTAATCTTGATTTTTGAATAGAATAACTTTGTTATACTTGGTACCAAGAAACTAATGAAAACAAACTACTAGAGCATCATTATCTATGGTGAAGTAGATTCAAACAATTGTTTAAACAAGAAGCCTTTCATGTTAAGTGTATGCATTTATCTACCCTATAGGTGCTTTTGAATGGATAAATTGCAATAGGGAAATATGTTTACACTTGTGTGCTTGAAAGGAACCAATTGTGTTCCTGATGAATTGCAATGGGTATAAGAAATATGTTGAGCATAATCTCTATTGGTACTAAGCATCATTATCTATGGTGAAGTAGATTCAAACAATTGTTTAAACAAGAAGCCTTTCATGTTAAGTATATGCATTTATCTACACTATAGGTGCTTTTGAATGGATAAGTTGCAATAGGGAAATATGTTTATTCTTGTGTGCTTGAGAGGAACCAATTGTGTTCCTTATGAGTGCAATGGGTATAAGAAATATGTTGAGCATAATCTCTATTGGTACTAAGTGTTAAGAAAAATTCACTCTTAATCTGCCTAGCAATTAAATTAGATTAATAATCGGACTTTTAGGATAAGTATATTAGTAGTAAGGATAAGGCAAGAACCTATTTGTAGATTATGTTCTTAAACCAAAGTTATGACCAAGGTAAACTGTTTGTCATGTTGGGCATCAAGTTCTAGTTGAAGAGCTCATGATTATACTAAGAGGGGGGTGAATTAGTGTAATAACAACTTTTCCAATTTAAAACTCTTATCCAAATAATAACTTAAATAAATAATTATGCACATGAACACAATGACAAAAATACTTATGTGCAAACTCAATGTGTGGCAAAACCACAACAATTAATTTATTTTTAAGTAAACTTGTTCTTTTACAATATTTTGTAGGCTATGACCTACTAGAGGCTCCAACCACGATGCTTATGAGCACCAATTCATTGAAAGCTCCAACTCCCACACTTCACAAGCTTTGACCTACATGAAGCTCCCACTCACACACTTTGTAGGCTCTAACTTATTGGAAGCTCCTATTCCTACACTTTGTAGACTCCAACCTACTAGAAGCTGCTACTCGCACTACTAATGAAAAATTTAGATTCCATCTTTAAATAGTTGCTTGTTCAACCAGATGATGGATATTTTAATTTCTAATTCTATTATATTTACTTCTTCAAATCTATATGTCTAATGCTTTACACACACACACACACATATCAAACTTGAAAAATCTAAATGTGTGTGTGTGTGTGTACATCTCATATATTTTACTCACATTAGAATGTGACTTTTCAAGTACAAAAGTTGTATGTTTTCATAAATAAATTATATTCTTTGTAATTATAATCGAGTCATGTCCTTTGATAACAAACTTAAATAATCTAGCAGATTGTATTTTACTCATACTTTTAATTTTTCCACATATCTTATGCTCGAATATTTGATTATAGAAAATGATGTCATATATTGGGTGAACTCTTCTAAATCTAGTGATGTATAAGCTTGATACTCTTTGTTATTCTTGGCATCCTTTTAATAGAAAATCTTAAGACTTCATCATATATTTTGACTTCAAAGTATTAGTTGTTTGATTATAGATAGGAAAATTCATTTTTTATAATAATATTAAATTCATTGTTGTCTTTTGCATACTGCCACCTTTGACCATTTCTTTGTTTTAATTCCCATGATCATTTGTTTGTGTTACCTGTATATATCCATCTACATATTTTTAGAGTAATGCATGTCTCTTTATATCATGATATCACTTTTTTTATTTCCAATACTTATCAATGTCAAAACATGACATATATTTGTTGTATAAACAATATTGATTCATCTACTTAATCAAATCCTTATTCAAATAGCTATCTTGGAGCTTTGATGCTAGTTTTGTGTGTGTGTGTGTGTGTGTAGACACACACACACACACATGACTATTAAAAAGTTGACTTTTATTCCTACCATTGGATCCTAATATCATCACTTATAAGCCACTTCTTTATTTACTATTTACTATTTACACATAGTATCATTATCATGGTAGAAGCTGACCTCACCCATATCATTGTTGCTAGAGTATAATCATTTGGAAACAATCATTTCTACTTTCTTCCCACTATCATATAATGATGTTTACTTCTTCAATAGTGTTATGCCTTCAACATTCAACTTAGTATGCTTACCTTGACATTGATGGTGGTAATGCTAACAATCTTATCCTTGCTTGTAATCTTTTGACATTAATCATAATATTTCCATCACTAGTATGTCAAAAATATTGTGGTCAAATGGAACCCCACCAACATGTGTACAAACAACATGTAATGTCCCTTTTAGCAACTTACATAATTTATTTCAATTCCTTAATCTAAACTTTTTGCAGACTAAATTTTATATATCTCCTTTTCTCTTGTATATACTTTTGGGTGATTGATATTTATTAATATTCCTTGATATGCAAAAAGATTTTAATATTAATAATTTTATTTATGAATAATAATAATAATAATATTGTTAATATAACTCACTATATATTATGATTATTAATGTTTTATCATCTTATATAATAACATTTAATTCTCATTATTTAATATTAATATATTATGCAATATTATGATATGATTATAATAAATTCTAACTATACTTTTTTTTTGTTAGGTAAAAGACCTAAGCCCTTGAATACAAATTTTTCTGCACTTTTATATATAATCAAAGGGACAACGAAGATAAATACCCTTGATGTGAATAATTGAGTAAAAAGAAAAGAACTATTGGACTTGCTCATAAATTTATTTGACTTTAAGCCCTTGATTAATTTTCTTGTAGCTTAACTTAAAACTCCATATTTGCACATTAAAAAACTTAGTCCTTATGGAAGGATTAAAACATTTAATTCTTAAAAAAATGTGTAAAAAAACTAAAAAGATACAAATTTAGTCTTATCCTTTATGCACTAAGTTACAACTAAAAGAGAAAGATAAGAAACTAACAAGAGGTCTTGGGTTCGAATTTACTTGATCAATAATAATAATTACTAAACACAAATAATATTAATCAATTTTGGCTTTTCTTCTTACCAATAAAAAAAAAAAACTCAGATATCCAAAAATAGTGATAATGACTTTCTAAGTCTTCCTTTATTTCAATTGTAAATATAGGAATATGTCTTTAAGGAGAAGCGGTTACATCATATTATGATAGTTCATCAAATGGATCATTAGGTGTAATCAATTCAAGACTGATATTATCTTTGTCTTCCCAAATGCTAACTTGGTCATCATTCATGAAACTATCTTTCCATCCAAAGGATGGTGAAAAGCATAGATGAAGGAAATGAAGTAAAAATTGTGCATTCCTTCCAATAGTAGGTTTCCATTTCATGAATCTTTTTTTATTCGTAGTGAACTCTATGCGTAAAAGAGGCACATTTCTTCCTCCATTCAAATTAAGGTCATAATTACATGGCCTCAGAATTTGATGTTTATCATTTATATTAATTAGAAACTTTTCTAAATCTCCAAGATATGTACTTTTGAATAGCCTCTTGCATAATAAGGCTATACAAAATTTTCCAAACTCGACCATACTTACTATTGGGACTCAAAATTGAACCCCCGATTTTGAGTACCATTCTATTTTTTGAGTTAATTTGAGTCCCTATAAGCACTTTTCATGAATGTGTACCCGACTGTCACTTTGAGGCCTATGAAGTGTTTTATGTTTCTAACACTTTACATTTAGTATATGCATGTGTCTCATAATTATAAATTTCCATTCCAAGTCATTTCATGAAGCATCATTTTGAGCATTGTTTAAATCTACATTTTTGTTGAAGTGTCAAACAACTACAAGAAGCCTAGTTTGTAATTGAATATTTTCCACCCGATTAAGTTTCATGACTCGCCACTTTGGGAGTGTTTTTTATGCATATTAGAGAACCCATATTTCAGATTTCAAGTCATTTTGATATGTTTTGATTAGGTTTTGAATCCCTCAAAGTTGGTTGTTTACTGTTGTCATGTTGATGCATATTTCTCAGAATTCTAGGAAGCCCTGTTTGACCAGTTATAACTTTGACCCTGTTGACTAAAATGAATAAATTCCTTTTTCATTGCATTATAGGGGTTAGATAATTTCTATTTTCTATATTTGAGCCTATGAAAAATCCATTTGACTAATTTCAAATGCGATCCAAATGTAATTTATAAAGTTTTACTGGTGTCTAAAAGTACAAATTGATTGGTAGCCCTATTTGAGATGTCATAACTCCGAATCTGTGATAGATGAGACCAAATGGATTATACCACTATGTTCTACTCTAAAACTAATTTAAGTGTGCCAATTTTAAATTCTTGACAAATCCATCTGCATACTTTCCTAGGTCAATTCCATTTGTGAAAATCACTTTTCTGCCACTGTTCCCAGTTCTGCAATTCTAAGTACCCAACTTTGACCGCTTGCCAAATTTGCCTAGTAATTTTTCATAAGCTCAAATCAAAAATTTAAACTTTCCTCATGATAGTAAGCTAATACTCTAGTTTTTGTGCATTCAAGTGATCATTTGACTTGTTTTCAAAGCCAAAACTGAATGCACTTTATTGTTTTCTGACATGTTTGTTTGCAGGTAGTTTAGAGAAGACAACTTTGATGGTCGGTATCATTTAACCCAAATGTCATCATGACACAAAATCTGATAGGATAGAAGAATGTGGAACAAAGAATAGGTATATTGGATCTCAAGGCCCGGTTGTTTATTTCAGTTAGCTTTTAAAGCCAATCTTAGAGGCTTCCGAGTAGAAAATCACAATTTACAAAAAGGGGAAAAGATGTGTTCCGAATAACCAACTAATGATTGATTTTGATTCCAATTAATATAATAGAGTCAGTGGACCATTTCAAAATTTTAGGTGTTTCAGTTTGAATTTTTTTTACCTAAACCCACTTTGGGGCTTGACTAATGTCATCAAACTAATAAGATGTTGGGGAGTGAAGTTGCTCAAAAGATGTTACAATGATTATGATCATTAAATATTTTGGTGTGTGAACATGATTGTCACAAATCAAATAGACATGGATATTGTGCACAAAGAAATGATAAAGGTGAGAGTCAACTATAGTAGTAAGAATCCCAAGGCCCATTTTTCGAAATACACATTAGAAATGACTCTTGAGAAGTTGTTGCCTAAAATCACTCATGTGGTCATGTATTATGAAACAACTATAATAGAGAGCCCTAAAATGTGAAAAGATTTTTCTTTTGTGTGACCCTAATATTGGGCATCTTAGCATGGTTTTGGCACAAAATGACATTGATTTGAAAAGTAAATACACATGTTTCATATGATTGGATGTTTGGAGTAAACAAATAGAACAAATCAGAGATGAATGAGGAATCTATTTGATGTATGTTTGATGGAGTCCAACACAAATAGGAGTGAAGAAGCACTATTGAGTGGGTGCCTTCTTGCATCGAGAGGGACTATTTCCATGACAAATTCTCTTCTTCCCTCAACACTTGATATTACTGGTTCCATTAGTTGTCAATTCATGGCCAATGATTTTATGGTTTGTACAATGCAAAGACAATATTATAATACAAAGGCCCTTATCCAAGTGGATGCCTGATTGAATATTTTACAACCTAGAATTCAATGCTTAGTCATATATGCATATAATCCAATTGAGGAAACATGAATGAAAAGAGTGTGCCAGTCAAAATGGATTCCCTCAGTCGGTTATGCACATATATGTGGAGGATCATTAACTAAGGAATGAATGTGGATGAATCTTGTTTTGCCATGATATTGAACTCCTTCCCAAATTGGCTCGCATCTAAACTAACATTGCAATTTTGAGTCAATACCCATACCATAATGATGGAGAGATGATTACCATTTGGATCCAAACATGCCATAGAGTGCAAAGGAGAAGTTGTCGACAAAAGGAGACATTTGTAATGCCAAACTAGTGGGCCTCCTTGGAAGCGAGATATCCTCAAAATAGACATTTTCAGTTTGGAGGAAAGTTCTGTTTCAAGTTAGGAAGATTTTTCATAAGCACAACATTACATTAGAGGAACTTATGCATTGCATCACTACCACTGATGACTAAAAACAAATTGAATCCAAAATTATGAGTCTTCTTCTTATTGAGATTCTATAGAATGTTCCTTTGGGTCTTTTACAAGGATTGCATGCTACTACCAAAAAGTATAGGGAATTTGTAATTGATTTTTGAGATGGAGTATAAAGCCAATGCAAGGGGTAGTGTCATGATTGCTATTGATATTTTGTTTGATTATAGAGGATAGGAGGAAAGTCTCGCTCAAAGGGAATGAATAGAACGAGTGCCTCATGCTATGCACATCATGAAGAAAATATTTCAAATTGCAGGTTTGGGTTATTTGTAGAGGTGTAAAGATATCAATATAAACTATTATCCCACATTGGGTAGGAAATGATTCGGTTAAATGTTTATATGCCCAAAGGTGCAAACCATAGTTGTCTCAAAGGCATGGGCCTTTTGAGACTAAGGCTCACGCATGGGGCCTACACTCACCCAGATGGATAATTGGCAGCAATGCAAGAAATTTTGAACCAAAGTACAAGCAAAAAATGGTGATGTCAGCAATGAAAAGGAAGATACAAGGACCAATGAGTGCATGCCACATGGCATAGAAACCAAGGCAGGCCTAGATTTTTCTAGTTTGTAGTTGTTGGAGTGCAGTTAGGCCTAACCATGACAAAGGGGCAAAATAGTTAAGGTTAACCATGTCATGACCTCATAGTGATTAAGGTGCAATCTAGGCTAACCATAGTGATGATGTGAAAGGGTTAAATCACAACTTCGCTCAGGTCAACGCATGGTTAAGGAAAATTGATACAAAGTTGCACGAGGTTAATCCATAGTTAAGGAGATGGTTATCACATGATTGTGACAGTTAGTTGCTAGTGGCAATTTGAGGCCTTGAAGTTGCAAAACTGTGACATGTGGTAAGGATCTGGCTTATTAGGTGATGACATGTGGTGCTTGTTGGGAAGTCAACTAAAAGTTTGACTGAGGGGGAGTTGAAGGTAAATGTTAGAGTTTGAAATATTCAAAAAATTACAAACAATTCCTTCAAAAAACTGAGTGTACATGTTGAGGGCTAAAATTTTGAAAATAAATTTGATTATAATGTAAAGTTTAGACTTTATCAAATGTTAAATATTTCAATATTTAAATCTTTAATTCATGGCCAAGGGCCTAAAACTTCAAACAAGAATGAGGGGCCTCATTTTTTGCTAAAATATAGTGTAATATATTGTTGAAAAGAGGAAAAGATGAATTTTTTGAATCTATAGTTAGAATATGTACAGGTCATCAATGGTAAAAGATATAAGTAGATTTGTGAAAATAGGGGCATTCTTAGCAAAACAAGTGTTTTTCATAATGAAGCATCAATTTCAATTGGAAAGCAAATAGAGAAGTTTGTTAGCTCTAGATTTGGGAAAAATATACATAGAGGTGTTATTTTACCTTTGCACACATTTAGCAGATGTTTTGGCTCTTGATTGTAGCACTAGATTCAAAATCTTTTGCTATTGGTTATGTTTCTATCATTTGGGCAATTTGAAGCATTTTTTAATAGCAATGATGGAGATTTGATTTTTAGTTGAAGGAAGAGAGAGGAGAGAGGTTCTACATCAGAAAACAAAAGTTCTTCAAGTGGACAAATGAAAACATCATAGAAAATTTGAGATTTCTTCCATTCTATTTATTCTCTTCTCTTCTCATTCTTTAAAGTTCTTCAAGTGGACAAATGACAACATTATAGAAAATTTGAGATTTCTTTCATTCTATTTATTCTCTTCTCTTCTCATTCTTTAGAGTTGGTTCTAGGTTTTTGGATAGTTTTCCATACTTGTGATACCATTTGGTTGTTGATGGTTGGCTATTTTCTAGACTATTGAGAAGAGCTCTTCCTGTGATCCCACCATTCATGCCCAACATTTCTCTCTATATATGAACAATAATAATGAAATTATAGAGCTAGTTATAGTCTATTCAACTATTTTATGAGCCATTTTCATGCATCCTTTATGTATTTGTTTCAAGGAAATGAATAAAATGCAACAATGAGTTTACCTTCAGTTTGATTCTTGTCTCTTGTTTATGTTGTTTGTAATCTTCTGTGCTTTATGAACAAAGAGCAAAAACCTAGTTGCAACCTAGTTTAGGTTGTACTTTTTGGTATATTTTGCTTTTGATTCAAGGATTCATGTAAATTCTTGATTTACCATAATGGGGTTGCAGATTTCATGAAGGGATAGGTCAAGTATGAGATTCAGTCTTGATGCAGATGTCTAATTCACAAAGTGATAGGATAGACCTAGAGTCTTGATATATGAGATGTGTCATTGATATCCAAGGATGCATTTTTGTAGTTTATGGAATTTCCCATTAGTTAAGGCATTGATCATCTACATAATCTATATGTTTTGTTGTTCATATCTTGGTTATGTTGAAATCAATCGTATAATCAATATTTTTCACTTTTTGTTGAAGAGCTAAAATGATTTTCCCTCACTTAGCTTGTCTATGTTGTTTGCATAAGCAGTAGAAGAATTGGGATTTCAATCTTCTTTATCCAAATTTAGATATATATGTTTTGGCAACCAGTACCATATGAATGAATTTGAGGTTCACCTACCTAGGTCTTGTAGATCTTGAAGAAGAAGAAGAAGGGGTATAGCCTTATAGTTGGACCTGATGTCTGAATAGGTATGTTACACATAGGAATTAGATAGCTTCGATTTATTTATTCCTATTATTGAATTATTGAAAAGTTGTTAATTTAGGAGCCAACACTTACCATTGCAAGAAACATTGATGTGATATTTGTGGGAACTCAAGATCTATCTGTATTACAAATGAATCCTTTATGAAGCACTTCTTAAACAACCCTAATCACCAAAAAATGTGATAGAGGAAGATCTTTAATCTGGAGACCTACAATTGGTTTGTCAAAGGCAATATGAGAATCAAGCCCACATAGATTGATTATCATTTCCATGATTAGACCAATCTAAAACCCATCCAAAACTCCTATATTAATAGAAGAGATTATAAAATAGGAAGGGACTCAATTCAAGGAAAATGGATCATTAGGAGTCTAATGAAATTCATTGAGAACATGACTAAATATATATACTTTTCCCTATGGTTATTATAGATATCTTTTTTGATTTTTTTAATTTTCATCCTATCTCAGTACTACACTTTTCAATTTCCTAGGTTAACACAAACTTATTTAAATGATCATTTATTCATTTCAACTTCCTAAATAAAATAGATATATACCAATGGTTAGAAAAAAGAAATCAATGAAAATATTAACGAGTCTATCAGAGAAAATCATTTAGGAAATATAAAATCTAATCCAATTTTAATTACATATTACAATAAACTTTGTAGAATATCTATCAAAATAATAATCTCTAAAAAGTAAGATCTAAGAGGAAGTTAACAAATCTTAGTGAAGGACACTTACCCATTGTTTTGTTTCTTATGGATCTTTATTTTCTCATAATACATTAATCAAGGGGGGAGCATCCATCAATAAGAAAAAATGCATTCAATAGAGTCGATTAGAGCTTGCAATCTTACTCAGATCCATGCTTAATTAATTAGCACAAAGCTTTCCATCTCACTCAAAATTGAACCCAACAAGAGAACAAAGAAAGAAAAAGCTAAGAACAAGGAAAATAAGAGAGATCAAGAAGATGGTCAAGATCTTAGAAAAACCAAGAGAACAGAACTAGACTTGTTGCTAATAAAAAAGGAGGGGATGAAAGAAGCTAAAATACAATAAAAAATGAGAAGGATGAATGTAAGAGAGGCATATCACCCGAAAGCATACAATTTGAGCCTTTATAAAGAAAGACTACTAGAAAAAAGGAACCATGCAATCTTAGACACTCAAAGTCAATAAGAAAGAGCATCTACCAATATTATTATGTTTCAAAACCCTTGGACCTTTCAAACATACAATATCAACTAGATAGCAAAACTTATTGATAGGCTTAAAGGAAAGAAATGTGAGACAAGATGAATAACAAGAATGAGAAAAACCCAACAACTTTAAAGCATCCTAAGAGACTTTTGTCAGACATAGACAAATAAGGGTGGTTGCTAAAAAACAAGATGTCTAATAGAAAATATAGTGATAACAAGAGAAAAGAAGGATGGAATCCAAAGAAAATTAAGAGAGAGGGAGCCTCTTATTAAGGATAGAATAAAACTCTAAGAGAAAATAGGATACAAAATGAGAGAGAACAATATAATGAGCTCAAGATAGCAGCTTAAAAAAAAACTAGAAGCAAACTTAAAAAGAGGGAGAATGATACAAGATAAAGAGGGATAGAGAGAAGACCCCAGAATGAAAATCACAATCAGTAGGGATTTTCAAATCATAATAGGACACTATGTTGATTCTCAATTAGTTAAAATATTTTGACAATGAGAAGTTTTGGAATATTTGATGTCATTGATCTAGCTACATAAATTAATCTGATTAGAATTAGAAAATTTTATTTATTGATCAAGTTCCAATATCATTGAAAGCTTCCTTAATGCGCTATAGTGATCCAAACTAAATTTAGAAAAAACCACACAAACTGCTAGACTTTCCTTTAAAGAAATTATTTGTCAAATAGTTCATAACTTCATTGGTTGCAAAAATAAATATACTTAAATTAATTGTTTTCAAAAACTTATTTAAACTAACTAATGAACTATATGCAAAGTATGGGAAACCAAAATGTAGGTTTCATTGATTTGCAAATAATATAGAATTAGATTATCCATTAATCATCAAGTTTTTAAATCATACAACCATATATTGTACTTTCTAAAAAGGGTGAGGTTTAATCTTAAAAAATAGAAGGCATTACTAGAACAACTACGAGGACTATTAATACTAATCCATTGAATAGAACTATTAGTAAAATTTGAATTTCTATTAAATTTCTTGAGTTTGGTTAGTATTCCTTTTACATTTTAAAGCTATTATAATATATGTGAGGAATGAATGTAAGGGCCAATAAAATTGCATAACATCTCTTTCACCATTTTGAATAATCTATAAAAGAAAGTAAGTATCATAGATAAACTAAGCAAGACACTATCCTACCAATATCCCAAATTTCATCTCTGTTAAATTGAATTGAAACGATAAGAAATAAGACACATTTTTGTGAAGGAGTGATATCAATTATTACATAGTTTTGTATTGATGGAATATCATAGAAGGTAGCTAAATAGAAGTCAGAGATCCCATAGGGTTAGTTTTTTCTTTTACCAAAAGTATAAGTGTCTTTAAGAGGACCATTCGGTCATATATCTAGAAGTATCTCTAATTCAACAAGTGATACAAGCAGAGGGGAGAGCTGATAAAACTAAAAAGGCCACTAAATAGAAATTAAAAGCTAGATGAAGACACCTAACCAGATATAAATAATATACACAAGTTTAAAGAGGAAGGGAGATTTTCCTCTATAGGGGTATGCTTAACCATCCTTAAAAGACAGAAAACTAAACTTGTTGAAAGGAGAAACAAACCAAGGAAGTAGAAAGGAAGACCATAAAAGAGAAACACAATTACACATTCAACCCCTTTCCCTTTTGACCACTCTCCTATGTATTTGGACTAGTTTCTAACAACTATCATTTTGAATGCTTTTGTGGCTTCCTTTCTTCATTTTCATGGTCAAAGTCTTCATCCTCCTCTAGGTAAACAACATTGGCATAGGACATGATTTCTTCATAACTATCTATATGTTACATCATATTTGGAAAACCAATTTCTCTTAGTTAGCCTTCTAACATGAAAGAGATTCAAAAGAAAATTAAGGTTTCTCATATGAATCTATGATTTAGTTCTAAAACTATCCCAATATTCAACACAAATGATCAAATCCTTTGGGACAGGCTTTCCATTGATGTCATGCTTATTATAATTCATGTCCTTAGGAATAGTAAGGTTACTATCAATGTTTGTAATAACTATGTCCAGATTGACCAAATATTTCTTATGGAAGACATTTCTACATAAGTTCTTGACATCATCTTTGTCTCTTTCAAAGAACATAGTCAAGCCATAAACATGGATGCAATATCTATTATTGTATTAATGTTATATTCAAAGAACATATCATTATTAATATTATTTTATTATTCTATTTATTTATTATTTATCTATATTCTATTTATATGTATCTTATGTTGATGAGGATATCACAGTCCTCCCCTCTCAAATTTCACTTGTCCTCAAGAAAAAAGGATATATTCATAACTTTTCTTATAGAGCATATAATTGAATGGAAAAAATATAAGGGATTCATGGAGTATGCATGAAAATATGAAGCATACATGAAGTAAACATGTAAGAGCATTAAAACATGAAGTGGACACATGAATGCATTAAGACATGAAGGAGACATGATACAAACATATAATGCATGAATTATTGATTAATATCTTACAATTTGCAATGAGTTAGGGTCAAGAAAAGATTTACGAATTTACTTCGTCAATAGAATCATACAACCACAAGTAATAATTACTATGCACATGTGTATGTAAGTTTCAAAGAAAATATGATTCATGATAAATTACTCCACACTAATCCCATACTAATTCTAAGAGTAGAACTTTGGCCCCCTTGGGCTTGGTGGCAGTGTTTACACATCCACATGAGGTGGCTTACTTAGAAAAATGCTTGTTTTTTTTTCTCTTATTATTATTCTTAGTCGAGATGAACACTTAGGATGTAAACAGGTTACTTAGGGAACAAACTCAATGGTTTCCCTCAAGACTTTATAGTTCCAGGCCCTTAAGCCTTTCTTGGATATGTCTGTAAGGTGTCCAAGGATTTTGATCCTATCCTTTATTGGAATAATCGATTGGCTAGATTTACACTAGCCTCTCCCTAAATACACCTTGGTTCTCTCTCCTAAGACTACCCTTATAGGTAAGTTAGTGGTAAATTATATGTGAATTTAAAAGTCACGCTATATTGGTTATGACTCTAGCCTAGACAGAATGATTTGATACAATAGGTCACTCTGAGTCGCCCTCATGGTTTTTTTGGATCCAAGCCCTTAAGCCTCTCTTGGACATATCCTTAACGTGTTTGGGTACATTGACCCTTACCTATGTTGAGATAACCAATCTGTTGGATTTATAGAGGCATTTCCCATATTGTGGCCCTACTTATTCCTTCTAGCTTAGACTTATAATGGGATTGAGAATGGCTATTATTTAAACAAATTGATTAATAAATAACATACTTACCTCAAAGGTGCATGTCTTAATATAATCCTTCCTTTTACATTGCTGGTGTAATTTATGTTTGATTATATGAGATGTAGATTTCAAAATGGTTTTTATTTATTTTATACCCTCTCTGGACATTGTGTGAAATAAAATGTTTGTTTTATATGGGTTAGATTTACCATTTAGGCTGATCATATATGTGCCACTTAGGATAATGGTATTCTCAGTTTCATTTCTCTCTTTTTTTCTTATTTTTCTTTCTTTATTTTTGATCTTCTTCCTTCCCTATTCCATGCAACCCAAGGGGAAGTCCCAACCCTTTAGCATTAATGATTAGACTATTTGATAATCTGATAATATGGGGTTGTTTATTAATTTAACTTTTAATTCTACCACGGTGGACACACATTGATTATGTTGTCTAGTAATATTGGCGATTCATCAGCAATAGTAATATGCCCTCTAGATTGATGGTGCAACTTGAAATACAACTTTTGATTTTAGGTCATCCTTCTAAGTGTATCATCATGGTTTCTAAGGGATGGTCTCATGGGATAGAAATGCATGCATCTTACTCCTAAAAAACTTTAACAAAAATGATGGTAAGAAAAACTTGTATGGTTAAAAATTGCATACATTTTAATTTGTTGGAAGAATGTGGTCAATATTCACTTCAAAATATCATCAACTATGGAGAGCTAATGAATCATTCAACGAATAATAAATGAACTAGTGGTCCAACCAAGTCTTTGAACCTCAATTAATTTTATTTGAATTGTACTAATTTTAAATAGGCTTTGTCAATGCAGAGATTGTGCATATAAAATGGGTTGGTGGAGGTAAGAATCTATGCTTATCATTCATGGCGTCCAAGAGGATTGAGAACACTACAAAGGAAGGCGTTGGAGATTTAGTGAAATATATAAAGCCTTTCTTTGTGGAGACTAATGAAGGCAATTTCAAATAAGAAATACAAAACTTAACTAGCCAAGATTCTCTTGTAATTTAACTTTCACAATTCTCAAACTCACAACAATCACAATCCAATAGACTTTGCATAATTTTCCTTCTCACTAACAACTTAATGTTGGTAGCATCTCCTCTCCTACCACAATAATGGTGTTAATCCTCCTTTAGTGTATTTGGCATCATTGCATCACCATAGAGATAGTATGTAATGCACCACAATAGTCTCCAAATGACATATCTCATAACTTAATCAGATCTGATGTCCATCAGGGTAGCTCCCATTTCACTATGATGATTTTCCATTTTATATTCTCCTCTTGATGATATATTATTGTTGTGAACATAAAACACATCACACAATACTAGTTTTATGTTTCATTAAATAATTATTGCTCTTAGGTATTAATTGCTAAAGAATTAAACAACATTTTTGAAGTTCAAAAAAACTATGTTACATGATATGTTATATCTATTCCATAAATAAATCCATCCTCTTGGTTTATAAAACCCTAATTTTTTGTAATATCTATCTATCCTCTTCTGCACAAGGAGTCAGTAGTCTCTTGTTTATTGTTGGTCAATTTCTTATTTTATTTTATGTCTTTATTGCTTCTATCTCTTCAATGATTCAATGAATTTCTGTCTCAATTTTTTTGGCCTGGTTCGCTCGAGTTCAAATCTTGAAAGTACAATGTTGGGTACTAAGAATGGACTATTTTTGACAAGTGTCTGGAAACAAAAGATGTATAATGAAATGTTTTACTGATTTTTAATTTCTCACTAATAAAAAATTTCCCAAATTGACAAGTGTTACTTACATCAATAAGAAAAAAAATTGACTCTAGAACATCATCAACTGAATGACAATTTTGCAATAAATAATTAATAATAGTTTCTTTAGAGGTATCCTCCAACTTCTACTTTGTTTTATTTTCAAAATAGGCAAAGAATATTCTAAACCATTTTCAATAGGGGCTCTTATGTTTTTTCCAAGGGTCGTGCCAGAAAATATAGGATTAACTCCTATGTGTGCTCCACTTCTGAAACCACCATGTTTCTAGACTTTCAATTAATAAAAGTGTTAGCAAAAAATAGCCAAGGTCTACCTAAACTGAGAGGGTATCCCCCCAACTTTATTTTAGGCTAAAAGCACATAAAATCAATTGGCTATAGATTCAATAAAAATGATGACATTTTCAATCATACCTTATGTTTTACAAAAAAATGATCAACCATTTGAAATGTTGTTGGAGTCAGTTTGAGTCCTTGCAATGTTAATCTCTCCTTAGTTTCATTAGTCATTACAATATTTATTGCCCAAAGATCTACAAGTTAAGTATGAATACTTAAAATTCCAATACATACCTTAATCATTAGGCTACCTAGATCTTCATACTTGGGTCCATAGAAATCTTCCCTAACATTAGATATGCAAGTTGTCTAATAACTTCAACTATCTTAGGATCATCTTTCTTCTTCTATTTATTTTACAAAGATCCTTAATGGCCTTGGAATAGACTAGTAGATCATAGATTGCTTGCAAAAAATGGAATTCTAATATTTACATTTTTTAATTCTTTCATCAAAATTAAATGCAGACATAGGTTTCAAAGGCCTTTGTGGTTATTCCTTAAGTCTATCAGGAAAGGAGGCTCTTTAGGTTCCTTCTTATGAAATTCATGCTCAATAGGTTCATTAAGTGAATACTCAATTTCTATAATAGTTGGGCCTTGAAGATCATTACTAGATCAAAGTTAAACTCCATCAACTAGAAGAGAGTTTATTAGGTAAGTGAGATATCCTACCACCTCATTATTGTATACATGGTGATTCACCTTATTTTTAGGATTTGGTGTCAATTGTATTGACATCATTGTTCCCTTAGGTAGTTGAAAAGAAACTAATGATTGGTTGGAAGGTGGTGGAATAGATGGTAGTTATTTCTTTGGGTGGTTGATACAAAATTATCAAAGGAGGTGATGGATGCTGTTGAAATGGATATGGTTATTATGGTGGATAGAACAAAGATTGTGGCAATGTTGGCCTCCATACATGTTGTCACAGTTGATGTGCAAATGTGAGTTGCAGTATCTATTGTGAATACTAAGTTGATGACTACCATTATGCTAGATGTGGAGATTATTGTCAATGCCCAAGGTTGGTTACAACATAGTATTGATTAATTTAATCTCATAAGATAGCTATTTTGCATACAAGGATGCATGAGATGAGAAAAAGGACAACTTGGTGCCATAAAATAAATAGGTTCCTTAGAGTATTCTTGGTCTTGCAGTCTTATGGGAAATGATAACAAGCAATAATTTTATCTTTCCTCTTCAAGGGAGGAGATGCTTTCTTTATTATAAGGACATTCCTCACTACTATGCTTCTTCCCACAAGTGGGACAAAACACATCCAAGGGTTTCTTATCCTCCTCTTGTTTCTTGCAAGTATAAAGTGTGTCAATTTGTTTTCCTATATGATTTAATATATCAATTTCAAGTTCATCAAGTAAATTTTTAATTTCACATGTAGTTATACCTATGGCACTCCCCAAAGACATAAACTTGGATTTCCTCATACTGATTATTGGGACAGAGAATAGTTCCTATAAATATCACAAACATCTTTGAAAGGTAGTTTAGAAATATCACCCATACCAATCAAATTTAAGGCATCCACAGTCTCATCTTGAATTCCCATGAGGAAGAGTATTTTACTAGTTTTAGGGTTTAGATTAAGGAATCTTGAACATTGTAAATCGAATGCAAACTACCTTTCATTGGGTTATGTGGAATATTTCATCCCACACTTCCTTTGCTATGCAATATTCTTGGTATTTCATAAAAAAATGCTTATTTCATTTATCCCAATGTCCCAATGTTTTAGAGGCTCATGGCCTATAACAATACTACATCTTTTAGTGTAGCTAGAAATATTTTCAACTTTTTTGCACCATTTTGATAGTCATAATTATCATAGAGAACATCAAACTCAGACAAAAACACATCAATGTCTTCATTAGTTAACCCTATAAAGATAGGAAGTGTTGAGTGGGGTATATTCTTCATAAGGCCATCATCTGTGGGAGGTTGGATATGAAATTCAAATGTTATAAGATTATTGTAATGTTGGATTATTGCACCTTGTGCAATACCTCCACCTAGGTTTCCCCCATTGTCTCCCATGATTTCTTATTGAATGTTTGTTGCTCAAGGTGTATAAGAGGTTTGAAAGGATTCTTCTTGAGATTTTCTACACCTATCTTCAAATGAATATTTAAACTAGTTGAGCATTTTAGGAGGATAGTAGGTGAAGTTGGTCAGGTTGGACTTGAGTTGCCTTGTTCTAACTTGGTTTTTACTTCCATGTTCAATGGTCCTTTTTCTTTTTGTGTTTTTTGAGTTCTTGAACTACCCACTAATTCCTTCTTAACAAACCTTCATTGACCATCTAAGCCTATTCATGCACCAAAGTGATTTACTTCCATGAAAACTTATGGTACTAGCTCAAGAAATATTGATAATTGCTCAAACTTTCACTGGGGCACATTGTTACTAACTTAACTTAATATAACTCCATTCCTTTAGTAACTCTCCCTAACAATGACACCAAAAATGTTGGGTAAAACAAGGGTATAATCCTTTGGATTAATTTAGGTCTTAACCCTTACTTACACCAAGAAGAGCTAATCCAAGAGTAGTAAGTTGATGAGAGATATATTGGCTATTTTCTCAAGGGATGAATATAGCATGTTAAGTGATTATGAATGCATTTTAATTCAATCTCTTATTCTAAATAAACAAATCTAAGACACTTACACTTTGACTAATGAATTAAATATCACACGTAAAAGAACTAAACTTAAATCATACACATTCAATCAAGCCTCTTTAATGAACACCAACTCATAACATCCACTTGATTAAATATATAATCTACTTTCCTTATTATAATCATGAAACCACTTTTCTCCAAATGTTTTTCACTTTGCACCTTAAGGGTGAAGACAAAGTGGTTCAACTTCCTATCACAATAGTCACAAAAAGTAGAACAACATGTAAGAATAAAAAAATTATGAATCATAGTCTATTGGTCTAAACATATATTTTTTTGAATATTATAACTATGATTCATGACTTGTTTAATCAGATCAAACAAAACTTTGTATGAATATAGTTTTATTTTTAAACCGCGGTATTTTCCCCATCCTACAAATTTTGATTAGACTTGTAAATGGAGAAGTGATACTACAATTTAAACTAAAGCTACTCTACTATATTAAATGTTGTGCAAACTCACAATTCCTTCAAACCAATACTAGACTAAATATGAACTAAACTATTTATTTAATTGCACTTCTATAATCATAAACAATGAACATATAAATCACACAAATAAAACACAAAATTACTCACTCCACACTTATAACAAATTTTCCTAATAACATGAGCAAAGGGGCACTAGCTACTTGGTGACTAGGGGAATGCAACACACAAGTCCTTATCCTACTTCAACCATACAATACAACAAATACCAAATTGATAGATTAAAGGACAATGTATACATACACTAAAAAGGCAAGTCTATGTCTTCAATTTACATTCATATTTGGGTATGTGCAGGATCATGGTGTGCCAAAAAGTGGTGATGTGAAAAAAATAGAGTTTGAACACGTCTAAAAGCACTTCAAAATCCACTATGACTTCTTTTCACCTATCCAAGTACCAAACCTGGAAAGTAAGGCCCAAGCCTTATCGGATATCTGATTTTAGATTGGATATCTGATATGAGATCCAATATGAGATCCGATATTCAATACCAGCGGCATAAAAATTGGAGGGAAAAGGCACAAAAATTAGAGGGAAAAACAAATTTGTAAGTGATATAACTAATTTGAGTTATGAAATAACTAAATATATAATATATAATCTATTAATATATAATAATATATTACGTTATTATTATTATTATTATCTATAAACATAATATATATTATTATAATACATTATTATTATTTTTACTATATTTTTATTAAATATAATAACGTAATATATTATATATATGTTATTAATACATATTATTATTATTATCATATATAGATTATAATCTATAATATATTATTAATATTATTATCATATGTAAATTATAATCTATAATATATTATTAATATTATGACTTATGTTATTAATATATAATAATATATTATGTTATTATTATTATAATCTATAAATATTATATATATATAATTTTTACTATAGTGTTTCTATTGGAATCATTTAAATGGGTTGAAAGGGCTCACAGGATGACCTATGACCCCTTTCAACACATTCCATGATGGCATATGTCCCTAAGGGATCCTAGGACCCCTAGGGACATATTAGAATAGTTTATATGGGTTGAAGGGGGTCACAAGATGACCTACGAACCCTTTTGACATATTACAAGACGACATATGTCCCTAGGGGTCCTAGGACCCCTAGGGACATATTAGAATCATTCATATGGGTCGAAGGGGGTCATAGGGTGACCTATGACCACCTTCGACACATTCCACGATGACATATGTCCTTAGCGGTCCTAACACCCCTAAGGACATATTAGAACCATTCATATGGGTCAAAGGGGATCGTAGGGTGACATATGACCCCCTTCGACACATTCTGTGATGACATATGTCTCTAAGCATCCTAAGACCCCTAGGGACATATTATAATCTTTAATATGGTCTGAAGGGGTTCATAGGGTGAACTATGACCCCCTTTGACACATTACATGATGACATATGTCTGTAGGGGTCCTAGGACCCCTAAGGACATATTAGAATGCTTGATATAGGTCAAAGGGGGTCATAGGTTGACCTATGAACCTCTTTGATCCATTAAATGATGACATATGTCTCTAGGAGTCCTAGGACCCCTAGGGATATATTAGAATTATTCTTATGGGTCAAAGGAGCTCATAGGGTGACCTATGACCACCTTCGACCCATTACATGATGACATATCTCCCTAGGGGTCCTAGGACCAATAGAGACATATTAGAATTGTTCTTATGGGTCAAAGGGGGTCATAGGTTGACTTATGACCCACTTCGACACATTACATGATGACATTTGTCCATAGGGGTCCTACGACCCGAAGGGACATATTATAATGCTTCATATGGGTCAAAGGGTGTCATAGGTTGACCTCTAACCCCCTTCAACCTATTAAATGATGACATATGTACCTAGGGGTCCTAGGACCCCTAGGGACATTAGAATCATTCTCATGGGTCAAAGGGGGTCATAGGTTGACCTATAACCCCCTCTGACCCATTACATGATGACATATGTTCCTAGGGGTCTTAGGACACCTAGGGACATATTAGAATGCTTCATATAGGTCAAAGAGGGTCATAGGTTGACCTATGACCCCCTTCGACCCATTAAATGATGGCATATATCCCTATGAGTCCTAGGACCCCTAGGGACATATTAGAATCATTCATATGGGTCAAAGGGGGTCATAGGTTGACCTACGATCCCTTTTGACCCATTACATGATGACATATGTCTCTAGGGGTCTTAGGATCCCTAGGGACATATTAGAAGCATTCATATGGGTCAAAGGGGGTCATAGGTTGACCTATGACCCTATTCGACCCATTACATGATGACATATGTCCCTAGGGGACCTAGGATCCCTAGGGACATATTAGAATCGTTCATATGAGTCAAAGGGCTTCATAAGTTGACCAATAACCTCCTTTGACCCATTAAATGATGACATATGTCCTTACGGGTCCTAGGACACCTAAGGACATATTAGAATCATTCTTATGGGTCAAAGGGGGCCATAGGTTGACCTATGACCTCCTTCAACCCATTAAATGATGATATATGTCCCTAGGGGTCTTAGGATCCCTAAGAACATATTAGAATCATTCTTATGGGTCAAAGGGGGTCATAGGATGACCTATGACCCCCTTCGACCCATTACATGATGATATATGTCCCTAGGGGTCCTCAGACCCTTAGGGACATATTAGAATCATTCTAATGGGTCAAAGGTCACCCTATGACCCCCTTCAACCCATTACCTGACGACATATGTCCATAGGGGTCCTAGGACCCGTAGGGACATATTAGAATGCTTCATATGGGTCAAAGGGGATCATAGGTTGACCTATGACCCCCTTCGACCCAATAAATGACAACATATCTCCTTAGGGGTCCTAAGACCCCTAGGGACATATAAAAATCGTTCTTATGGCTCAAAGGGGGCCATAGGTTGACCTATGACCCCCTTCGACATATTATATGATGACTCAAAGGGGGTCATATGTTAACCTATGATCCCCTTTGAGCCATCAGAATGATTCTTATATGTCCCTAGGGGTCCTAGGACCCCTAGGAACATATTAGATTTTTTCATATGGGTCAAAGGGGGTCATAGGTTGACCTATGATCCCCTTCGACCCATTAAATGATGACATATGTCCCTAAGGGTCCTAGGACCCATAGGGACATATTAGAATTATTCTTATGGGTCAAAGGGGGTCATAGGTTGACCTATGACCCCCTTCGACTCATTACATGACAACATATGTCCCTAGGGGTCTTAGGACCCCTTGGGACATCTTAGAATCGTTCATGGCCCATAACATGACGACATATGTCCCTAAGGGTCCTAAGACCCCTAGGGACATATTAGAATCATTCATATGAGTCAAAGGGAGTCATATATTGACCTATGACCCACTTCGACCCATTACATGATGACATATGTCTTTAGGGATCCTAAGATCCCTAGGGACATATTAGAGTCATTCATATGGGTCAAAGGGGGTCATAGGTAGACCTATGACCCCCTTCGACCCATTAAATGATGACATATGTTCTTAGAGGTCCTAGGACCCCTAGGGACATTTTAGAACATTTGTATGAGTCAAAAGGAGTCATAGGTTGACCTATGACCACCTTCGACACATTACATGATGACATATGTCCCTAGGGTTCTTAGGACCCCTAAGGACATATTAGAATGCTTCATATGGATCACGCGAGGTCATAAGTTGACCTATGGCTCCCTTTGACCCATTAAATAACAACATATGTCCCTAAAGGTCCTAAGACCCTTAGAGACATATTAAAATTGTTCCTATGGGTCAAAGGGAGTCATAGGGTGACCTATGACCCCCTTCGAACTATTATATGATGACATATGTTCGTAGGACCCCTACAAACATATTAGAATGCTTCATATGGGTCATAGGTCACCCTATGACCCCCTTCTACCCATAAAATGATGACATATGTATTAGAATTGTCTTTATGAGTCAAAAGGGGTCATAGGTTGACCTATGAACCCCTTCTTCCAACTACATGATGACATATGTCCCTAGGGGTCCTAGGACCCCTAGGGACATATTAGAATCATGCATATGGGTCAAAGGGGGTCATAGGTTGGCCTATGACCCCCTTCAACACATTAAATGATGACATATATCCCTAGGGGTCTTAGGACGCCTATGGACATATTAGAATCATTCTTATGAGTCAAAGGAAGTCATAGGTTGACCTATGACCCCCTTCGACCAATTACATGATAACATATGTCTCTAAGGGTCCTAAGACTCCTAAAGACATATTAGAATTGTTCTTATGGGTCAAAGTGGGTTATAGGGTGACCTATGACCCCCTTTGACCCATTAAATGATGGCATATGTCCTTAGGGGTCCTAGGACCCTTAGGGATATATTAGAATCATTCTTATGGGTCAAAGGGGGTCATAGGTTGACCTATGACCCCCTAAGACCCATTAAATGATAACATATATCTCTAGGGGTTCTAGGACCCCTTCGGACATATTAGAATCGTTCATATGCGTCAAAGGGGGTCATAGGTTAACTTATGATTCACTTCGACCCATTACATGTTGACATATGTACCTAGGGATGCTAGGACCCCTAGGGACATATTATAATGCTTCATATGGGTCAAATGAGGTCATAGGTTAACATATGACCCCTTTTGACACATTAAATGACAACATATGTCACTAGGGGTACTAGGACCCCTAGGGACATAATAGAATCATTTGTATGGGTCAAAGGGAGTCATAGGTTTACCTATGACCACCTTCGACACATTACATGATGACATATGTCCGTAGGGGTCTTAGGACCCCTAGGGGCATATTAGAATGCTTCATATGGGTCAAAGGGGGTCATAGGTTGACTTATGATCCCCTTCGACACATTAAATGATGACATACGTCCCTAGGGGTCCTAGGACCCCTAGGGACATATTAGAATCATTCTTATGGGTCAAAGAGGGTCATAGTTTGACCTATGACCCCCTTCGACCAATTACATGGCATATGTCTGTAGGGGTCTTAGGATCCCTAGGGAGATATCAAAATTGTTCTTATGGGTCAAAGGGGGTCATAAGGTGACCTATGACCCCCTTCGACACATTAAATGATGACATATGTCCCTAGCGATCCAAGGACCCCTAGGGACATATTAGAATCATTCATATGGGTCCAAGGGGGTCATAGGTTGAGCTATGAACCCTTTCGACCCATTAAATGATGACATATATCCCTAGGGGTCCTAGGACCCCTAGGGATATATTAGAATCATTCTTCTGCGTTAAAGGGGGTCATAGGTTGACCTATTACCCCCTTCGACCAATTACATGATGACATATGTCCCTAGGGGTCCTAGGACCCCTAGGGACATATTAAAATAATTCTTATGGGTCAAAATGGGTTATAGGGTGACCTATGAACCCCTTTGACCCATTAAATTGTGACATATGTCCCTAGGGGTCCTAGAATTATTCTTTTCGACACATTAAATGAAAACATATATCCCTAGGGGTCCTACGACCCCTAGGGACATATTTGAATCATTAATATGGGTCAAAGGGGGTCATAGGTTGACCTATGACCCCCTTCGACCCCATTACATGATGACATATGTCCACAGGGGTCTTAGGATCCCTAGGAAGATATTAGAATCATTGATATTGGTCAAAAGGGGTCATAGGTCGATCCATTACATGGGGACATATGTCTCGAAGGGTCCTAAGATCCCTAGGGACATATTAGAATCATTCATATGTGTCAAAGGAGGTCATAGGTTGACCATTGACCCCCTTTGACCCATTAAATATTGACATATGTCCCTACAGGTCCTAAGACCCCTAGGGACATATTAGAATCATTCTTATGGGTCAAAAGGGGTCATAGTTTGACCTATGACCCCCTTTGACCCATTACATGACACAATATGTCCCTAAGGGTCCTAATACCCTTAGAGACTATTATAATCTTTCTTATGGGTCAAAGGGGGTCATAGTTCACCCATAAGAATAATTCTAACATTTTTCTAAGTGTCTTATGACTCTTAGGGACATATGTCGTGATGTAATGGGTCGACGGGGGTCATAGGTTGACCTATCACCCCCTTTGACCCCATAAGAATGATTTTAATATGTCCCTAAGGGTCCAAGGACCTCTAGGGACATATGTCGTCATGTAATGGGTCGAAGGGTGTCATAGGTTGCCCTATGACCCCCTTTGACACATAAGAATGACACTAATATGTCCCTAGGGGTCCTAGGACCCCTAGGGACATATGTCATCATGTAAAAGGTCAAAGGGGGTCATAGGTCAACCTATGACCCCCTTTGACCCATAAAAATGATTCTAATATGTCCCTAGGGGTCCTACGACCTCTTTTGACATATGTCATCATGTAATGGGTGAAAGGGGTTCAAAGGTCAACCTATGACCCTCTTTGACCCATAAAAAGCATTCGAATATGTCCTTAGGGGTTTTAGGACCCTTAGGGACATATGTCATCATGTAATGGGTCAAAGGGGGTCATAGGTCAACCTACAACCCCCTTAGACACATAAGAACAATTCTAATATGTCCCTAGGATTTCGAAGACCACTAAGGGCATATGTCATCATGTAATGAGTCGAAGGAGGTCATGGGTCAACCAATGACCCTCTTTGACTCATAAGAATGATTTTCATATGTCCTTAGGGGTTCTAGGGACATATGTCATTATGTTATAGGTCAAAGGGGGTCACAGGTCAATGTATTACCCCTTTTGACCCATATGAACAATTCTAATATGTCCTTATGGTTCCTAAGACCCCTAGGGACATATGTTATCATTTAATGGGTTGAAGGGGATCATAGGTCAACTTATGACCCCCTTCGACCCATATGAATGATTCTAATAAGTCCCTAGGGGTCCTAGGACCCCTAGGGACATATGTCGTCATGTAATGTGTCAAAGGGGGTCATAGGTCAACCTATGACTCCCTTTGACCCATAAGAACAATTCTAGGGTCAAAGGAGGTCATATATGAACAATTCTAATATGTCCCTAGGAGTCCTAAGACCCCTAGCAACATATGTCGTCATTTAATGGGTTGGAGGGGGTCATAGGTCAACCTATGACCCCCTTTGACCCATATGAACAATTTTAATATGTCCCTAGGGGTCCAGGGACCCCTAGGGACATATGTTATCATTTAATGGGTCAAAGGGGGTCATAGGTCAACCTATGACCCCCTTTGACCCATATGAACAATTCTAATATGTCCCAATTCTAATATGTCCCTAGGACCCCTAGAGACATATGTCATCATTAAATGCGTCGAAGGGGGTCATAGGTCACCTTATGACCCCCTTTGACCCATATGAACGATTCTAATATGTCCCTAGGGGTCCTAGGACTCTTAGGGACATATGTCTTCATGTAACGGGTTGAAGGGGGTCATAGGTCAATCTATGACCCCCTTTGACCTATATGAATGATTCTAATATGTCCCTAGGGGTCCTAGGACCCCTAGGGACATATGTCATCATGTAATGTGTCAGAGGGGGTCATAGGTCGACCTATGACACCTATGACCCCCTTTGACCCATAAGAATGATTCTAATATGTCCTTAGGAGTCCTAGGACCCCTAGGGACATATGTCATTATGTAATGGGTTGAAGGGGATCATAAGTCAACCTATGACCCCATTCGACCCATATGAACGATTCTAATATGTCCCTAGGGGTGCTAGGACCCTTAAGGACATATGTTGTCATGTAATGGGTTGAAGGGGGTCATAGGTCAACCTATGACGCCCTTTGACCCATATGAATGATTCTAATATGTCCTTAGGGGTCTAAGACCCCTAAGGACATATGCCAACATTTATTGGGTCGAAGGGGGTCATAGGTCAACGTATGACCCCCTCTGACCCATAAGAATGATTCTAATATGTCCCTAGGGGTCCTAGACCCCTAGGGACATATGTCGTCATTTAATGGGTTGAAGGGGGTGATAGGTCAACCTATGACCCCCTTTGACCCATAAGAATGATTCTAATATGTCCTTAGGGGTCCTAGGACCCCTAAGGACATATGTTGTCATGTAATATGTCAAAAGGGGTCATAGGTCAACCTATGACCCCCTTCGACCCATAAGAACGTATATATTACGTTATTATATATATTAACATATATATATATATAACGTTCTTATATATATTAATAACATATATATTACGCTATTATATTTAATAAAAATATTACATTATAATATATATTACGTTATTATATTTAGTAAAAACAATAATAATATAAATTATATTTATAGATTATAATAAGAATAACATAATATATTATTATATATTAATATATTATATGTTATATCTTTACATTACCTTATTATATATATATATAATATGTTATAATACATATTTACATAGTAATATAACAAAAGTAATTTATAAATCATAAGTTATAACTCTTAAATCTGGTTTTTCCTCCAAAATGGATTGGGATTTCAAATTTCCCACCAAAATTCACCAAGCCACATCAGATATCCGATTTCAAATCGGATATCTTATTAGGCTTGGTATTTACCATGCCTACCCGGTCAACCCAAAAGACGTGTTTGAAGAGGGTTTTAGTGATACTCAGACTTCGAGTAGCCGTCTGACAATGTTATTTTGATCGAAATTGAATGAAATGAAAAGGATTTTTTAATATCACTCTCGAGATTCCATCAATATAATTTCTGTCAAATTCTAAGTTCGATAAGTATTTATTAGTTAATTATCAATGAAGATTATTGTAAAGTGTTGATTGACGTACTGATTGAAAAATAGCTATAACTTTCAAACAGTATAACATTTTTTTAAATCTAAATGTTGTATCACATTCTATGCTTCGCCTAGTATAAGGAAAAAAATTAAATTAAATTTGGTAAAATTTTCTATTAGTTAAGGTGGTCAAACATGGGACTTTTTTTTTTTCCAAAAAAGTTTTGGTAGAAAATTCATATTTAATTATTTATTTGAAATAAAAATACCAAAAAATATGCGTCACATCCGAACATGAGTCTAATTTTCATATCTATAATTGTATTAAAAAAAATTATCATTTGATTTTAATTAAGGTGGTCAAACATACACCTACTTTTTATTTTTGCCTTGAAATTTTTGTAGTACTACATTAAAATTAAAACTTTTGACCAATCAATTTTTTTTTCTCTTGATAAGGCCTAGTAGTTTAGAAACTACATTCAATTTCCTATAGATTATTTTCTTACAACTTTTTGATATAAAGTCCATAACCACTTCAAAATTATGTGTTAAGTTGACATAACCCTGATTTGCTTATTTTTCACTACCACTTAAGGCCATAGTTTGGTACACCATGATCCTGCACATACCCATTTATAATATAATGACTGAATCTAAGTTTATTATAGCTATTATCCAACATCTACCATATTACATTACATTACAAAATGACCATACTTTGAGACCTCCTCATCAATAGCTATTATCTAAATAAAAACAACATTGTCTAACAAATGCCTTTGTTTGGTGACACCAAAATTACAACTAAACAACTATTCTAAAACTTATTTATTGTGTGTTGTGCCCTTCCATTGTGTATATTCATAACAGTTGGATCAATCACTCTTTCATTTCTTGCCATTGTAATAACAAAATGATTAGAATTGTCATGATTCACAATAACTCATCAATCCTAACTTCCTTTTCATATTTTATTAAATATTAAGGTCCCTTCATAAAATGGTGACAAAAATATGGACAAGAACTAGGGTAAGGAAAAAAACATAAAGAAAAATAATGACACATCCTATACTCATTGGTTTAGATTTAGTTTAGTTGGATGTATATGTTTACTTGCTTGACTCGAATATAAACTAGGCCACTAGCTTCTTGCTAATGGAAGGAGTGCTCTCTGTGGTGAGCTAGTGGAAGTACTTAACTTCAATTGGTATCTGATATTCAATTTGCATCCATTAATGAGATTAAAGATGGTAGATATTAATTTGAAAACCATTTGAGTATATCCTAAGAAGCTTGCACCAGATGGGTGGAGTCGGTGGCAAGATTGCATCAAGTAGAGTCCAAGTATTTCATGATTCCTTTCATTCCTAGTTAAAGGTAGAAGTAGTAGTAAGATTAAGTTCAAGTTGAAGTGGATGTTTGAAGATCAAAATTTATATTTATATTGCATGTTGTGAAACCAAATCTTTAGTTGATATCCCTTAAATGAATTGTGTAAGTCCCTTTGTGATAACCAACATATCTTATCATAAAACTGAGTGAAGTTTGTGAGTAAGAAGCAACCTTGAAGTAATTTCATGATCTTACTATATAAGATTAGCGTGGGAGATGACTTATATCAAGAGAGGATTGCGTGTTTGGTGTTTCTCCTTAAAACATCAAGTATTTGGCTCTGTTGTTGTAGTGGAGCAAAAATCACATCAAGAGGAAAAATATGTTCTGTTTTGAGAAAGTTGGAATGACCTTCCAAAAAAAGAGTTGGCAATTTGTGTGAAAAGATTAAAAATGATGCTTGGATAAGTTAGTCCAATTAATTTTGAATGTTTTGAACAACATCAACTTGAAATGTTATCAAATTATACATTGAAAATGTAATATAAGTATATAGTTTGTGGAGAATCCCTAACTAATTTGAAATGTTCAAAAGCAATTTTTAAACATGATCATATATTCAAATGATATAAATCATATGATGCTATAACTCTATTTTCCATCTCTAACTACTTTAGTTCTTTATAATTTATATATTGTATAATTATATAATATTTGATTAATCCATTTATATAAGATCTACTCTCTATCTTAAATGGTTTTATTAATTATTAATTATTTAATAGAATTTATTGAATAATTTTTAAATAAATATTATAGATTGACAATGGTTTGACACTTGATTAAAAACTTTCCAGAAATTGAAGTGTATATTACATTGAAAGAAATCTTTAAAATAGAAATTAAAATAATGCGAAGAGCACGGTAGTTTACAATACTAGTATTTTACAGTTGTCAATGAGGGAAAATAACGGTTTGATCATTGCTTTTTGCTTTGATTTGCTTTTTCTATTTTAATAAACGGTAATATTGCTTTTTCAAATTTTAAGAAGAGTTCCGTTGATTTTTGTTTTTATTTCTTATAGAAGTGTTGTTGATTTAGTAGTATATATAGGCAGCCTTCGCTAGTTTCATTTATGTTTTCTAATTCTTCTTCCTCTGATTTTCTTGAATTTCTTTCCTTTTTTAGGATGGCCATGCGAATTTTTGGTTTCCTGTGACTTCTCTAGTGTTGTGTTTCTACTAACTTTTGTGTTCTGTGTTTCGTTTTACTTTTTGTGTTCTGTGTTTTATGTTTGGATTGTGTTTTGTTTGTATGTTGCATTTTGTATGATTTTTGGGTTATTGCAGGTATGATGCTTTTTGAAATACCTTTGTTTTTACATGGTTTTATGCTGCATCTGTTATATTGATAAAGGTTCTAATGTATTTACTCTTAGATAACTTTCATTTAATGCATTATTTGGGTTATTTGTTTCCATTTCTCAACTTTTTTGCAGGTTACATTTTGGTAAAGAAGTTTTAATTTTTCTTAGTGCAGTATTATTATTATTTTTTTAGATCCAATTTAGCTGATAGTACCTGTAGTCATTTTAGTAGGTCATTAAATTCTGAATGGATTAAAAAATAAAATGGTTATGGTATTAAATACTTCAGGTAAAATATTATTTGCTAGTTTTGTGCTCTTAATATGTATGTAACAGTATTTTCATTCTAGGTAGATGCTTAAACTATTAGTCTTTGACTATCTTTTGGCAATGTCTTCTTGTTTATTGGACTGAATTCTTCTTTGTGAAGCTCTCCTTAAATCAATTTCATGTTATCACACCCTTTGTTCTTTTACTACCACTATTATGCACTTGAAAAAGTCATCAATGTCCATAGGATTGTCTCTTTACTCTTTATTTATCCACGATGATAGTGTGCATAACATAAATACTAATGTCATTCATCACACAACAAATTAAGTTTGTCATTTTCAGTGTCTGCTATTATGGTTATGCTCTAGATGCTTTATTACTTCCTAATATCAAATGATGTTGGTAGTAGTTGCATTAGGTTCTGTAGGTCATTAAAGTCTGAATGTATTAAGAAACAAATGGTCATGGTATTAAATGTTTCAGGAAAAAGGTCATCTACTAATGGTGCTCTTAATATGTCTATAATAGTGGTTTTATTCTAGGTAGATGCTTAAACTATTAGTTGTTGACTATTAGATGCTTAAAGCACAATCTTCTCATACATCGGATTGAACTTTAAGTTGCCCTTAAACTAATTTATGTCATTATACCCTTTTGATCTTCAACTACCACTGTTATGCATAACTTAAAAAAGTGTTCACAGTCATGGGACTATCTCTTTACATATCCATTATGGCTTTTTTCAGCCATGCACATACTAATGTCACTCATCTCATTAAGTTTTTGTCATGCTTTATGACTGCTCTTGCTGAAATGCTCTAGATGCTTTAAGACTTCTTTAGATCCAATAACTAAAGTCTTTATAAATTAAGAATCAAATGGTCATGGTATTTAATATTTCAGGTAAGAGGTCATTCACTAACTATTTTCTTAATATGTCTATAACAATACTTTTATTTTAGGTAGATCTATAAACTATTAGACTTTGAATATCTTTGAATATCTTTTGGCACTATCTTCTTGTTCATTGGATTGAACTCTCCATATCTTTGAATATCTTTGGATTGAACTCTCGTTTTGAAGCTGGCCTTACCATAAGACTTCTCATTACTATTTACTTATCCATTATGATAGTCTGCATCACATTCATCTCATAACAAATTAAATTAGTCATGCTTTATGTGTGCCTTTTTTTGGTATGCCCTAGATGCCTTAGGACTTATTTATACCCAATAATGCTAGTGGTGGTTGCAGTGGTAGGTCATTAAAGTATGAATAGATTAAGAAGTGAATGGTTAAGGTCATATACTAATGGTGCTCTTAATATGTTTAATGACTTTCCTTATTGATATGCTCTAGGTGCTTTATGGCTTTGTTAAGTCCAATATTGTTGGTAATAGTTTGAGTGGGTTTAGCAGTAATTGATTGAGGCAAACTGCTCAATTGTTTCAGTCAAAAAAGGTCATTGACTATTTGTGTTCTTATTTTGTCTCTAATAGTGCTTTTTTTCTAGGTAGATGCTTAAACTATTAGTCTTTGGCTAGCTTTTGGTAGAGTCTTCTTGTTCATTGGATCAAATTCTTCTTTTTGAAGCTTCCCTCAAACTAATTTCACATCATACCCTTTTGATCTTCTACTACCACTATTATACATCACTTGAAAAAGTTGTCAACAAGCACAGGACTATCTCTTTACTCTTTACTTATCCACTATGACTCTTTTCAGCAGATACATGCTAATCTCATTCCTCTGATAGAAAATTAAGTTTTTCATGCTTTATGACTACCCTTGTTGATATGCTTAGATGCTCTATGACTTCTTTAGATCCAATAATGCAAGAAGTAGTTGTAGTAGGTTAAACTAATTTCACATAATCATACCCTTTTGATCTTCTACTACAATTGTTATGCATCACCTCAAAAAGTTGTCAA
This sequence comes from Cupressus sempervirens, assembly GCA_028749045.1. Taxonomy (NCBI): domain Eukaryota; kingdom Viridiplantae; phylum Streptophyta; class Pinopsida; order Cupressales; family Cupressaceae; genus Cupressus; species Cupressus sempervirens. The sequence goes on from CM053792.1 coordinate 709,921,369, forward strand.
CATCCATATGATTGGTTTTTTACTCTTCACTTACCCACTATAATGGTTTTGCAACACATACATAGTAATTTCATTCATCTAATAATGAACTAAGTTTGTCGTGCTTTACAATACTCCTTGTTGGTATGCTCCAAGGGACTTATGACTTCTTTGAGTCCAATAATGCCAGTAGTAGTTTGAGTAGGTTTAGCTGTAATAGATTTAAGAGGAAATTGCTCATGACATTAAATGTTTCAGTCAAAAGGTCATTGAGTATTTGTGCCATTAGATGCTTTATGACTTCTTTAGATCCAAAAATGCTGGTGGTAGTTGCAGTAAGTTAAACTAATTTCACGTAATCATACCATTTTGAATCTTCTACTACAATTGTTATGCATCATTGCAAAAAGTTGTCAACATCCATAGGATTGTCTTTTTACTCTTCACTTATCCACTATGACAATTTTGCAACACACATACTAATTTCATTCATCTAATAATGAACTAAGTTTGTCATGCTTTATGATACTCCTTGTTGGTATGCTCTAGGGGACTTATGATTTCTTTAAGGCCAATAATGCCAATAGTAGTTTGAATAGGTTTAGCAGTAGTAGATTAAGAGGCAAATGCTCATGATATTAAATGTTTCAGTCAAAAGGTCATTGAGTATTTGTGCTCTTATTTTCTATCTGACAATGCTTATATTCTAGGTAGATGCTTAAACTATTAGTCTTTGACTAGCATTTGACATAGTCTTGTTCTTTGGATTGAGCTCTTATTTTGAAGCTGCCCTTAAACTAGTTTCACGTCATCATACCCTTTTGATCTTCTACTACCATTGTTATACATTACTTGAAAAAGTTGTCAACAATGATAGGACTATCCCTTTACTCTTTACTTATCCACTACACCTCCTTTTTAGCAAATACATACTAATGTCATTCATTTGTTAACAAATTTTATCATGCTTTATGACTGCCCTTGTTGATATTCTTAGATGCTTTATGACTTCTTGAGATCCAATAATGATGTTAGTAGTTGTAGTAGGTTAAACTAATTTCAAGTAAACATACCCTTTTGATCTTCTACTGCAATTGTTATGTATCACCTCAAAAAGCTGTCCACATCCATTGGATTGTCTCTTTACTCTTCACTTATCCACCATTACAGTTTCACAACACATGTGTACTAATTTTGTTCATCTAATAATTAATTAATTTTTTCATGCTCTATGATATTCCTTGTTGGTATGCTTTAGGGGCCTTACAACTTCTTGAAGTCCAACAATGCCAGTAGTAGTTTGAGTAGGTTTAATAGTAATAGATTAAGAGGCAAATGCTCATGACAATATATGTTTTAGTCAAAGGGTCATTGAGTATTTACACTCTTAATTTTTATCTAACAATGCTTTTATTCTAGGTAGGCCTAAACATAGTCTTTGACTTGCTTTTGGTAGAGTCTTGTTCATCAGATTGATCTCTTATTTTTGAAGCTGCCCTTAAACTAATTTCACATCATCATACCCTTTTGATCTTCTACTACCACTATTATACATCACTTAAAAAAGTTGTCATAGGACTATCACTTTACTCTTTACTTATATTTGACTCTTTTTAGCAGATACATACTAATGTCGTTCATCTGATAATAAATTAAGTCTCATGCTTTATGACTACCCTTGTTGATATGCTTAGATGTTTTATGACTTCTTTAGATCCAATAATGCCGATAGTAATCACAGTAGGTTTAAATCATCAAAGTCTAAATAGATTAAGAAGAAAATGGTCATGGTATTATATGTTTTAGGAAAAAGGTTATTCATGTATTGTTTTCTTAATATGTCTATAACAGTCCTTTCATTCAAATTGGAAGTTTAATCTATTAGCTTTTGGCTATCTTTTGGCACTATCTTCTTGTTCATGGGACTGAACTCTTCCTCTAAAAGCTGCTTTTAAACTAATTTCATGTCATCATACCCTTTTGGTCTTCTACTACCACTGTCATACATCACTCGAAAAATTGTCAACAATTAGAGGACTGTCTCTTTACTCTTTACTTATCAATTATGACCATTTTGGAGCACATAATACTGATGTCATTTATCTCATTAGAAATTCAGTCTGTCATGCTTTATGACCACCCTTGTTGGTGTGCTTTTGATTCTTTAAGAATTATTTAGATCCAATAATGCTGGTAGTATTCACTTTAGGTTTAGCAGGGCATTAATGTTTGAATGGATATTTTCCAACATTAAAGGACTGTCTCGTTGCTTATGAAGTATGACTGTTTTGGAGCACATACATACTAATTTCATTAATCTCATTGCAAATTAAGTCAATCTTATGATTGCCCTTGTTCGTTTGTTGGTATACTTTCGATGCTTTATGAATTCACTTGTTGGTATGCTTTAGATTTTGCGTGACATCTTTAGATCTAGTACTGCTGGTAGTAATTGCACTAGGTCTAGGATTAAGAAGCAAATGGACATGGTAATAAATGCTTAATATGTTTGTAGCTATACTTTCATTGTAGCTAGATGCTTAAATTATTGGTCTTTGACTAACTTTTGAAACTGTCTTCTTGTTCATTGGATTGAAGTCTTGCTAATAAAGATGCCCTTCAACTAATTTTGTGTCATCATATCCTTTTGATTTTTTGCTACTTGCATATTGTTCAAACTTTGTATCCCTTAGATTTGGCCTCACGCTAAAGCCCTTGTTGGTATACTTTAGATTCTTTATGACTTCTTTAGATCCAGTAAAGTTGGTAGTAATTGCCATAGGTTTAGTAGGGCTTTAAAGTCTACATTAAGAGGTCTAGGCTCTTAATATGTTTGTAGTTGTGCTTTCATTCTATATGGTTAAATTATTGGTCTTTGACTATCTTTTGGCACTGTCTCCCTATTCATGGATTGAAGCCTTCCTTTTGAGGGTGACCTTCAACTAATTTTATGTCATGATATCCTTTTGATCTTTTAGTACCACTATTATGCATCACTTGAAAAAGTTGTCAACAGTCATAGGATTGTCTCTTTTCTCGTCACCTATGCTCTAAATTCTTTATGAATTTTTTACATCCAATAATGTTGGCAGTAGTTGTAGTTTTCTGAGCAAGTCAGTAATGTCTGAATTTATTAAGAAGCAAATGGTTACAAAATGTTTAAGGCAAGTGGTCATTTACTAATGGTGGTAGTAGTTACAGTAGGTTTATCAGGTCATGAAAGTCTAAATGGTTCATCATGACATTAAATGTTTCAAATCATCTACTGACTTTGTCCTGTGCTTTGATTCTAAATAGATGCTTAAACTAGTAGTCTTTGACTATATTTTATCTCAAGTTTCTTGTTTGTTTGACTGAACTCTTCCTTTTGAAGCTGCCCTAAAACTAGTTTCATGCCATTATATCCTTGTGATCTTTTAGTACCACTGTTGTAAACAGTCGTAGGATAGTCCCTTTACTCTTTAAGTATTTTTTTGTAACACATACAAACTAATGTCATGCATCTCATAACAAGCCAAGTATGTCATGATTTATGACTGCCCTTATTACTTGTTAGTATGCTCTAGATGCACCCTAAAACTACTTTCATCCCATTATATCCTTGTGATCTTGTAGTACCACTATTGTAAATGGTCCTAATGTTGGTGTAAATAGATATTTACTATTTACACTTTACTTAGGTTAGTGCATTATTTTATTATTTTGCATTATGAGACACTTAGGAGTTTGCACACCTTTTTAAGTTGTCATGTTGATGACATAGAAGTATGCAACTCTATTTCAGCATATGGTGTCTAGAACACTGGAGTTTGCATCATTCATTGAGATGTCATGTAAACAACATAGTTATTCACACTCCTAATTTAGCACATGGTGTCTACAATAGTGATTTGCGTTCTACACCATTGTAGGCTTATCCTCTCATCATCGCACTTACTTCTGTGCTTAATGGAGGATAACTCATATCTAGTGGACATGTGCCTAGTTGTATGACTTATCATGATGTTGATTTTTAGGCATTCTAGATGCATCTCAGAAGCCTTTATATACAAGCACTCCTAGTGTACTTGTACATGGTATTGAATATTTTACACTTATTTTGATCATACTTTGGTCTATTTTGTGCTTGTGTTTGAGTTCCTTGATCTTGGGTGAATTTTTCCCTATGGAAAATTCTTACATGGTATTAGAGCTGAGGGAGATTATCATCACATAGCTATTGGAGACCTCGTTGCTTCATCTCTCAAAGGGACCCGATTTAGATCTATAGTATCAACAGCAATTGGGAGTATCAATCAGGTGCAATTTTTTTTATATTTTGGGTAAAATTTCCTAAACTTTTCAGTGGTGCAACTATTTTCTGGTTTTTGTGCATGGATTTTTCAGAAATAACATGTTTTGGCGATTGTACCTATCTAATCTTGCATTTTGCAACTTCAAATGCATCATATGGGCTCATATGGACTCCTTTTTAGGTTCTTTTTTTTTTTGAAAGTACATATTTTTTCGTCTACTTTTCAAATCTGCAGTTAGATTGTAAGCTTGTGTGGACAAAAATACCACTTTCAGGAATAGGTTCTATTTTGCATTCTATTGCTTCATAATTGTTCTATTTTTGAGCTACATTGTAAAATTTTAGATTTGTACTCTATACAGAGGTTGTAATCAATAAAATCAGAAGCCCACTTTGTCCATTCTGACAAGTGGCCCATTGTAAACGCACTATATACAAAGTGCCAAAATCATTCATTTGGAGAGAATTTTGTTGATTGAGTGAAAAGGGGGGGTGTGTATTGTGTACTATGTCTCCTTGATCTTGTGTTCTTGCATTATGGGTTCTTTTTTAAAGTTAACTCCATATAATTATGCCATTTGGAAACAAAACATTAAGGAACCATTAGTAGAAAAAGGTTTACTGCATTATGTAATTGGTGCAGCAAAGAAACCTCCTATTGATGTTAATGAAGCTCAGAAAGAAGATTGGAAATCCAAACAGGAGATGGCCCTAGGAACCTTGTTGAAAAATATCTCTGATCTTGTCAAATTTCACATTAGGAAGCTTACCAATCCAATAGAGGTTTGGGCTAAACTTGAAGCATTTTATGGGATAGTAGATGAAGACATGGCTTACACCATAGAGGATAAACTTCTCAAGTTGGATCTTAGAAATTTTGACACCATCAAAGACTATCTTACCCAAGTAGACATGTATAGGGCACAACCTAAGGATTGTGGTGAACCCATCGAGGATGGTAAGATGATCAAGCACATCATGACTCATCTTCTACCTGAATATGCTCCTTTTGTTTCCAATTTTAATACTCACAAATTAACAATGGGTAGTGCCTATATCAAGCCTTCACTTGAGAAATTTTCAAAAATGCTGATCTTAGAACATGACAATCTAGTGGGTATGGGAATTCTCAAGTCTTCCAAGACCAAAGCCTTGGTAGCAAATGAAGGTAATTCAAGTGGTAAAAACTCTAACAAGAAGCAAAAGTAGTGGAAGGCTAAGACACAAGATGACACACAACAATCCTCCTCAAAACAAAAATCTTCCTCGAGTCAATCTTCTTCCACTCAACAATCTTCTTCAAAACAAGGAAAGTCTTCTTCCAAAAATAATCAAAAGGGGAAAAATTCCAACAAAAAGGAGAAGAAAACTTGTTCCTATTGTAAGAGGAATGGTCATGATGAACATGAGTGCAAGGATAAGCAGATTGATGAATTGGTCAACATAATGAGGAAACACAAAATTGATGTACCAAATGCATATAAGGATAAGGGATCGTCATCCACTTCAAAGGGTAAGGGACAAGCTTTGGTAGCTAGTACAAATAATGCTGAGGAATGGCTTCTTGGTTCAGGAGCAATACATCATATGGGTGCTTCAAGGGAGTAGTTTTCCTCTTTGAAACCATCTAATGTACCTTACGTCTATGTGGGCAATGATACTCAAGTGGAAGTAGAAGGTAAAGGAAATGTTGAGTTGGAAAATGGTGTCTTCAAGGATGTACTTCATGTTCCTAACCTTAGAACCAACCTTCTCTCCATCTATCAGATAACTCATTATGGATGTGGCAACAAAGTAGAGTTCCTCCCCGATACAGTTCTGGTGAAAAATCTCAAAGATGATTCTATGGTGGCGGTTGGAAAGGAAAATCATGAGACAAGACTTTATTCTTTCTCACATTTTGTGCCTAAGTCCACTTCCCTTGCCTTGTTGACTCATTTAAACACACAAATTAAACTGGTTTGTAATTTGCACAAAGGGCGGAAAAAACCTTCCAAGTGCAAATTCCATGCGGGTGGGGAAAAATCTTCCAAGTCCAAATTTTGGGCGGGTAGGGTTTGCAATTTGCGCAAGGGTGGAAAAATATTCCTAGTGCAATTTTGAGTAGGTGAGGTTTGTAATTTGTGCAGAGGGCAGGAAAAATCTTCCAAGTCCAAATTTCGGGTGGGTGGGGTTTCCAATTTTCACAAAGGCGAAAAAATCTTTTGAGTGCAAATTTTGGGTGGGGTGGGGTTTCTAATTTGCACAAAGGGTGGGAAAAATCTTCCAAGTCCAAATTCTGAGTGGGTGGGGTTTGCAATTTTTGTGAGTATGAAAAAATCTTCCTAAGTCCAGATTCCGAGCGGGCGAGGTTTGCAATTTTTGCGAGTGGCGAAAAAATCTTCGTAAGTCCTAATTTTGGGTGGGTGGGGTTTGCAATTTTTGTGAGGGCAGAAAAATCTCCCAAGTGCCAAATTCTGGGTGGGTGGGGTTTTGTAATTTCTGTGAGCACGAAAAAATCTCCCAAGTGCCAAATTCTGGGTAGGTGGGGTTTGTAAGTTTCCGTGAGGGCGAAAAAATCTTCCAAGTGCAATTTTCCTATTCAGACACACAAAGTAAACTATGGCACAAGAGATTTGGACATCTTAATTATCGCTACCTTTAGCAACTCAGCAGCAAGGATATGGTCATTGGTCTACCTCAAGTCAAGTATTTAGAGGGTGTATGTTCAGGTTGTGAAGCAGGCAAGCATCCTGAAGAGAAACATGACAAGGTTAAGTCTTGGAAGGCATTTGCTATTCTAGAACTGGTTCATAGTGATGTAGTTGGCCCATTTCTAGTTCCATCATTTGGTAAGGCCTGCTATGTTCTCACATTTATTGATGACTTTTCAAGGTACACTTGGGTCTTTTTTCTTGCTCATAAGAGTGAAGTATTTTTGATAACTTCATGAACTTCAAAGCTCAAGTTGAGAAAAAATTAGGGAAAGCCATCAAGATCCTACGAATAGATAATGGTAGGGAATATGTCAACTCTAGGCTTATAGACTTTTGCACACATGAGGGTATAGATCTTCAACATTCAGTTGCATACATGCCACAATAGAATAGTGTAGGTAAAAGAAAGAATAGAACCCTTAAGGAAATGACCACTTGTATGCTTCAACACAAGTCTCTAGATCAAGTGTTTTGGGTAGAAGCCATGTGTTGTGCCAACTACATCCAAAATAGAAGTCTGCATAAGGCCTTAGATGGAATAACACCTTTTGAGGCATGGTGTGGTAGAAAACCAAGTGTCAAGCACTTCAAAGTTTTTGGTTGTCTAGCATGGGCAAGGATATACCTCCACAAAAATGAAAGGCATTAGAAGCACAAAGAAAACTATGTATATTTGTTGGATATTATGACCATCTCAAGGGATACAATCTAATGGATCCAGAGACTCATGAAATATTTTATGAGAGGAGTGTTCACTTTGAAGAGACTTGTCCAAGTTTGGCTTCTTCAACTCCTCCTTCTTCCTCCTTCGTCGATAGTGATCATAGTGATGACAGTGACTCAGAAGATGAGATTCCTCCAATGTTGACTCGTAGGACACCACCTTCGCAAGGTCAACAAACAGTTGAGGACATTCTTCTTCTTCCACTAAACCTTGACAGGCATAGCAAACTCTTGATGCAACAGGTTCATTGGTGGGAAATCCTTTAGACACTCGGAGGACAAGGTCATAGCACAAGTCATTTCTGTAGGATTTGAGCAAAAGTGCACAACAAATCCATGAAGCCCAAGAAAACTTGCATGCAGAAAACCTGTCACGGAGAAGAAAAAAACAAGAAGAGGCAAGGGTTTGATTTGAAAAACTCAGATGAAGAAAATATTATTCAACGGATCTTCATAATGAAAAATACAAAGAGATCAATCCTTAAAAGGAGATCGAAACTCGAAAAGGGTAACCTAAAGCCTAAAAAAGCTAGGGTTGCACAATATAATTAATAAAATATTAATTATATGCACCTTCAAGATAGCTTAAGCAAACTAGAGTAATAGGCAACTTAATTAATTAAATCAAAGTGATTTAATTAATAAGTGCGAACAAATAATTACTCTAACACCCCCCCTTAAGCGAAGCTTAGGAGGTAAGCTAACCTAGCACAACTATGAAAGAAGAAAAAGATGGGTCCCAGCAACAAGGCCTAATTAGGTACCCAATACAAGGAAATCTTTGTAAACCGGAGACAAAGGAGAAAACCCAATGGGAAAAACCCCTCTCCAAAAAGAGATAGCAAAGAATTTTCCAGAAGATAGGAACAAAGAAAGATCATGAAGAGAAACACTGAAGCAGAAGAAGCCGCAAACTCTGTCAGAAAGAAACTACTGATCTAAAGATCTTCCACAGAAATAGAAGGCACGAACCGAGAGTGTCTATATGGTAGGTGATCTATCTCACCGAAATGCATAGGTAGCCAGCCACTATAGTCGCCTAGTATATAGGATCAAATACTGAATACATAGCTCACTCCAATGAACCATCAAACCAAGGAAGCATTAGAACCAATAATATAACCCCCCCTTAATTGCAGATAGGGTGAGGTGACAGGCAACTGAAAAGATGGGCCAAAAATCTCCTACAACACAGGAACCAAACACATCAAGAGTGAGGTATAGACACCTATAAAAGCACGTGTCACCGACACTATATGAGGCAAAAAGAGGAAGAGGGCACAAAACTGGAAAACAACTATCCCCCCCATGGCACTTTATAAAATAGTGCGAGTACAACAAACCACAATGATGAAAAGGATCCCAAAACACAAGAGTGGCACTTTATCTCAGTGCATTTGCATAAAGATGCTTACAATGAATATCAACAAGATCAAAAAAAAAAAACGCTGAAACAACAGAAGGTAGAGCCCAAAACAAAGTATCTGAAGCAACAAAATCGATCCCCGGACCTGAAATAGCTAGGATATCCACCAGCATGCAAAAATGCAGAAGGCTGAATAAAATGTTCCTAGAGAAAAATCTAGAACAACAACCAACATCACTGAAAAGAGCACAGAAAGAGCTTTCCAGCGATACAAAGAAGTCCAAAATCAGAGATTGGATGCTCAAGATATGCCTCCTGGAGTGCAAAACAAAACATTTGGCTTTGACTACCAAAACAAGCAACCAAATTGCATCAAAAACCAAAAACACCTATACCAACATCTCTGTCTTGGAACTAGTTTTTTGGCACATTTTTCAGATCAAAAAAATACGTCTGTATGCTCGAGTTACAAAAAAAAAACCTCCTGGACCTCTGAAAATGCATGAAATTTTTTTTTTTTAATAAAAAAGTAAAAAAAAAACTTCACCAAAAAAATGCGTCGCCACTTGGGTGGAGGTGGAGCTCAGGAATTTGGTGGAGCCGCTGGTGGCCATGGTGGTGGGCGGGTGGCGCCACCAGCGGCGGAGGTTGCTGAGCGACAGTGATCGTTGAGAGTCGTTGTGGTCAGCGGACCACTGGCAGTTTATCACAGGCGGTTACTACTAACCGCTAGTAGTCTTGGTGACCACAAGCAGTTTTTTAAACCGCCGCAGCAAAAAGTGCCACTTTTTTATATTTTTTTTTACAATTTTTTTAATTTTTTGCCTCGATCTGCATGCCAATGTTCGTACGACCCTATTGGATAAATTTTTTTTGCCTCCCAGATCAATGTTGTCCAAATCGAACAAATTTTATATCAAAACAGGGGTTTTGACACCTTCTGAATCCATCTGTGAGGTCTGTTTGGCCTCAAACTGCTTTGAAAATTAGTGACCCCCTTGTTTTCTCAGAAAAAGATCGAAAAAAAATCAGATCTGATTTGCCAAACCCTTGTTCTCCCTTTTTCTTGAAACATCGAACAAGCTACAACAAATCTGGCTCTAATACCATGTAGGATTTGAGAAAAAGCGCACAACAAATCCATGAAGCCCGAGAAAACCTGCATGCAGAAAACCTATCACGGAGAAGAAAAAGACAAGAAGAGGCAAGGGTTTGATCTGAAAAACTCAGACGAAGAAAATATTATTCAACGGATCTTCATAATGAAAAATACAAAGAGATCAATCCTTAAAAGGAAATCGAAACTCGAAAAGGGTAACCTAAAGCCTAAAAAAGCTTGGGTTGCACAATATAATTAATAAAATATTCATTATATGCACCTACAAGATAGCTTAAGGAAACTAGAGTAATAGGAAACTTAATTAATTAAATCAAAGTGATTTAATTAATAAGTGCGAACAAATAATTACTCTAACAATTTCCACATGCATATATAGCCATTGCTTCAGATCCACAGTCATTTAAGGAAGCATTAGGGATTCTAGAATGGGACAAGGCTATGGAGGAAGAATATAACTCCTTGATGAACAACAACACTTGGGACTTAGTTTCCCTTCCTAAGGGAAGAAAAGTGGTTCGATGTAAGTGGATCTATCGAACCAAATTTGCAGTGGATGGAAGTGTGGATAAACATAAGGCTAGACTAGTTGCCAAGGGTTTTTCATAGGTTCTAGGTATTGACTACATGGATACTTTTGCACCAGTTGCCAAGATGAACTCCATTCACCTGACACTAGCTATTGCTGCAACTCATGGTTGGGTTGTACACTAGATGGATGTTAAGAGTGCTTTTTTGAATGGTGATTTTCATGAGGAAATTTATATGGAGCAGCCATAGGGATTCGTATAGGATTCTACTATGGTTTGCAGATTGAAGAAGTCTATTTATGGTCTTAAGCAGGCTCCTCGGGCTTGGTATGCCAAAATGGATTCCTTCCTCCTCTCAGAAGGATTCACTAGATGTTATTCTGATTCGAATGTCTACATTCTTCATAAGGATGACTCACACTTGATACTAGTGCTTTATGTAAATGACTTGATCATTGCAGGGAGCACTTCATCCATCATTGCCAGTGTTAAGACCTCTCTACAGGACACATTTGCTATGACAGACTTGGGTCTACTACATTACTTCCTTGGCATTGAGATCACACAGTCTTTAGTAGGGATCACACTTTCACAACCCAAGTATGCTCTTGATTTGCTGTCTTGATTTCACATGAGTGACTACAAGCCTTCTCCTACTCCCTTTCTATTAGGTGTCAAGCTAGAGGCTAAGTGTACCACTCCACTTTTTGATGCTACATTAGATAGACAAATAGTTTGGAGCCTTATCTACTAGACACATACATGCCCTAATATAGCTTTTGCAGTTGGCATGGTTTCACGCTTTATCCAAGAACAACATGAACTTCATTGGAAGGCTACCAAGCGCATTTTGCACTACATAAAGGGTACACATATACATGGGATACATTATGCAGTAGGTACAAGACTTCACCTAGCTGGATACACAGACTCAGACTATGCAAGGGACCTAGATTCTTGCAAGTCCACTTCAGGGTACATATTTCACCTTGGCTCTGACCCTATTTGTTGGCAAAGTAAAAAGCAAAATAATGTTGCTCTTTCTTCCATAGAGTCTGAGTATCAAGGAGCTGTCAATGCAGCTACAGAGGCTCTTTGGTTACAACATATCTTGGAGGAGTTTGGATTTGATCTACCTAAGCCTACAGTTATTCATTGTGACAATCAAAGTGCCATTAAGATCTCTAAGCATCGAATTCAGCATCAGCAGACTAAGCACATCGAGGTTCATATGCACTATATCAGAGAGTTGATACATGAGTAGATCATTGCACTGCAGTACTATCCTACAGCCAAGCAGGTCGCCGATATCTTTACCAAACCCTTCATTGAGGTCAAGTATATTCATTTGCGAGATCTCTTGGGGGTTTAGGATGTTGCAGAAAGGGGAGTCCCTTGACTTCTCTCTTCTTCTTCTTCTGGAAGGATTTTTTTCCTCATTTGAGGTCTTCTTCTCTCATCTTCTTTATTGTACTTATCTCTCTTTTTGGAGGAAGGTTTTTCCCATGAGGTTTTCCCTCTTTCTATGCTTTATGAGAGATTTTATTGCATCATTGTATGTTGAGCATTGCTTTGTACATGGGTACCTTACATGGCCTCGTAATCGGGACCCATCATGCATTTGTGAGCTTAAGTGCATTCCCCTAAGTTGCACTTAAGGGGGGGTGTTGTTGTAAATAGATATTTACTATTTACACTAAGTTTACTTAGGTTAGTGCATTATTTTATTATTTATTTTTATGAGACACTTAGGAGTTTGTGCAACTTTTTGAGTTGTCATGTTGATAACACAAAAGAACGCAACTCTATTTCAGCACATGTTGTCTACAACACTGGAGTTTGCATCATTCACTGAGTTGTCATGTTGACAACACAAAAGTATGCAACTCTATTTCAGCACATGGTGTCTACAACACTGGAGTTTGCATCATTTATTGAGTTTTCATGTAGACAACACAGTTATTTGCATTCCTAATCTAGCACATGGTGTCTACAACACTGATTTGCATGCTACACCATTGTAAGCTTATTCTCTCATTATCACACTTACTTCTGTGCTTAATGGAGGATAACCCATATCTAGTGGGCATGTGCCTAGTTGTATGACTTATCATTATGTTGATTCTTAGGCATTCTAGATGCATCTCAAAGGCCTTTATATACAAGCACTCCTAGTGTACTTGTACATGGTATTGAATACTATATAGTTATTCTGATCATACTTTGGTCTATTTTGTGCTTGTGTTTGAGTTCCTTGGTCTTGGGTGACTTCTGCCCTAAGGCAAATTCTTACACCTAAGATAGTCCCTTTACTCTTAAGTACTGTTTTGTAACACATATAGACTAATGTCATGTATCTCATAATAAATCAAGTCTGCCATGATTTATGACTACCCTTGTTACTTTTTAGTATGCTCTAGATACTTGATGACTTATTTAGATCCAATAATTATGGTTGTGGGTGTAGTATGTTTAGCAAATCTTTAAAGTTGGAATGGATTAATAAGCAAATAGTCATGCTATTAAATGTTTCAGGCAAAAGTTCATTTACTAACTATACTCTTAAAGTCTGCAACAATGCTTTCATCGTAGGTAGATGCTTAAACAGTAGCCTTTAACTATCTTTTGGCACTGCCTTTTTGTTCAGTGGACTAAAATCTTCCTTTTGACGTTGTGCTTAAACTAATTGTATGTCATCATACCCTTTTGATCTTCTATTACAACCATTGTTTTACATCACATAAAAATGTTGTCAAGAGTCATAGGATTGTCTCGTACTCTCTACTTATCTCATTCATCTATGACAGTTTCTCAGCACAAACATAATCATGTCATTGATCTCATAACAAATTAAGTCTATCATGCTTTTATGGCTTCTTTAGATCCAATTATGCTAGATAGTTGTTTAGTAGGTTTACCAGGTCATTAAAGTTTGAATGGATTAAGAAGCAAATGATCATGGTATTTTTTTCAGAGAACACGTCATTTACTAACTGTCCTCTTAATATGTCTGTAATAGTGCTTTCATTCTAGGTAGATTCTTAACTACTAGTCTTTGACTATCATTTGGAATTGTCTTCTTGATCATTGGATTGAACTCTTCTTTTTGAAGGTGCCCTTAAACTAATTGCATGCCATGCCATTTGATCTACTACTACTACTATGCAACACTTGAAAAAGTTGTCAATAGTCATAGGACCATCTCTTTTCTCTTTACTTATCCACTGACTATTTTTGTGGCATATAAATATTGATGTCACTCATCTCATTACAAATGAATTCTGTCATGCTTTTGACTACCCTTGTTGATATGCTCTAGATGCAATATGACCTATTTAGATCCAATAATGTTGGTAGTAGTTGTAGTAGGTTTTAGTGGGTCATTAAAGACTGAATGGACTATAAGAAACAAATGGTCATTAAATGTTTCAAGAAATACATTTATTAACTGTGCTCTTAATATGTCTGTAGAAGTGCTTTGATGCTTAGTACATCCTTAAACTATTAGTCTTTGAGCATCTTTTGGCACTGCCTTCTTGTTCATTGGAGTGAAGTCTTCCTTTTGAAGCTGCCCTTAAACTATTTTTGCATCATCATACCCTTCTGATCTGTTGTTAGATCCAATAAATGCTGGTAGTAGTTGTAGTAAATTTATCAGGTCTTAAAATGTAAATAGGCAAAATGCCATTTGTTAGCTTTTCTTTTAATATATCTGTAACAATGCTTTCATTCTAGGTAGAATCTACATGCTTAAACTATTTAGTCTTTGACTATCCTTTGGTCCTTTTTTCTTGTTCATTGGATTGAACTTTTTCGTAAACAAAATGCTAGTAGTAGTTGCAGTAGGTTTATTAGGTCATTAAATGTTTTAGGCAAAAGGTCATTTACTAACTTTTCTTTTAATATGTCTAGACTCTATACCATTTCTTTCTTTCTAGGTAGATGCTTAAAGCATTAACCTTTTGGTACTGTCTCCTTTTGGTATTGTCTTCTTGTTGATTGGATTTTCTCGTGTTTGACTATGCTCCAGATGCAGTATCACCTATTTCAATCCAATAATGTTGTTAGTATTTGTAGTAGGTTTTAGTGGGCCATTAAAGACTGAATGAATTAAGAAGCAAATGGTCATGGTATTAAATGTTTTAGGAAATGTTGTCTCCTTTTGGTACTATCTTCTTGTTCATTGGATTTTCCCCTTGTCTTTGACTATGCTCCAGATGCAATATGACCTATTTAAATCCAATAATGTTGGTAGTAGTTGTAGTAGGTTTTAGTGGGCCATTAAAGACTGAATGGATTAAGAAGCAAATGGTCATGGTATTAAATGTTTCAGGACATAAATTTACTAACTGTGCTCTTAATATGTCTGTAGAAGTGCTTTGATGCTCAGTACATCCTTAAACTATTAGTCTTTGAGCATCTTTTGGCACTGCCTTCTTGTTCATAGGAGTGAAGTCTTCCTTTTGAAGCTGCCCTTAAACTGATTTCATGTCATCATACCCTTTTTATTTTATACTACCACTATTACACATAACCTGAAAAAGTTGTCAACAATCACATGACTGTTGTTCGATCTAATACTGCTCATAGTAGTTGCAGCAGATTTATCAAGTCTTATAATATTATAGGTGAAAAGTCATTTGCTAAATTTTCTCTTAATATGTTTGTAACAATGCTTTCATTCTACGTAGAATCTAGATGCTTAAAATATTAGTCTTTGACTATCCTTGGGTATTGTCTTCTTTTTCACTGAATTGAAATTTTCCTTGTAAAGATGTCCTTGAAACAAATGCTAGTTATAGTTGCAGTAGCTTATCAGGTCATTAAATGTTTCAGGCAAAAGATCATTTACTAACTTTGCTTTTAATATGTCTAGACTCTATACCAATGCTTTTCTACGTAGATGCTTAAAGCCTTAACCTTTCAGTACTGTCTTCTTGTTCATTGGATTTTCCCTTGTCTTTGACTATCTTTTGACACTATCTTCTTGTTCATTGACTATCTTTCATGTCATTGCTTGCTTTGATATTCTATTACTTCTGTCATGCATCACTTAAATAGCTGTCAATGCTCATGGCATTGTCTCATTAATCTCTACTTTTCCACTCTGACTCGTTTGCAATACATACAAATTGATGTGATTCATCTCATAATAATTTAAGACTATCATGCTTTACAATTTCCCTTGTTAGTATGATCTAGATAGTTAATGATTTCTTTAGATCCATTTTTGCTGGAAGTAGCTAGAGTACGTTGAAGTCTGCATGGATTAAGAAAAAATGATCATGGTATTAATTGTTAAGGCAAAATTTCATTTACTAATTGTGCTCTTAATATGTCTATGAGAACACTTTCTCTCTAGGTAGATGCTTTCTTTGACTATTTTTTGGCACTGCGTTTTCCTTTATTGGATTGGATCCTTCCTTTTGAAGTTTCCCTTAAATTAATTTCATGTGATCATACCCTTTAAAAGTTCTACCAATGTTATGCATCGCCTTAGAAAGTTGTCAATGGTCAAATGGTTGTCTCTTTACTGTCTAGTTATCTTCTATGACTGTTTAGTGGTGCTGAAGTAGGCTCCTACAATGGTAGGAGGAATGTCTTCTAGGGGGAATTAAATGAGCTTGACTCATAGAAGATTTTGTAGCTTGAATGCCCTTGTTGCTATGCTTTAGATACTTTATGACTTCTTTAGATCCAACAGTTGTAGTATGTTTAATAGGTAATTAAAGTCTATAATGGGTTAGAAAGAAAATGATCATGGTATTAAATGTTTTGGGAAAAAGGTCATTTAGTAATTGCGCTCTTGATATACCTGGATCAGTGCATCAATTCTTGGCAGATGCTTAAAATATTAGCCTCTAACTATGTTCTTGTTCATTGAATTTTCCCCCCCTCTTTGACTATGCTTCAGATGCAATATGACCTATTTAAATCCAATAATGTTGGTAGTAGTTGCAGTAGGTTTTAGTGGGCCATTAAAGACTGAATGGATTAAAAAGCAAGTGGTCATGGTATTAAATGTTTCAGGAAATACATTTACTAACTGTGGTCTTAATATATCTGTAGAAGTGCTTTGATGCTTAGTACATCCTTAAGCTATTAGTCTTTGAGCATCTTTTGGCACTGTGTTCTTGTTTATTGGAGTGAAGTCTCATTTTGAAGCTGCCCTTAAACTAATTTCGTGTCATCATACCCTTTTTATTTTATACTACCACTATTATGCATAACCTGAAAAAGTTGTCAACAATCATAGGACTGTTGTTAGATCTAATACTGCTTGTAGTAGTTGCAGTAGATTTATTAAGTCTTATAATGTTATAGACAAAAAGTCAATTGCTAAATTTTCTCTTAATATGTCTGTAACAATGCTTTAATTCTAGGTAGAATCTAGATGCTTAAACTATTAGTCTTTGACTGTCCTTGGGTACTGTCTTCCTTTTCATTGAATTGAAATTTTCCTTGTAAAGCTGTCCTTGAAACAAATGCTAGTAGTAGCTATAGTAGGCTTATCAGGTCATTAAATGTTTTAGGAAAAAGATCATTTACTAACTTTTCTTTTAGTATGTCTAGACTCTATACCAATTCTTTCTTTCTAAGTAGATGCTTAAAGCCTTAACCTTTTGGTATTGTCTTCTTGTTCATTGGATTTGCCCTTATCTTTGACTATCTTTTGATATTGTCTTCTTGTTCATTGGATTGACTATCTTTCATGTCATTATTCGCTTTGATATTCTATTACTTCTATCATCATCACTTAAATAGCTGTCAATGTTCATGGCTTAACCTTTTGGTACTGTCTTTTTGTTCATTGGATTCGCCCTTGTCTTTGACTATCTTGTGATACTGTCTTCTTGTTCCTTGACTATCTTTCATGTCATTGTTTACTTTGATATTCTATTATTTCTATCATGCATCACTTAAATAGTCATCAATGCTCATGGCATTGTCTCATTAATCTTTACTTTTCCACTATGACTGTTTTGCAATACATACAAACTAATGTGATTCATCATAATAACAATTTAAGACTCAATGCTTTATGATTGCCCTTGTTGGTATGCTCTAGATATTTTATGACTTCTTCAGGTCCATTTTTTCTAGAAGTAGCTGGAGCACGTTGAAGTCTGCATGGATTAAGAAAAAATGATCATCCGTATTTATTATTTAGGCAAAATTTAAATAACTAATTGTGCTCTTAATATGTCTGTAAGAATGCTCTCTCTCTAGGTAGATGCTTTCTTTGACTATTTTTTGGCACTGTGTTTTCCTTTATTAGATTGGATCCTTCCTTTTGAAGTTTCCCTTAAATTAATTTCATTCGATCACACCCTTTAAATGTTCTACCAATGTTATGCATCACCTTAGAAAGTTGTCAATAGTCAAATGGTTGTCTTTTTACTGTCTAGTTATCTTCTATGACTATTTAGTGGTGCTGAAGTAGGCTCCTACGATGGTAGGAGTAATGTCTTCTATGGGGAATTAAATGAGCTTGACTCAGAATATTTTGTAGCTTGACTACCCTTTTTGCTATGCTTTAGGTACTTTATGACTTCTTTAGATCCAATAGTTGCAATATGTTTAACTGGTAATTAAAGTTTGCAATGGGTTAGGAAGAAAATGATCATGGTATTAAATGTTTTGGAAAAAAGGTCAGTTAGTAATTGCACTCTTGATATACCTGGATCAGTACATTCATTCTTGGTAGATGCTTAAAATATTAGCCTTTAACTATCTTTTGGTACTGTCTTCTTGTTCATTGGACTTCTTTCTTTCTAAAACTTCCATCAAACTAATTTCATGTCACCAGATCATTATATAGAGAGGTAGCATTTGCACTACCTTTCCACTTTTTGACTCTTTCCAACTTGGCCTATTTAGTGGTGTTGAAATAGGCTCCTACGATGATAGGAGGAATGTCTTTTGGGGGGAATTAAATGAGCTTGACTCAGAAGATTTTGTAGAAGTACCCAAGGTAATTAGCGAGGAGCACATATTGAGAGGTGGAAATATAGATGGCTCCCAACGGAGAAAATATAATTGATTGTAGGGATAACTTGGGAGAAGGTGAGGCAAAATCTTGTGTAGGGGAGACAAAGGGTTGAGGTGCTATAGAAACCAAAGATAGAGAAGAGAGGAGGGCTAGGGAACTTACCCTATAAACATACTATGGTGGAGGAAATATCTTTTGGTGCTTTCTTGCTCATCAGACTTTCTTCTTTTTGAAACTTCTCTTAAACTAGTTTCATGTCACCATCTCATTATATAGGGAGGTAATTTATGCTATCTTTCCACTTTTTGATGCTTTCCAACTTGGCCTGATTAGTGGTGCTGAAGTAGGCTTCTACAATGGTGGGAAGAATGTCTTAGATTGAAAGGTGGAATATATTTGGCTGTTAATGGGGAAAATATAATTGATTGTAGAGATAATTGGGGAGTAGGTGAAGCAAAAACTTGAGTAGGGGAGACAAAGGGGTGAGGCATTGCAGAAACTAGAGACTGAGAAGAGAAGAGGGTTATAGAAGAATTTAAATGAGTAAGATGTGATGGAAAAGGTTGTTGTACTTCTTCTTTCATTATAGATGGGCCCAGTTCCTCTTCTTACTCCTTCAACTCTTGTAGTTTGAGCTTTGAGATCTCTCTTATCTTCTTCTTTTGAAGAGCAATAGGTTGGAGTGATCTTCACCACTTTTTCTTTAAGCTTTGAGTAAGGAGTTAATGAGAACATGATCCTTTAGAAACCTTGGCTTCTTTCAACTTTCTTTTATTTGTAGAGATAACTGGGGAGTAGTTGAGGTAAAAACTTGAGCAGGTTAGACAAAGAGGTGAGGCACTACAAAAACCAGATACTAAGAATAGAAGAGGGTTGGAGAAGAACTTACTTGAGGAACATACGATGGAAGAGGTAGTGGTACTTCTTCTTTCATTACAAATGGGTCTTGTTCCTCTTGTTCCTCCCTTCAACTCCTGTAGTTTGAGCTTCAATATCTTTCTTTTTGTCTTCTCTGGAAGAGCAATAGATTGCAGTGATCTCCCTCACTTTGTCTTTAATCTTTGAGTACGAAGTTGCTAAGAACACACTTTTTTGCAAACCTTGACTTCTTTTGACATTTCTTTTATTTGGAGGTGTTGCCTCCTCCACAGGGTTTTCAACTATACTCATTGCTACATCTTGCTATTCTAATAGATCGATAGAAATAGAGGGCATAAATTCTTCTCTCTTGAATTCCCGATGAGGAATCTTTATTGTGTTCATTATCCCACTTTTCTTCAAATTCCCCATCTAATCCATTGTCATTTAGGGGAAAAAAGTTCAACTTGGTCTCTTGCTTGAAAATCTAGAAGTCTGTTATTTTTTCCTTTAACTAATCCTCGTATGGAAAAAAAAGAGTTCAATAAACACATTCATTTTAAGCTAAACATGACCCATCCTTGCCCCTCCAATATAGTTGTGAACGATGGGTGATGGGTTCACGTCTCCACTTTAAACATCCATCTAGGTGAGAGTTCTAGGAATCATTGAGTAATTGGAGATTCAGTTGGGCTAGCTTAGACATTGAAAGGTTTTTGGATTTCTACTTGTTTAATGTCACACCATTGAAAGTGACTGGTGGTTTGTACATCATTGCTTTGCTCTGCCCCACACCCATTCTCTCATTGATCAAAGAGAGTTGCCTGAATACCTCTAGGAAATAATCTTAATTACCAACCTACTTAAAATGGGCATCTGCACAAAAATAGGATTCCTCCAGCCAACAAGATCTATGCAATCTAGCATGTGAACTAGAAAAGATGAGTATCTGAAATGGGGAGAGATTTGGTAATCCTAGAGTTGTTGGGTCATTTTGTCTTGTGAGTGAAATCATAGTGGATGCTAGAGCTTGACTGCGATTTTAAATGACATGCCAGCCATAATCTCTTGGAATTCATGCATGAAGCATCATTCTCCATTCTACAAATGAATGTGAGCATGGAGAAAATATCTTGTTAGTTGTTTTTGAAGGCTAAATGAGGAATTGGGAAGCTTGACCTACCCAAAAACCTAGCTTGTTACCTATTTAAAATCAGCATCTGCACAAAATTAGGATTTCTCCAGCCAACGAGATCTATGGTATCTAGCATGTGAACTAGAAAAGATGAGTACCTGGAATGGGGAGAATTTTGGTAATGGTATGCCAGCCACAATCACTTGGAATCTATGCATGAAGCATCATTCTCCATCCCACAAATGAATGCAAACATGGAGAAAATATCTTGGAAGTTGTTTTTGAAGGTCGAATGAGGAGAATTGGGAAGCTTGACCTACCCGAAAACTTGACCCGCAACTCTTTTTTAAGGAATGCCGAAATTGGACAATTGTATGAACTCTCACTCTATCGTTAATTTAGAATGTTTCTAATGAAGTTTGGATTTATCACCACCTTTAGGTCACCAGATTGGATGGTGTTTGTCATTACATCAAATATCTCACCATGGCATCTATCAACCAAGGGAATTGTGAACATTTGTCACCATAAATTTAGGAGGCCAAAATTCACTTATGGAGGCTGAAATTCCATATTTTCAGACTCACTTGCTTGTGACTTTTGTTTATCTTCCTTTAAAAGGCCCCTTCCCTAAATCCTTTGGTTGACAAACCTAGCAATGGGTCCAAAATATAATTTGTTGGGTATCTATCCAATGCGACATCTTTGGTAGCTTCAATTTTTGCTATTTCTATTTTTTGCAAACTCTCCATCTTAACTTGAGTATATTAGGTATAGGGGGTGTTTGCAAACACATTAACCACCCTTGGAATGTTAAGTGCAAGACACAACATCAACATTTTGAGAGAAGTGCTCTCTTGACAACTTGATAAGTAGGAACTTGAAGCTCTTTCTTACAATGCTTTGAAAATATTCAAGCTTTGCCAACATTAAGGAAAAGCAAGACCTACCCCAAACATGTGTTTTTATTTATTCGATCTTTGTGTGTTATGCAGATGGAAAGGAGAGAGTACAAATTACCTGCACTTGCCACCATTCTAGAAAATGAGGCATTAACAATTATTGGGAGCTTGACAGAACAACTTTTAAGGCATGTTTCAAGATATGCAAGACAATACTAGTTGTTGCTTGTGGGAAAAGAGGGTAGGGCTCAAAAAATGGATGATTGGAAAGCGAAAAATGAAGCAAATGTACCTGACAATAGTTATAAAAAACAAAACACAACAAACCTACTATTTACATGATGGAAATGTGGGCCCATTAATGGAAATGTTTGAGGTGGATCCTGCTTATTGAGATCTGGAAAGGGTTACCTCTTATAACCTTTAGCTCAAAAGTATTGCCACCTTTATAGTTTGAAATACGAAGAGGGCCCTCTCAAATCAGATGATCACCAACTTTTTCTCACCCTCATCTCTAGGGTATGGGGGGTGAAGCGATCATCAAATACCTCTACCATCGGCCACTCCAATTTTTGGAGACCCCGTAGCGGTTCCTCTTGTCAGCAACACTCTTCTAGTAGTTCTCAGGACGTTGCAGGGCTCCTGTTCACCCTAGCCTATATCTATCAGTGCTGGCTTTCTTTTAGCCAAGGAAGGATCCCTCAGGGCTAGGTCCTTCATTTCTTTTACTTCTTGTTGGCTCTTTTCCGGACATCATTTGGTGTTCTTATGTTCTACTACTTCTCTAGTTGTATGCATTTAGTCCCTTAAACCCTTTTGACAGTCCTCTTGTCACACATTAATACATTTATCTTATCTTATCTCATAGAGCATAAAATTTTTTGTGTTGACTTGACTTTCTTTTCCTTTCATTATACTTTAGAACAAGTTCATTTTCTTTAAAAAGTAGGTCCAACATCCTTTTGTCAAACCATCTTTTGACAACTCCTTGATTTCTAAATTCCTTGAAATATGGGATTGGTGGTTGAAGAGTTGTAGGATAAGATAGGGGTTGAGATTTTGGGATGCAAGGGCCCAAAAGGGCTTTGGTATGTGGAGGATTTGAAATGGTAGGTTTTGGGTATTAGGACCCAAAATGGATCTAGAGGATGAAGGAAGAATGTGGTAGGTTGTCTTGGCTTTTAATGATGGAGGAGGGGGGATGTTAAATGTTTTGGAGGAATGATGGGAAAATGTGATGGGGGGTTTTGAAGTATGCTTGAATTTTGCATTAGTGGTACCAACATTTTTGGATGTTCAAGGGGTCCTAAACCTTTAGCCTCGATGATTCCATTTCTTGAGTTATTGATCCAAGCTAGGATACTTTTTATTCAAACAACAAGAATGTCCATTCTTAGGTTAAGGAGTGTAAATGGTGGATATGAAATTTATCTTTTTTTGCTTCAACTGTACCACCATGGGTGAATGTAAGTGATGGCGGGTTTGGAAGTATGCTTGAATTTTGCATTAGTTGTACCGACTTTTTTGGATTTATAACAATGACTAAGATTGTGGATGTTTTTGACACGAATGGGTTCCAACATTTTTGGATTTATAACAAAGACCCTAAGATTGTAGATGTATTTGACATGAATGGGCTCCAAGTTACCTTTTTCAAGGGGGCCTAAAAATTTTGCCTTTTCTTAGGCATTTTGTTGGTAAACAAATTGTTCTTTTCTTTTACTCTTTGGATGCCCAATATTTGTGAACAACAAATGATTACAACAGTTGCGAAGTTGTTACTAAGTGACTAACCTCCCTTTGAATTCTTAGGTACAACTCCCTTTTGTATTTCTAATTTGTAGTGAATTATGTTTGTTCCTAACTCTAAGTGGGGTATGTTCTTAACCTGAGAATAGGAAAAGTGAACCAAGTTAGGCCTAAATAGGAACTAACTTAGGCGAGGATTTTAGTCTTAGGATTAGTCAAATTTGTGGATTCACACATCTTATAAACCCGCGAAGTTTAATAATTCAGCAATGAATGCTATCTACAACTAAACTAATATCAGTAAGATTCTAGTTCTAGGAATGGAAAAGACTAATTTGAAAGAAAAGCATGAAAAAGAATCTCTCTTGAACTTCCAATAACAATACTATTATCTTCAACTCCCTATTTTGAAACAAGGGAATAAAACTCTGTTCATTCCTTGACTCAATTCAAACCAAAAGAGAAACATAGAACTAATACAAAAATGAATGGAACAAAAAATGATTGATACAAAATACTCTCAATTTGTCTCTGCAACATCAAGTATTTCACACAAAAAATTTGCTGACCTTTTATTAATCTTTCAACTAGATACATATAGGATTTCGAGATGACCGTTACAAAGTGGGATTCAAATTGGTTCATCTCCTCAAAATTGACAAATGACAAGGAGCCAATTGTCAGTTACAATCATTACATCAAAATGTGAAAGGGCTGGATAAGAATCACTTCGCCTTCTTTCCTTTTTCTGACTTCACCCTATAGGCTTTGGCAACAAAATTTTTTGGGATCAACTCCTCATTTCTATGAACATGAATCTTAGTGTATCTTAAGAACCACTTGGAATGCTCTCTAGCTAGATCTTTGATGGCATTCAATCACTTCTCTATTTCCTCCATAGCCACGTGTATACACCTGCCAAGTTTTTGGATCTCCGACACTTTGCTCTGGTGATCCGAAGATTTCTTCGTTAAGCTATCTAGATAATTGGATAAATTCTTTTGCATGACAATTCCTCCAATTATCCCTTTTCCTTATCCACTAGCTTGGGAATCTGTATGTAGACCTCTTAATAATTTCAGACTTGAATTGCTTTCTTTATAGCCATTCAAATAAGGACTCATCTCCCCTAGGCAAAATCTTTCCCTCTACAACTTCCTTAGCCTTCATGTGAATGATCATCTTCAATAAGGAAATGCAATCTTCACTCTTGGCTTTCTCTACTACCAGGGTAGCTTGATTGGTTGAGATATTATTTTTCTCCGTTTCGAGCCTCAATACTGCATTGCCAATTTTCTCTATGATTGCAAGTCTGTCAGACTTGACTTTTCTACTCTGCTCCCTACCAATTTGTCTGAAGTGCTTGTCTTCCTATAACTAGGAGATGATAGCCTGAATGTCAATGACTGTAGAATCACTAGTGGTTGACATTCCTGAGATGCTTACCAGCGAGGTGACTAATTTCCTGATGAAGCAATTAAGTTCATGAATCTTCGCCTTCACTCTGACTTTAGCTAGCTTAAGGCTTTCGAGTTATCCTTCTATCACATCGTTTGTTGGCTTCTACAGGCCCACCTTAGTGTCATGTCTAACTTCTTCAAGATCTATAGAATGCAAGGTGAAATCCTCCACAAACACATCTTCAATCCTCCCTTCTTTAGTGGGCTTAGAAATCTCCATAGTTAGATGCCTTGTGTCAGGATCTTGTCCAAGAAATGATAGGGTCTTCTGCTTCTTAACTTTACTCAATGTTGATCTAGAATGGATAGCTAGAGATCAAGTTTCTTTGTTGGGAACTCCCTCTTCTTTCCTCTTCTTCTTTCTATCCAACTGGAAGAATTGCTTGCTTTGTAGCCATTCAAATAAGGGCTCATCTCCCCTAGGCAGAATCTTTGCCTCTATAGCTTCCTTAGCCTTCATGTGAAAGATCATCTTCAATAAGAAAATGCAATCTTTGCTCTTGGCTTTATCTACTACCAGGTTAGCTTGATTAGTTGAGATATTATCTTTCTCTATTTTGAGCCTTAGTATTGTATTTCTGATTTTCTCTATGATTGCAAGTCCCTCAGACTTGAGTTTTCTGCTCCACTCCCTGCCAATTTGTTCAAAGTGCTTATCTTCCTATAACTGGGAGATGATAGCCTAAATGTCAGTGGTTGTAGGATTAGTGGTGGTTGACATCCTTAAGATGATTTCCAGTGGGGTGACTAATTCCCTGATGAATCAATTAAGTTCATGAATCTCCACCTTCATTCTAACTTTCTTTCAAGTTTCCCTTCTATTACATCATTTTTTGACTTCCAAAGGCCCACCTTAGTGTCATGTCTCACTTCTCCAAGATCTATAGAATACAAGGAAAAATCCTCTGCAGCATGTGTTCAATCCTCCCTTCTTTAGTGGGCTTAGCAAGCTCCATAGTCAGATGCCTTGTGTCAATATCTTGTCCAAGAATTGATAGGGTCTTCTACTTCTTAACTTTACTCAATGCTGATCTAGAATGGATAGCCAGAGATAAAGTTTCTTTGTTGGGAACTCTATTTTCTTTCCTCTTCCTCTTTCTTTCCAAGGTGTCTTCTAACCATGATTTTGTGCTAATCATCTTGGATATAGTCGCGAGCGTGTCTACACTGAATATCTTTCTTTTGACTGGGGTCAATGTCTTCATAGCTAAAGGGAAGGGGTTCTTTGAGACTTGGGAAATGAGTTTTGAAGCTTTGGGACCTTTCTCTATTTCTGTAGTCTTCTTTGTGGCTTCATCAGACTTAGTAGACTTGCTTTCATTGCTTCCACCATCTCCAAGGTCCACTACTTGTACTTGGGGACTACTTGGTAGGAGTAGTGCAACATTCACAGATGGGATCAGACTGCTATGGGTATGGGTTGAGAGAGCTACTGTGACTATGGTGTCTTTCAATTCCTTCACCTTCTTCTTCTTAGCCTCTGTTTCAGTTTTGATTGCTGGTACTAAACCATCTTGACAAGTTTTATCAAGGGGCATGTTCATATCAGGAGGTTGGTCACCTCCACCGGCCGGTTGAGCAGGCCCTTGAGTGATAGGCAAGATTGTGCTTAAGGTACCACTTTGGGAAGAGGAGGTTGTAGCTACATTTGGAGATGCTTGGGTGGTTGTAGCTTTGCTCCTACTTTCTTGTGCCATGGTCCATTCAACCAATTTTTCGGTCCTCTTGTGGATTCAAACCATCATTACATCCAGCTCCTCCCCGGTGTCTTCGTAAGGCTCTGAGCTTATGGGAGTGCTTTTGAGCTTAGTCAGGTAAGTGTTGCTATACATATTTTGGCCATCATCTTCCACCCCTTCTATAGTTAACTTTGTATATCTTCACCTAATGAACTATTAATCTGGCAAAGGCTTGATCACAACTCTTGAACTCATCCTTATAGTTGACCCAGTAATCTTCAATGGTGGTGATATGTTTTATCACACTTCCTATTTGCAAAACATCCCTAGCATACCCATTTGGGTCGAACATGGGCCTCAGGATTTTGTACATGTCCAGATTATACTTCTTCTTAAATAACTTCAACATGTTCTTGGTGTCAAAGTGGGTGTTGTAGCTGAAAGCCCCCAACTTCATGGGAAATTTGTATCCTTTCTTCTCGAAGCCCCACTTAATATGTTCACTCAAAGGGCTTGCAGCACAACTTCGATCAGCACAAGCATGTCAGTGGGATACCTTGGTAGCTTCAAGGGGAATCATTGAAGGCTACAAGACACAAATAAGATAAAGTTGATAACTGAATGAAATAACTCCCAAACTAGCTGATAGCGGCCATAGCTTCAGGACTGAATCTCCTCTCTGGACATCCTTGTAGCTCCCTGCAAATCCTCATAGTAAATGCATCATTTACTTTTACATACATTGCATAAATATTCTATAACTGTAAGCATGGATAAAACTCATAAAATTTCACATCATCAAGAAAACTCTCTAGCCTTGGGAGGCCTGGCTATAGTTGTAATGAGGCCAACATATAAATCAGGAAAGAAGACATATAGAATGTATTATAAAATTTGGCCACTCGAAGAGTATTGGACAAAATTTTGCTTACCTCTTGAGCCCAATCAATGTATTGGATGTCAGAGAAAATGACTTGTACTAAAAAGAAATATTGCTCCACAAAATTCCACACTTCTACCTCACCTTTCAACCTATGTAGGAGAACCAAAATATCAATAATCTCTGGTTTGAGGCTGGTCCAATACAAGGTTTTAGAAACTTTACTCTTAGCACCCTGTGGTTTCTAGAACCATGTTTGCATGATTTCTTTCCCCTAGATCATATTCTTTGCAGAGAACTCAAAAACAACTCCCCCAAAGGTCAAGTTTGAGAATTCTTCCCACTCTTGCACGTGGAGGCAATTTACTAAAGTTTGCCTGTCAATTGAAATTAACATTGTGTCATCAAGCAACACAATTTGCCTTGTCTCTAGGTTGTAATGATGTATGTACTCGTAAATCAGCTCCGAGGCTTGAACTGCAATCGAAAAACTAGTGGGTTCAACTAATTGCATCCTCGAAGTTTCTCAGTGATGGGGTGAATCTGTTCAGACTTTACTCTCTTTTGAAAATCCTCCATGTTGTACAAGCAAAGAGAAGTGCCTGTGAAATTTTGCAATTGAAATTTGATTCTAGTCAATCCATCAAAACTTGTGAACTTGGTTGCCATGATTTTGAGAACAAGATTTGAATTGAAGATATGAAAGGAATAATGAATGCAAAAATCACTAGTTTTTCAAAAAGCTATACACATTAATAGAATAATAGTAACTGTTTATGTTTCTATATATGAGAGCCTTGATTCATCTATTGTTCTTTATAATTCACACCACATGGATGGAATTTAAGGAAATACCCGTTGAGTAGTAAATGTGAAAGCTCAACGGACCTTTTAGGGGTCTTTTCACTGTTCCGTTGAACTAAACAGTAACTTACTTTTCCATTTTTCTTAAGTTTCAGAAAGTTACCATTAGGGTACCCCATGGGAGAATGTTCGCCAATTGAGATCCTGACTATCATTTCTTTTCCATAATGGTTCGATTCTCTTTAGTATCATTTTGAGATGTTCTAAATATGACTTGCGAATCCAACTTGATCACTAACTTGATTTTTCTTTGAAATTCGGGAAACTGTCCTCATGGGTTGAAAACCCACTGAGGAGAAGATAGTTTCCAATTCTTTGCTAATGTTTCCTTTTTCAATCAGATTTTGGACAATTGCCTTTCTTGAAGTTGGAAATGTCTAAATGAGGTACGAAGACCTTTTTGAGGACCAATTAACATCCCTTTTCTTGAAAATTTCCTTTTTGGAAAACTAACTTCATGGGTTGAAAACTTGCTGAGAAGAAGTTAGATTTGAGTTTTCCGCCGAGAGCAATTATGTGGGCCACAATGAATATGAACCATATTTGGGAGTCATAATCGTAAATGAAAACATTGATTGTCTGCAGGATGCCTTGTTACTTGCATGTTTTTGATATGCATGCATCATTTAGTGCCTTTCACGGGAGATTGTCTTCATGGGTAGGAAACCCACTGAGGAGAAGACAACTTTCAAATTTCTGCCAGCATAATTTTTTTAAACAGTGATATGTTGTAAACAGATATATAATGTAGTTGATCTTTGAATGAGTAAAATGAATCTCTATCAGACTAGGCACTAACCTACTCATAAGATCAGTCGGCAAAATGAAAACCCACCCAGCTATGAATGAGGAGAGGGAGAAAAGAGAAAATCCAATAGAGATTTTCCTAACCTAAAGGGACTTAGACCTAGACTCAAAGGAGACTAAAACTACACTCTTTTCACTTATACGCAAGAATTCACTTTTGCCAATTGGTTAGAAAACAAAAAATGGGGCAATATATTTGATCGAAGCTAGGATACTTGTTATTTGGAGAACAAGATGCAAGTCCATTATTAGGTTGAGTGTAAGTGGTGGATATGAAATTTATCTTTTTTTGCTGCAAGTGTACCACCATGGGTGAATGTAAGTGATGGCGGGTTTGGAAGTATGCTTGAATTTAGCATTAGTTGTACCAACATTTTTGGTTGTATAACAAAGACCCTAAGATTGTGGATTTTTTGACATGAATGGGCTCTAGGTTACCTTGTTCAAGGGGGCCTAAACCTTTTACCTTAATGATTCCATTTCTTGAGCATTTGATCCAAGCTAGGATACTTGTTATTCAAAGAATGAGATGCAAGTCCATTAGTAGGTTAAGGAGTGTAAGTGGTGGGTATGAAATTTTTATTTTTTTGCTGCAAGTGTACCACCATGGGTGAATGTAAGTGAACCAAGGGGATGGAGTGAAGGTGGTGGGATAGTTTAAATTGGTGGTAATAAAGGATAATGAAGCAAAGGTGATGGGATGTTGTGATGTTGTTATCTTGAGATGGAGTAGATAGAATGGTAGGATCTTGATTTGGAGAAGTGGAAGCCAATGGATCATGGGATGGAGTGGGTGACAATAATGGAGTATGTAATGGAGGAAATGGGATCATAAGACCTTGATTTAGTTCAATGGATATTTCAACATGTTTATGTACAAGATCTTAACATGAGTGAATGGATGTGGATGGTGTGACTAGGTTGGGGGGAGGGTAATGGATCTTGAGATGGAGTAGATAGATTTGTAGGATCTTGATTTGGAGAAGTCAATGCCAATGGATGATGAGATGGAGTAGGTGACAACAATGGATAATGTGATGGAGGAAACAGGATAGTAGGATCTTGTATTAGTTCAATGGATATTTCAACATGTTTTAGGATCAAGATCTTAACATGAGTGAATAGATGTGGATGGTGTCATGGAGGATGTTTGGATGAACTCCTAAGATGGAGTGGATGGAAGGATGTGAGATTCTATATTTGGGATAGAGGGAAAGAAGGGTGGTCTCATGAGGTTCATTAGATGTGCTTTGGGGAATGGCTAGGATGAGAAGATGGAGATTGGAGTTGAATGTAGTCAAGGCATGGTGTGGTTCGAATGATGTTAGGAGATAGAAGAGGATTCGTAAGTGTGGTAGGTGGAAGGAAAATGATATGCATGGGAGATGGAAAAGGAATGATGGGTGTAGGAGGTGGAAAGGCCTCATTATTAGTGAATTGACATGATGAAATGAGATGACATGACGCAACAACTTTAGGAGAAGGAAGATGAATGATGGATGTGGGAGGTGGAAAGGCCTCATCACTAGTTTATTGACATTATGAAATGAGATGAGATGAGTTACCAACTTTAGGAGAATTATTCCATTGGCTTCCTTGTGAAACTCCTTGTTGACTTGTGTGTTGGAGATTGAGGTGGTGGATTAGCATGTGTAGATGGTGGAAAGCTAAGTTTTTCCACATATTGTGGTGTTGCAATAGCTTGTGAAGTTGGTTGGATGACTGATGGTGTAGAAACAAGTGTAGAAGATGGCATGGCTAGATAATTCACATAAGTAGGCATGAAGGTGGCTTGTGAACTAGATTGATTAATTGATGGGGTAGGGATGATA
The DNA here is from genome assembly GCA_028749045.1 of Cupressus sempervirens. Classification (NCBI taxonomy): domain Eukaryota; kingdom Viridiplantae; phylum Streptophyta; class Pinopsida; order Cupressales; family Cupressaceae; genus Cupressus; species Cupressus sempervirens. The sequence continues at coordinate 709,952,233 of CM053792.1, forward strand.
GATTGGGACATACCAGGTTGTCCACTATGATGGTGTTGTAATAGCTTGTGAACTTGGTTGGATGATTGATGGTGCAAAAACAAGTATAGAAGATGGCATGGCTAGATAATTCACATAAATAGGCATGGAGGTGACTTGTGAACTAGATTGATTAATTGATGGGTAGGGATGATGGATTGGGACATACCATATGAAGTGGGATGAGGTATGTAGGTGCATTGTGGAAGGTGATTTGAGGAAATGTAGGTGGGGATGGAAGATGGTGGATTGAGATAGGGCGGATGAGATGGATGGGACATGTATGAGAGAGTGGGTGGTGGATTAGCAATAGTAGAGTGATTATGATGATGGATTAAAGTAACTAGAGGAGTAGGATTATGGACTAGATTGATTAATTGATGGGGTAGAGACGATGGACTGGGATATACCATATGAAGTGAGTTGAGGTATGTAGGTGCATTGTGGACGAAGATTTGAGGTAATGTAGTTTATAATGGAAGATGGTTGATTGAGATAGGGTGGATGAGATGGATGTGACAAGTATGATAGATTGGGTGGTGGATTAGCAATAGTAGAGTAATTATGGTGATGGACGATTAAAGGAATTAGAGGAATAGGATTATCGATTGTAAAATGGGTTGGAGGATAATGATATGGTGGATTAGCAATAGTAGAGTGATTATAGTGATGGATTAAAGGAACTGGAGGAATAGAAATAGCAATGATGGACTTAGATATACCATATGAAGTGAGTTGAGGTATGTAGGTGCATTGTGGAGGGAGATTTGAGGTAATGTAGGTGGGAATGGAAGACGACGGATTGAGATAGGGTGGAGGAGATGGATGTGACAGGTATGATAGATTGGGTGGTGCATTATCAATAGTAGAGTGATTATGGTGATGGATGATTAAAGGAATTGGAGGAATAGGATTATAGACTATATAATGGGTTGGAGGATAATAATATGATGGATTTGGATTAGGGATGTAGGTGGCATGGCTATTGTGGAAGGATAGAGATTAGGATTTTAACTTGGAGGAATATGGATATTTGAGTGTCACATGAGGGTGATATGTGGGTGTGCTTTAGGACGGAGGTCAAGATGGATAACATGATGGAACGTGGGTGTGCTTTAGGGGTGATGCATTAGATATACCATATGAAGTGGGATGAGGTATCTAGGTGCATGGTGGAAGGAGATTTGAGGTAATGCTAGGTGGGAATGAAAGGTGGTGGATTGAGATAGGGTGGAGGAGATGGATGTGATAAGCATGATAGAGTGGGTGGTGGATTAGCAATAATAGAGTGATTATGGTGATGGATGATTAAAGGAATTCAAGGAATAGGATTATGGATTTAAAATGGGTTGGAGGATAATGATATGGTGGATTTGGATTAGGGATGTAGGTGGCATGACTATTGTGGAAGGATAGAGATTAGGATATGACCATGCATGTATATAGATATTTGAATGTCACATGGAGTGGGTGGTGGATTAGCAATAATAGAGTGATTAAGGTGATGGATGATTAAAGGAATTGGAGGAATAGGATTATGGACTATAAAATGGGTTGGAGGATAATGATACGGTGGATTTGGATTAGGGATGTAGGTGGCATGGCTATTGTGGAAGGATAGAGATTAGGATTTTACCTTGGAGGAATATGGATATTTGAGTGTCACATGAGGCTGATATGTGGGTGTGCTTTAGGATGGAGGTCAAGATGGATAACATAATGGAATGTGGGTGTGCTTTAGGGGTGATGCATTAGATATACCATATGAAGTGGGCTGAGGTATGTAGGTGCATTGTGGAAGGAGATTTGAGGTAATTCTAGGTGGGAATGGAAGGTGGTGGATTGAGATAGGGTGGAGGAAATGGATGTGATAGGCATGATAGAGTGGGTGGTGGATTAGCAATAATAGAGTGATTATGGTGATGGATGATTAAAGGAATTCGAGGAATAGGATTATGGATTTAAAATGGGTTGGAGGATAATGATATGGTGGATTTGAATTAGGGATGTAGGTGGCATGGCTATTGTGGAAGGATAGAGTTTAGGATACGGCCATGCATGAATATAGATATTTGAATGTCACATGGAGTGGGTGGTGGATTAGCAATAATAGAGTGATTATGGTGATGGATGATTAAAGGAATTTGAGGAATAGGATTATGGACTTAAAATCAGTTGGAAGATATTGATATGGTGGATTTGGATTAGAGATGTAGGTGGCATGGCTATTGTAGAGGGATAGAGATTAGGATACGACCATGGATGAATATGGATATTTGAATGTCACATGAGGGTGATATTTGGACCCACAAATGGCAAGGTTTATTGGTTACAACTATTAATCTTATTAGGATTTATATTTATATTTCCTAAAAATCCCCTATAGCCAATTGAGTTGTGAATGGAAAATTCTTGCACAATTCTATTGATTTCCAACACCTTGTAGTAATTTTAGGAGATTCATTGGAACCAATATTTGGAAAATATAAACTTAAACAAAATTACTTAAAAAAACACTATTTCTTAATTATTCAACAATGCTTCTAAATACACTCTATTGATTAACCAACATTGATTCTAAATATAAGAAAACCTAAAAATATATAAATATTTATCTTTGACTTATCAATTGATGGGCTTAAGAGGCTTTCTAATGAATGGGGTTCATAAGGCACAACACTTGGTGAAGGTTTTGCAAATGAGGTTGCAAGCATAGTGGGTTTAACCATGGAGGAAACTCCATAGTTAAGTGTGCTTGAGCTGGAGTAGTACTAGGATGGGTGACCTCTTGGGATGTCCTAATGCTTCACCTCTATGAGCTAAGTCACAAGAAACACCGAATTTCACCCATGAAGTTCAAATTTCAGCAAATTTTTACCCTTTTCAAACTTCATCCAAATTTTATAATATTTAATATAATATTGTTATTTATAATAATAGTATTTTATATTAAAATAATATTGAGTTATATATTTAATTATTTGGCAATGTCAAACTATTTTGACAACTTTGTGGATATATTATATTTACACAAATAAATTTATATAAGTTAAATTTAATATTGATTTTTTTTGAACTTTTACCCTTGCCGAATTTCATTCGATTTTTATGATCGATGAACTCAAATTTGAATTCGAACCTTGTGACTTAGTTTATGAGCATCACCAAGATCCATTGAGTTTTAAGTGTTACATTCACTCTTACAAGAGATGGGTTCGAGTGAACCACTTCCCACGAAACATGGGTCAATGAGTTTGACTCAACAACTACACAGTTGAATCTTGATAGCAATATCACAACTTGCTGTGGAAAATATCTCTTATTTATCAATTGATGAGCTTTAGGGGTTTTCTAATGAATGGTTCATAAGGCACAACACTTGGTGAAGGTTTTGCAAATGAGGTTGCAAATAGAGTGGATTTAACCATGAAGGAAACACTGTATTTAAGCATGCTCGAGCTGGAGTAGTATTGGGATGGGGAACCCCTTGAAAAGTCCTAGTGCTCCACCTTTGTGACCATCACTAGATTCAATGAGAGATGGGTTAAATGGGTTCATGTGAAACACTACTCAAGAAATATGGGTCAATGAGTTTGACTCAAAACTACACAGTTGAATCTTGATAGCAATACCACAAGTTGTTGTGGAAAATATAGATCCTACTTATCGATATTTATCCAGTAAAACATTGCACAATTTACCTCTAGCAATTGGTTATATGTAGAGAGATTAGGTACCACTGTCAACTTATTGGAAAGTAGTATAACCAATTAACTCAGTTTTTGAGTATCAAAGACTGAAATGTAGAAAAAATCTACCAAAATTATTCCATATTCTCTTTTTCATTCTAAACATTTAATTTCTCAAGAATTTGTAAACTGTAGATTCTACTAGCACCTTTCCCGTAGCTTAGAATGTTGCCTTAGCTTATATAGATAGACTTTAAAATGTGCCTGCAATATGCTCACCAAAATTGCAATATTGTTAGGCTTGCAATCTGGCTTAGAAAATTTGTAAAGTGCACCTAGCAAGTATCTCAAAATTCAGACAACCTCTTTGCAATTTTCTTTTGGCTGAGAATATTTGTTTCTTGTGGCAAGTACCTACCAAAATTCTTCCATATTCTCTTTTTCATTCTAAACATTTAATTTCTCAAGAATTTGTAAATTGTAGATTCTACTAGCACCTTTCCCGTAGCTTAGAATGTTGCCTTAGCTTATATAGATAGACTTTAAAATGTGCCTGCAAGATGCTCATCAAAATTGCAATATTGCTAGGCCTGCAATCTAGCTTAGAAAATTTGTTAAGTGCACCTAGCAAGTATCTCAAAATTCAGACAACCTCTTTGCAATTTTCTTTTGGCTGAGAATATCTGTTTCTTGTAATTTAATGTTCTTGCTAATTGCAAATGCGAATATTAATTTTTTTTAAATTTATTTATTGAAAATCCCCTTAAGCCAATTGAGTTGTGGATGCCGAGTTCTTGCACCTTCCTAACCTTTGACAGTTGTGTTGATTTCCAACACCTTGCAGCAATTTTAGGAGATTTAGCTAGATCAATTGACATTGATTCTAAATATAAGATAACCTAAGAAATAAATATTTACACAATTTACCTCTAGGAATTGGTTGCATGTATTACCAAATTAAGTGCCATTTGCAACTTATTGGAAACTAGTATAGTCCATTAACTCGGTGGTTGAGCATCAAAGACTGAAATGTAGAATAAATGTCACAAAATTTTTCCTTATTCTCTTTTTCATCGTAAACATTTTATTTTTCTAAAGAATTCTTAAACTACAGATACTACTTCTAGAATTAAAAATGTGGCAGCAAGTTGCTTGCAAAAATTGCAATATGTATAGGCCTGCAATTTGACCGAGAAAATACGTAAAGTGCTTCTAGCAAGTATCTCAAAATTCAAACCTCTTTGCAATTTTCTTTGGGCTGAGAATATATGTTTCCTATAATATAATTTTCTTGTTAATTACAAGTGCAAATATTTAATTTTCTGCATCAAAGATTGAAATAGAACAAATCTCTCAAAATACTTCCCTTTTGTCTTTTCCATTCCAAATGTTCTATTTTTCTCAAGAATTCTTAATTTGTAGATACTACTTCCAACTTTCTTAAGTTGTCTAGAAATAGACCAAATTAAGATAACTAAAAACAAATCTTTATCTAATACCCTCCATTAATGGTCATCCTATCAACTACCTTGTAGAAGATAGTGCATGTCTTGTAGTTAAAATCCTTCAGAACATTTTGTTGGTACTGAGACCCTCCTTGGATCTGCAGAATGTTAATGACCAAGGGTAGCTTAGAAAAAGACAGAAGGTTTTCCCTTTATTCAGAATGGTCTGCAACAACAGACAAGAGTTTACCAATTCTTTTTTTCCTGCATTCTTATCAAGAACGATCATTTCGTATTTAAAGCCCACTCCCTTCTAAATGATTTTTTTCTTATCATGTCACATGCTTATCACATCCTTTCTGTATAATGATGAATACTATGTAGGACATATAGTGTGATATAGTTTTATTTCTAGAAAGGAAAGTTGTGTTTAAAACAAAATTTAAAATTTAAACACACACAAAATGCCCTGTCAATGACATACCAAGAATTTAACTCCAAGCTTCATGCTCATTGGATGGAATTAGCATTAAGAATAAAAGAAATCACCTACATAGTTCATGTGTATAATCATATGGAGTTTAAAAGTAGAGACAAAAGAATTCATTTGTTAAGTGCTGATATGCATGTTAGTGGTGTGTGAATCTAGATTATCTGAATTGGAACATTCCTATTTTATTCTATCAACTAACTACCTTGCAGAAGACAATGCATGTCTTGTAGATACAAATCCTTCAAAACATTTTGCTGGCACAGAGATCCTCCCTCAATCTGTAGAATGTTAACGGCCAAGCGTAGCTTAGAAAAAGATAGAGAAACTTGTCACTTTCTTTGGAATCATCTACAACAAGAGACAAGAGTTTACCACATTCTTTTTTTTTTTGGGATCTATATCAAAAACAGTCATTCCTATTTAAAGCCCACTGCCTTCTAACTTTTTCTTCTTACCGCATGACATGTTTACCACATCCTTTCTATATAAAGATATACACTACGGATGGCATATAGTATGATATAATTTTATTTTTAGAAAGGATGCCAAGTTCAAAACAAACTAAAATAGTCTTTTTAATGAATTAACATTTTAACACACAAAATGCACTTTTCTTGTCCATGACATACCAAGAATTTAAGTCCAAGCCTTGTGCTCATTTGATGGAATAAAAATTACAAATAAAAGAAATCACCCACATACTAAATGTGTATAATCATGTGGAGTTTAAAAGTGGAGACAAGAATTCATTTGGTAAGTGGCTGACATGCATGCAGGTGGTGTGTATATCCAGATTATCCAAATTAGAATGTTCCCATTTCCAAGCCGAAGCAATGTTTAGAAGATAACACATTTGTAGCTAATTCAAATGTTTCTCAATATCATGTCCATCTAAATGCGGTTGCGAGTTTTTGCATTGTTTACGGTTATTGGTATTAAGAAATATTAAAACCAAAATGACACTATCTCTTGATAATTAGATAAATTGATGCAACAGACAAGCATGATGTTGGCCCAACCAAGTTTACAAAGTGAAAATGTGCAAGGGAAAGGCTATGTTCCCCAAACCCACAAATAACAACTATCCACTCTACAACTCCTACACCCTTCCAATGGCTATGGTGGATGTATTTCAGTTATCTAAGATGGATTCAAGAGGTTCCAAGTGGTTTCAAACCCCCAACCCAATCCTAGCACTCAAATCCCTCAAAATTGTGTGGTAGGCCTAATTGCCCCCAACTAGGTCTACAACGAGAAAGATCTGAAGTTTTCTCCAAACTTTTCCAAAGAACTCCTTAAAAAAAAAAGGTTTTTAGATACCCATTTCGACCTTCTTCAACATATGTCAAACTCAGTATACATTTTTTTGGACCAACAACCAGATTCCCGAACTTGGCACCCTTTTTAGGCATAAAATAGGGTGATTTTACAAAGCAAGTATATGCTGCCCATACTTCCAAAGCTTCAGGCTTTCAACAGTCCTCCAAAATGATCCCAATCAAAGGAAAATAAAATCAATTTGACTCTCCAACCTCTACAGATAAGAAACCCCCAATTTGGCATCTTATAAACCCTCAAATATAGGGTTTTCTCAATGTGTGACCTCCCAAGACAATATCAACCAAATGAAGGTTGATTCAACATGTCCAATGTATATGTAGATGATATATACCATAAAATACCCCTCTCCAATGGACAGATCTCCAGCTGCTACACTCTAGGCATGCATTACATGCACCTACAACCACCAAAAACCCGTTAGAAGCCTCCATTCATGCAAAATTCTGCCCAATCATTTTTAGAATGATTATTTCCATTAGGATACAGGTTCATTCCATGGGAATCAGATTCTTACATCCATGGAATGACCAAATGCTTCCAAAGTGCCCAAAACTTGCATAAATTGTTGCAAAAGTTGCTTGAAATCAACACTTTTGACCAAATGATCTTCTACTTGTCTTAATGCACTAGAAAAGGGTTAGAGATCATTCCAATGGATTAAAAACATCAAAACAGCAATCAGAAACCAATCCAAACAAAAGATCTAATGCAAAATGCTCAAAAAATGGAGTTTTTATTGCATTCCAACTGCCATATCCGTACAATGCTGATGGAACCCATACAATGCCTCCAATCTGATGATCCTATGCCTTTACTAGGCTATATATGACAAAATAAAACTTCCCCAACCATATTCCATTGGTTGGAATCCATAACAAAAGTTAAAACACTCAAATACTAGTTTTCCCTCCTAATTCAAAATATAGCCGTTAAGACTTTAAATTTGAATTTAAAACCTTATTAAAATGTTTTAACTCATATTTTATTGGTTTATACCACTTAGGACTTATTCTAATACCCCCCCACAACCTATTTGATCCCTATAACTAATCTAGATCCCTTGTTGGCACTATTGGCCACCCTTAAATCATTTTTATGCCTAAATCCTTTATCAGGATCTTTAGGACTTTTCAAGTTAACATTAAATTGTTCATTACATTTAGCCATTATAGGATTCAATACATTCCAATACACTTTCAAGGATACCAAAGATCCTTTTCTTTTGTTTGCATCCAAGGTGTGCCTACATGTTTGCCTAGGTGCTCTTGCACCATACACCCCACCTTGAAAAAGACTCTTGCCACAAGAGTGAAGGGGAGTTGTCTTCAAGCCACCCATTCTCCTAGATGGATGTCTACAACTCTTCTTTAGCAATCCTCCACTTGTGCCCATGTACTTCCTACATTCAAAATGTTACAACAAATAAAAACATCAGATTTAGGACATCTATCATTTGCCCTCCCAATCTGCCCTTTCTCTTTCATTTGAGGATCCAAAAGATCCTTGTCTGTGCCCTTCATGGACACTGCATCAGTATCTAATGGAAACCAAAGAGAACCAATTAATATCCTCTTTTCACACACCATCTTCTGTAAATCAGAACTTTTGTGATCAGCAATATGACTCTTCATCATTACCAAGGAAGTCTCATGTTTCAGATCAGCACCACTTGTTTTTTGATCTTGTAAGGTGATATACTTCTTCTCACCAACACATACAATCCTTCCACCATCACCATCATTACTTGGTAAAGGGTTAAGGTGAAATATTAGACCATCTTTATGCACAATGTACACGTTTGCCAATCCATGATGTATAGTATCCCTAGAGGCTTGCCAAGGCCTTCCAAGAATAATATGACAACATTCATAGGAATCACAATGATTTAAAGCTTAATATAAAGATTGTTTTTACTTATAAATACTATAACATTGATATTGTATTAATAATAATATTTTTTTATAAATATAATATTTACCAATTATTTATATATACAATCACAACTACATTGGTGAAGACTTCATAGGCAAATCTCTATTTTATTTCACACAAAGGCAAGGACTCTAGCTCATCAAGAGCTCTTGTTTTCAAAATGATGTCATCATACTATTATTATGTCCAAGGTCATATCTATTAAAATACACATATCTATATACGTGCATAATTTGGAGCACTATGATTTATTCTAACCTTATATCCTCTTGATATATATATGCATGCATATATTTATACATATGTGTTGATGTGAGTTTTGTATCACTACATAACATATTAGTAATTGAATATTCGATACGGAGTATCAAACACACAATTCCTCTATTGAAAAGTTAAAGCTCATAGGATATGAGAATAACTCCAAGGTTCCTTACACTTCTGGATACTCACTTAGTTTTATCGATGTTGATTTGCTGGTAATCACGTAGGCGGCCTTACGCAAATTGTTGAGGATGACTTGGACTTTGGTGGGATGATGGAGATGGTGGTTCGGTGTGAATGCTAGATGATGTTGATGGGAAAGTGATGGTGGTGGAGGGTGAATGGTTCTTACGACTGGTGTTTTTCTAACTCTCTTCTCCTAAATTTTAAGTCCTAAATGTAATGACCCTCCTCAAATTTGCTCTCAAAAAATGCCGATGAAAGCTCAAGGAATTTCATCAAACAATTCACATGCGAGGGACATATGACTGATATAGTATTTCAGCTGGCTTTAAATGACTCTTTTTAAAATTTGCATCAATGAGAATCTTGTGCTAGAAGACTCCAAATGGACTACACAATGACCTAACGTGAGTGTGCTACTAATTTTGACAATATTCAGTGCATATATATGATCTAAGCATGAGAAAAGAATACCTATAGCCAACTGGCATTTTTACAAACAGTTGGTATGCAAACTAACTAGTTGATAAATAATGATATTGAATTGCTTAAGTGACACCAGCAACTATTATCTTCTTAATTTGCAATGAAATTTCTAATACAATGCTCATGAAATATGGCCAAGACTTTTGGCATTTACATGGATTACAAAATGATAATGCTGGTATAATGCACACTTATAGCTGAAACTTATAACACCTAAGAAAGCAATACTAATAAAGGAACTTGGTTGTAGATGGCTGTAATAATTTTTCTTCAATGCTGCCCCTTTTGCTTTTCTTTTTCGATTTGCTTTTTCGAACTGCTTTTTCGGATCTGCTTTTTGAACTGCTTTTACTGATTGCTTTTTCTGCCTGCTTTTTTTGTTCTGCTTTTTCAATTTGCTTTTTCGTATCAGCTTTTTCGGACTGCTACCATGTTGAATCTCAAAACCATATCTTTCAATGGTGTCAAGATTTCCAGCTTGAAGGGATTTCATCCTTCAAACTATTGAGACATAATCTCCAAAAAAATTCCCAATTTTTTTGATATTTCCAAGCATGCATAAAAGAAGCTCTTCCATTTCTTTTATAGTGTTCTCACAAGAACTTCATCCTTTGTTTTCTCAATGTGGGATAAAACATAACTCCCTTTATGTAACTTATGTCCAATGTGTTATAAAATAAAGGGGACTCTTTTAATTTAAATATTTCCCACAAACTATAGTCTATGCATTAAATAAATTAAATATTTAAATTTAACTTTATAAAATAGCTTTATCAATTCATAACAAATCTTATCAATGATAAACAAGTCTTCTTGTCAATTTTAAACAATTACCATCGACATACCGTTGCCACTGGATGTCTACCCCTGTCCAAAATGACTTACTATAAATAGTAAGTATGCCCAAAGTTGCCTCAAAAACCCTCAGAAAGACTTGCAACTGAAACTATCTAGGCCAAATGGCCTCTAAGCCCCTTTAATGTCTTGGTTAGCCTACGGGACCGTGGGGAAATAGGCTAATGACAACATCATGTTATGAATGCTAAAAAGGGGACATTACACTAAATTACTTGTTGTCTTACTTCTAATCCTATAGATGGAAGACTAGCAAATGGATGGGGATCAAACCTAATGAAAGTTAACTAGTGGCCTCACTTCCACAGATGCAATGATTCAAAAGAAAAATAAAGTAGTTTTCCACACAAGGCTTCCAACAAGCCGCTAAGATGCTAGTGGTCTAGTATTGATCCCTATCAAACATCTACTAATGCTACCATGCAACTATCCATCTACTGTACTCTTAGCAACTTGAAATGAAATTTGCTTCAACAAATTGAAAAGAAATTTACTCTAACTATTTGGAAGTAGAAACCATGCAATAATACCAAAGGCTCTTAATCACCATGCAAGTCACAACAATGAGAAAGAAATAGTGAATTTTGGCATTATCTTATGCAACAATTTTCTCTGACCCTTACAAATGAGAGCAAATGGCCTTATATAGAGGCCAAAATTACAACCGACGGTAGAGATCAAGAGCAAAATCGACGATCTAGATTGAGTCCTAGAAACCCTAATTAGGGTTGCCACCCCATTGGCCAATGAGAAGACGCCATCTTGTCAATGGACCAATGAAAAAAGTGTAAAAGTGGCAACCAATGAGAAGGCACCAAAATGGCAGCCAATCAGAATTAGACACTTGTCCTATCCTAGAAGAAAGAGAAATTTTCACTTGGGCTTACATCAAATGATCTTCTAATATAACTCCCTTTTTCTTTCATTCTTTTAGCTAAGGCAATGAACCTAGCTAGCCTTTCGTTGACTTCTTCCATGGGAGGACAAGGTGTGTGCTTTATTTTGAGCTCCACTAATTTCATCATGCTGTTTGCTACTTGTAGTGTCTTCTCATGATCCTTCTCATACTCTTTTGTGAATCCAACGAAAGCATTTAGGGAGGAAAAGGTGTTCAAATGTTTCTTCTTGATAGCAACATTTCCTAGCTCATCCAATCTCGATCCAAGTCTTGTATCATGGATATCCTCTTCTCTGATGTCTTCAAAATCAAGCGCCATCCCAACGTCGCTCATCATGGTTAAAATGGAAGTGTCGACGCTTGGGTCGTGCTGTGCAACAACTTTCTATATCTCTTCAAGTGTTCTAAATCTAGTAGTCAAGGTGACAAACCAAGATTCAACCGTACCCAATCCTCTCTCATCAACCAACTTGGCCCTTTCCAAATATGCTTTTGGTAGCCCAATGAATGCTTGTAGCCTGGGAATAGCTAAATCTTTGATGGGAAGAAAATTCTTCCACTCTTCTTCAAATAATTTGAACTTGTCTCTAATAGTCACCAATGATCGGAATGTTGAGATGAAGGCAATAAATTTTCCCATCTTGGATTGTATCATGGATCTAATCTTTTGATTTCATGTAGCTAAGCTGATATCTCTTCTAGGTTGCTCCCACTATCTTGAGGAAGGATTGCCTGGTGCAACTATTGGATGGGCTGGCAATCTCTCCAATATTTGTTCTCGGCCTCCAATTTTACGATCCTTTCATTTTCCTTCCTCAACTTTTCTCTGATTGAAGCTATACCCTCCTGAATCTCCTCACATTCCATATAATCCATGTTTCTTCCCAAGTTGTGTTCCACTATCTCATATTCTTGGGTTGCAATCTCATCCACTGCCTTATTGACTGTTGGTATAGCAATTTGAACCCTTCGGTGACCATCATTGTCACTCCTGATTACCTTTTCCACCATCTTTGCCATTTTCTTTTGGTTCTCTCTATCACCCTTTTCTATTAATCCTTGGATGTCTTCCACTGTTCGGGCAGTTACCACCTCGCCTCTTGGCATGAGCATTTGCCTTAACCATAGTGGTCCAGTGCATCTCCCCAAATTTGGATTTGATTCGACTAACAAAGCATCACCAACAGCCTTGGGTGCCCGACTTATTGCTTCAATGTCAATCGGCCCATCTTCTTCCCCACTAGTTACTGGCATATCATCTCCTTATTGGTTCTTTGAGAGAGGGGAGTATTTGGTGCTTTCACTATAGCCACTTGATTTTGAATCAGAGCTCACTGCTACTGCAGCTCCTTTACCACTTGAACTGACCTCTTGGCTTCTAGCCTCGATTATAATTTTTCTTGATGGGACTATATGTTGTCTCTTGGCTGGAGGTTTCGAATATTCTTTTCTTTTTTCAACCTCCAAAGCTCTCCTTTTGCCTCTATTTGTTTCCTGTTGCCAGCTACTTCCTTCACCCTTTTGTTCGACTGATTTTGTTGGACCTTCTTTTGGTTTCATCTTCTCATAGGTAAAGGAATCCTTTGTCTTTTTAGCTTCCTTAATCTTTCATTATACCACGACTCGGTATGCAAATCTACTGCCCTTGTGACTGCCTCCAAGGAAGGATCCTAATGGTCATCCCAATCCATTGGATTCAATTCTGTTCCTTCTACCATATCATAATCTTCTCTTAGCACATTTCCATCATCTTCTAGTTGATCAGGAATATCACGGCCTCTCCACTTGATATCCCTCATCATGTTCACCGATAGTCTTGGGAAAGCAAGCTTCCTCACATGAAAGTCATATTTGGCGTTGGCCCAAAAGTCTTCTATAGTGGAACATGTTTAAATACATTTCCATGAGATACCTTGATAAGACCATTAGGATCGAATCCTTGCCTTTCTCTATACCACCCTAGATGATACCATTCCAATTCCTTCTCCATAGCTACAAAGGCAGCCCAATTGGGGCAACTATCATTGCCAATTCTGGTTGAGAAGGTAATCTCTGCTTTACCTTGATTTCTCATTATTCTATCATAGTTCTCAAGTTGTCTAGCCAATTCCATCAAAACTACCTTGTTGGGTGAGTATCTTGGCAGCCTCTTGGGACAAACTGTGCTTCCTGCTTCTCTAATGTAGGTGAATTGCAGAAATTGGATGAATCAACTCCCAAACTTCTTTATCTTTGCCTTTTCTTTTGATGAAAGTCTCTTAGCAGGTGTTCCTTGTAGTACCCTTATTGTCTTCATGGCAAAGGCGTCACAGAATATCTTGTAATCCTTGTTGTTGTGCAAGTGAAGCTGTGGATAACATTCATGCACCAAATATTGCCCCATCCCCTTGCCAACTTCTCCTAAGGCCTTAAGTCCCAGACTCTTATATAGTCTAGCAATTAGGTAAAACAAATAGGATCCCATGTAGAATTGCCTTTGATTTTGTATGGTTCTAAGTTGAAACTCTAGGGTCTCACTTATGATCCTAGCCCAATCAAATCTTCTTTTTCCCTTTTCAATTTCATCAATGAAGAAATACATCCAGTTTTCAAATTGTATACCTTAAGCTAGGCCCATGGTTTGGCTGAGAAGTAAGATGAGATCTCTGTATTCTGATTTGATGACTTGGTTACACCTTTCTTTCCCTTGTGTAGCCAATTCTGCTTTAGATGTGTGAAATAGGCCTCCTGGTTATCCTGAAATGATTTAGCCATCTGATCCATCATCACTACTGTCATGTTCTTATACTGGGGAATGTTAAATGTTTCTTTGATTGCTTGTCCGTCGATGTTGTCCAACACCCTCTTTCCTTCGCCAAAGATGATGGATTCACTAATCAGATCAAACTGGGATGCGCATTCCATAACCAATTCTGGATAGGGCAATGTAGGAGGAAAAGCCATTGCGTGTAGAATTCCACTTCTATATATCTTCTTTGCCAAGGGGGATTGACCTTTCTTTACTCTATCCTTTACTTGTACCATGTTTATTGTACCGACATTGGTATCAGTTATTCATTTCATTTTCAAGAAGAAAGTTGTTTTGGGCATCATATCCTCTTTGTCTTTCTTAGTATTTGTTCCCTTAGGATTCTTGCTTGCACTACCATCCTCCATCTCGTTGCCCTATTACGAGATGGTAAAGTGGTGGACAATGAATGCAAGAAGAAACAAGGGAGACAATATCTAGACCAGAACGAAAGAAGTCATCTTAAGGACCCCTTTCAACTCTAAATGATTAGAAGTCACCTCTACCAATAGCCATATCTTTCTTTTGGAAACTAGGATCAGACCTTGAGAATTTCAAATCCCTTGAAAATCAGAATTTTACTTCTTTGGAATTGTCCACCTTTGGCCTCAAAATCAGACGTAATCATGTATTTCTTCTCCAAATTAAAGTTTCCCAGGTCTGATGTAAAAAAAGGGTGCAACTCTAATGGAGAAAATTAGACCCTAATCAAGAATTATTTAGGGCAAGAAAATTGAAACTAGCATAAAGTGCAGATCTGCCCCTTGAAAATCGCCAAGAATGAACAAAATTCTACCCTTGCAATAGTTAGCCAAGCATGAAAAAGTATAGATTTGCAAGTAAAATCGCCAAGGAAGAAAATTGCTCCTTCTAGAAGAAATTGCCAAACATGGAAATTTTCCCATTGCCCCAAAAAGAATCGCCAAGCAAACTAGATCTGCTCATGCAAGAAAAATTGCCCAACAATGGAGAAAGCTGCCCTCAAACTGATTCACCGAACACACCAAATCTACTCTCAAAAAGAAAATCGCTCAAGCATGGAAGAGAAGGAATGAAGAATGAGGGAGAAAGGGGAAAGAGTTTCCTCTTATACCCAATTTGTTTGCCCTCCCCAACTGGCCGACTGGGACCTTGGGAGCAAGAAAATATTAATTAGACCACCAAAGCTAGCCCCCAATTAAATGCTTAGCACGAAATTAACTTTGCCATGATGAAATTTACTTTTTTAAATTGCCAATTAGACCAATATTGCAAAAAAGAAATTAAATAATGCCTTGGAGATCCTAAATATTTCCATTTAATGAGGATTTAGTAATTAATATGTCATCAAAATCAGATTTTGGCTAACCAAAAGCCATTTTTCAATATTAAATTACCAATTTCATCAAAGGCTTAAAATTTTTCAAGGCAATTTTAATCCATTAAAGCCAATTTTCTGCAAGTTTTATCCAAATCGATTTTGCTATGCCATTTAAAATTTTTGACAAAAAAAAAAATCATCATTTCTAGAGTCTAAAATCGATTTTGCAATTTGACTTCATCTCCACAAAATTATTTTTTTCACCAAAGAAAAATTTAAGATTCTCCAAAACTCAAATCTAACAAAAATTTATTTTTTGAAAATTATCGAAGTTTATACAATTACATCCAAATTTTCAAAGAAAACGTCTAAGTTCAAATTTTGCAATTTTATCCTGCCAAGTGCTACTTTGAAATTTTGTTCGGCCTAAGGATGAAATTGGTTGTTTTGGAAAATCAAGTTGAAATCAGGTGAAAATAAACTTAGCCCTCTCCCCTTTGGCCCTGAAGGTGTCCAAGACTTTAAACTTTTCAAAAAAAATTGAACCAAATTTTTTTGGACAACTCAAAAATTTGCCAAGG
Organism: Cupressus sempervirens; assembly: GCA_028749045.1. Classification (NCBI taxonomy): domain Eukaryota; kingdom Viridiplantae; phylum Streptophyta; class Pinopsida; order Cupressales; family Cupressaceae; genus Cupressus; species Cupressus sempervirens. Next base: position 709,968,506 of record CM053792.1, read on the forward strand.
CAACTAAAAAAAGGGGGTCCCCAACGTTTTGGGGCGATGGTGTGAGAACCTCACAACAATATGTTACAAGAGATGAACTAGAGATTCAATATCATGGTGGCATCATACATACATATATATATATATATATATATATATATATATATATATATGATGATGATGATGATGAAAAATGGAGACGCTATCATAGAACAACAAAGGTAATGGTTCTAAACATCAATTTTGATAATGATAGCTATATATTTTATATGTTTGATCAAGTAGCTCATGGTATTGTCCAACATACACTCTTGCTTGCATAGTCGTTTACCCTTAGCCATGGTGATTCAAGATTCATACCTATTATTTTCTCAGTTATGGTGGTGCCCCCGTGCCCAATTCTTTTTTAACAATGCTTCCACCCCTTCGACGTGCTCCTATAGGGAATTCTCCATGATTATATCATATTCTTCAATATAATAACAAGTTTCCATAACAAGTTATTATTTATAAATGGCTAACCACCATTCTACTTCCCATGATGAATAACCAACTTTGTAAAATTTCATGATAATGGTATAATAATATCATAACGATTAACTAACATGTCATCTTCGTATGAAATTATAACAATTGACCATCTTACCATTTCAAATGATCATAACAAATTTTAACTATCAACTGACTTCATGTGAAACCTTAACATTTTAAATTGGGTCCAAAATTGGGATGTAACAACAAACATCAATAAGCAAATGCAAATTAAGGATATGTGCACATAGATTAGTTACACTACTACACCAGATCCATTCAATTTCAACAGTCTTGAGTTGCTAGGTTTGTTGGGTAGGGTTGGGGAGTTCAGAGCTAACCGCTTCATGGTTGGGTGGTAAAATTGCCTAGGCCACACTCCTGTCTCTAGATAGCAGATGGTCTCACATATGGGGGTTTAGGAAACAAGAACTTGTAGATGGACTATGGTTCGATGTACATGAAACACAATGTACTTACTCTCATTTTAAGTTTGACATGTAGACCAACTTCTCATTTTAATGGATTTCATTTTTTTATGAGGACATGTCATGCTAGTGTTGACAGTGTCTGGCCAATTGTAATTTAGATATCAAATATTCATCATTCTGCAAGAGGTCGAATTGTATGCTTTATTTTTCCTTTACTATTCAAGGAAATTTTATTTGTTAATCAACTTTATGTGAAATAGGCTGATTTTCAAACAACTTTTTCACACATTTTTTTTGTTTTACGTTTATGTGGCAATGTTGTAGAAAATGCAATCTTTACATGTGGTATGCCATTGCGATGAGAATGCTACTAACCCCCCCAATAATCTACAACACCTTTGACTAGAAATCATTACAAAATGTCCAACCTAATATTGGATACAAAACTATCCTTCCCTAGAGTCAGAGATACACATTGAGAAGAATTGTCATGATTGAGGAAAAATTGGCAAAGCATCTAAACTATTGTCCACAACACCTTTGACCAGAAATCATTAGAAAATGTCCAACCTAATGTTGGATACAAAACTCTCCTTCCTTGGAGTCAGATACACAACGAGAACAATTTTCATGATTTTGAGGAAAAATTGGCACCATCTAAACTATTGTACATGAGTAGGATGCCCCAAAACTGATTGCAAGATTCAATGATCTAAAGTTTACAAAGCATCTTTTTTTGAAAAATAGTAAAAAGCTGAAAACAAAAATCCTTGACATGAAAACCCACACGAGTTTTGTATATTATAGAAACCGAAAAATATTTTTGAGGTGGAAAATCAACCAAAATCAAATATGATTCCAAAACCAAACAAAGTTGTATCAGGTAACTTGAAACAAATATTTTTTTGAGGTAAAAAGTATTAAAACCCAATAAATAATTCTTGAGGAAAAGTTATTAAAATCTCCCATGAGCCAGTCATACCTAGGTGGGCTCTGAAGGTATGGGCTCTGACTTTGATACAATGAGATTTTTAAAAGCAAAATGATTATATTAAACAATACACCAAATATATAGAGTTTAGAGGCACTATAAAAAGCAATAACTAGTTGTCTAATTAAAGACAATGTCTAAAAATAGACTAGATTTAGATTACTAAAAATAAAGCCTTATGACCATTAATTAAGGTTCTAGAAGAATAAGCTAAATTTAGCAAGAACCTAGGATACTAAAAATAATCTAATAAACTCACGGAAGTATTCAATGAATTTTTAAATTGTGAGGAAACTTGAAGCTTTCTTAACGCTTACATTCTCCTGGGATGTTTGATGATTTGTTTGTACTATAATCTGTCTATTCATAGATAAAGCCCATGCTATGTCCTTTATTCCAAGAACATTCTTCATCTCGTTTGCCCAGTTAGCCTCATGGTCTTTAGAAAAAGTTTTGCAGTCCTCTATTACCAATATTCTCTTCTTATGCACTGCTTTGTTTTTACTTAGAAGTTACAAAATCTCATTTTGAATGCAAGTGATGGTTACAATTATGCTTGGGGTTGAATCAGTATAATAACAACTTTTCCAATTTAAAACTACTATTGAAACAATAACTTCAATTACTGAAATAAACAATTATGCACATGAACACAATAACACAATGTTTACGTGGAAACCCAATGTGGGAGAAAACTATTCTTTTACAATGTTTTGCATGCTTCAACCTACTAGAGGTTCTCCAACCCCTATGTTTATGAGCACCAACTCATTGGATGCTCCAACTCTCACACTTTGTAGGCACCAACCTTCTGGAAGCACCAACCCCCAATTCTGTTTTTGTGAGCACCAACCCACTGCACACAAACTGCTCTCCACCATGATAATGTTACTAACTCAACTTATGAGGACTTTTTAATTCACTACCTTATTTGTTTCTTTATTTTTCTTTTCTTATCTGCACACTTATTTACCTATATATATATATATATATATTCTAACACATATCTGATTAAGATCAGAATACATTTGTAGTACTTGATTTCCATCATTACTCTATTCACCCTCTATATTCACTTCACACACTTGATATGCTTTTTTTTATCCCACATCTGTGTATACCCATTTTTTAATATTCTTCTTTTTATCTCTGTTCTTTTACTTTTACTCCATTCACACCACTCTCAACCAAATACATCAGATCATTAGATCTGAGTATTTACTTTCTTATCTCTTACTGCATACGTTCTTTTTATTTATCTTTTCACTTCATTTACTTCCAAAGTAAACTCTTTATATTTCAATACATTTTTTGTTATATCCAAAACAATGTCTTTTGGCCAAAATGACATCTCTTGCTAATATTCGCATCTCTTCATTTTAATTAGTTTCTCATGATCCCTCTTTATTGACATTAACAAACCTTGATAAGTAGGAGATAAGTAGGAGACATTAACAAACCTTGTTTTACTGCTGCATCTTAACTAATCTTTCTTCCATTTGTCTTAGTCATCCTCTATCTCATTTCCATGCCAAACTAAAAGTCGCTGTTTGTTTCATGAGTAACCAAACCTTAATGCTTCTGATGTGAAATTTGTCACTTCAAATTTTCCTTTGTTCAATATTTAAATTGCTGACAGACTCTGGTACTTTTCCGACAAGTATGGAGTCAAACATCAACACTTCGCTCATGTCTTCCATATTTTATCGAGCCTTCCAGAAAATGTCACATATGTATTCCATATCTCTACCATGCTTTTCATGTATACTAGAATCAAATTCCATGTTGTCTGTCTATCTTGAGTTCAAATGATGATAACTTTAGCAAACGTACTAACGTTCTGGAAATTTTGAACCCACCCAAAGTTGCCGTAAAACCCCCATCGTCAACTCATACTGATTGGAAATCCATGATGGCTCAGCATAGCCTTTGATGACTATTTTATATGCCTTGGTCTTTTATAAATAAATGTAATTGCTTATGTTAGTGTAGTTTTTTATTTTTCCTATTTTGCTAGATTTTTCTTACATTTTTAATAATCTCGCTTAGGTTAATAAAGCATGTCTTATTAGATGAATGGTTGTGAGGTGTCACCTTCCTACATGTGAGCATCCATTAGCTATCTTGGGAAGATACTTTGCTCTCTTTAGTCCGATAGATGGTTGCTCCTCATTGGTTGGTGTTGCCACCTCCTTCCTCTTCCTAGCCTATATAAGCATGCTACATGGCTTGTATTTGCATTTCTTGTTTTTGCATTCTCTTAATGCTATTTTGCTTCCAGCATTTGCATTACTCTCTTGGAAACTAACTCTATGATGCTATTTTGATTTTGTATCATTTGCATTCATAGTTTAGATATTTATTCTTTGCACTATTTTTCTGGGTTATTAATTTTATTAGATTCTAATATGGTATCAGAGCTTTTCTATGTGCAAGAGTAGATTTTAGTTTGTTTATTTGAGAGATTCGAGTGGGGGGGCTAATAAACTTTATTGTAGTCTTTTGAAAAATGAAGTATGCTCTTCTCTTGCATCTTTGGATGATCTTGAGAATCAGAAATTTTTTGACAAAAATAGTTTTTCTCTGGAGTTTCAATCTCAAATCTAACAACGAACTTGCATATTTGGAGTTTTCAATTAGTATTGCAAGTTCCAGCATGTCATTGATGGACTTAGGAAGCTGTCTAGCATTTGCATGTTGTATTTTGGTTGCTCGGGTTGGTTTTTGATTTTTGAAGCCATTTTTTACTGTTAAAGGTGTCTAATTTACACTACAGCAGCATCTTCTGTACATCAACAAGAAAAATTCTTTGTGAGTTTTGTTCGCAGCCCCGAAAAACCATTTGGGTATCTTTTAGATTTTGCATGCAAGCTGTATATTTTGCAGAATCGAGCATGAAAGGTTACAGCCATACCCCTCTCCGTTGGCAGTCGCAGATTTGAATGCATTTTTCAAATGTCTCATTCTTGCTCATACGAACTCTGATTTTGATGATTCTTGTGATGAACTTGGCTATTTTTTTGTGCTCTATCCACAAGTGGAGTTGTTTTTTGATTTTCATGCATGAATTGTTCAGAAATTGCAGATTCTCAACTGTGACTGTGCACAGTTCTCGTTTTGGAAACTTCGGAGGATCATAACTTTCTCATACGACCTCGTATCGAGGTGATTTTTTTTTTTGAAAGTGCATGATTTTTTGAGTAGATCGCAGTGGTGCTATTTGTTTTCGTGATTATTGTGCCCAAGTTTCACTTTTAGCATATGCTCTTCATGAGGGTTTGTAATGCATTGAAATCAAGACCACTAAGTATTTCTAGTGGTAGTTGTAAACACACTAAAATAAAGTGCCAAATCATATTTCTTTGCGGGGGGGGGGGGGGGGGGGGCATCTTTGATTGAGTAAAAGGGGGGGGGGGGGCATTGTCCTGGTTGGGTTCTCTTCTTTTTAGCATTTCTTTGCATTTCTTCATCATGGATCAAACAAATATGCCCATCCTAACTCCATACAATTACTTTGAGTGGAAATCACACATGACAATTCACTTAAAGAAAGCTGGATTAAATAGGATAACTATGGGACTTGAAACTGAACCTGCTAAAGATGAAGACAAGCCTAAGTGGTTTAACAAATGTGATGAGGCATATGGAATATTGTGTTTGTTTGTTTCTCCTGACTTGCTATTTCACATTGAGTCTTTGGATACACCAAATGAAGTATGGACAAAGCTAGAAACACTATTTAGCACACAAGATTCAATGAGGGGTCATATGTTGGAAAATGAATTAATTAGTTTGAGTCCAGGCAATTTCAACACAATTCAAGATTTCTTCACCAAATTGAAATCACTAAGGCTGCAATTAAAACAATGTGGAATTGAAAAGAAAGATGAACAACTGATTCTTAATATTCTCTCTAAGCTAAGTTTAGAATATTCTGTGTTTGTCTCTACCTTCTATGCTACTAAGGGTGCACTTGGTACTCAATTCACCATGCCATCTCTAGATATTTTGCTGTCAATCTCACTCGAGAACAGGACAAGCTAATCCAGATGGGTACTCGTAAGTCCTCTAAGTCACATGCCTTAGCAACCAACCAAGGCACAAAAGAACAAAAAGGACAAAGTAGTAACAACAATAGTAAGGATGAGAAACAAAATAATAGTGAGGAAAAGAAGGATTAGATACCAATTGCTTCAAAAGCAACTATTGATACCTCATCCTCTAAGGGCGATAAGCCTAAGAAAGAAAAGGTTAAATGTGCCTATTGTAAAAGACCCGGTCATGATGAACATAAATGTTTGAAGAAACAAATTGATCACTTGACATACATTCTTGAGAAGAATAATATTAGTGTTCCTGAGTCTATCAAACAAAGTTCTAATGAAGAGTCTAACAAGGCAAAAGAAAACAACAAGGGGAAAGGAAAGGGCAAGGCTCTTGTTGAAGTTGCTTCCTCACCATCCACTTGGGTTCTTGATTCGGGTGCTTCGCACCACATGGCTTCATCTAAGGAAGAACTTGCATCCTTGGAGCCATGTACTATGCCTTCTATTTTGATGGGTGATGACACTCCTGTTGAGGTGTGTGGGAGAGGGTCTGTTGATGTGGGCATGGCACATTCCATGATGTTCTTTGTTTACCCTCATTATCAACTAATCTCCTATCAATGTACCAGATCACTCACACAGGTTTAGGCAAGCGGGTTGAGTTCACTCCCGATTCAGTGGAGATACGTGAGTTGCATAGTGATTCTGTAGTTGCAGTTGGGAGAGCAGATCATTAGTCACGGCTCTATCTATTTTCTCACTTTGTTCCTGATCCTCCTTCATCTGTTTTGCTCACTCACTCTAATCATGTGAGTAAATTATGGCATGAGCGGTTTGGCCATCTTAACTTTCGCTATTTGCATCAGCTCAACCAGCAAAGCATGGTCACAGGGTTGCCTTCGGTTCAATTCTCAGGAGGTGTTTGCCAAGGTTACATTCTTGGTAAGCATCCTAAGAAAAAGTTTGACAAAAGTAAGGCATGGAGAGCTTCACAAATACTAGAGTTAGTTCAAAGTGATTTGGCTGGTCCATTTCAACATCCTTCTTTCAGTAGGGCCCAATATGTCCTCACATTCATTGATGACCTTTCTCGATATACATGGGTGTACTTTCTCAAATAGAAGTTAGAGGTATTTGATCATTTTCAAGACTTCAAAAATTTTGTAGAAAAGCAATCTGGGAAAGCCATCAAGGTTTTGTGCATAGATAATGGTGGTGAGTATGTCAACTATCGGTTTGAAAGATTTTGCACTTCAGAGGGGATTGATTTACAACATTTAGTTCCATACAATCCTCAGCAAAATGGTGTTGCAGAACAGAAGAATAGATCCTTGAAGGAAATGGCAAACTATATGATTCACTCTAGATCTCTTGCACCACAGTATTGGGCAGAAGCTATTAACTGTGCTTGTTATATCCAAAACCATGTTCCTCATCGAGACTTGAAGGGAGTTACTCCTTTTGAAGCTTGGAGCGGTCGAAAATCATCAATTAAGCACTTTCGAGTTTTTGGCTCCCCTGCATGGGCCCACATTCCTACAAAGAAACGTAAGGCCTTGGATCCGAAAAGCAGACCTTGCATATTTGTAGGTTATCCTGATGGTGTGAAGGGTTATTGGTTGCTCCACCCTACTACACATGAGTTATTCATTGAGAGGAGTGTTCAATTTAAGGAGGGATCTTCAAGCTCACTTTCTATCACTTCTCCAACTCCTTCTACCTTGACATTAGAGTCACTTGGAATACATGACAGATCTTCTAATGAGTCAGATTCACTTGAACAGTCTTCTACCTCTACTTCTGATGCAGAAAGTGATTTAGAGAACTCACCTCCTTCCTCTCCTAGTCATCATTCAGAGGTTAATGATTCCCCTCCAGATTCTCCATCTTCCTATCCACTTTGGGCTATATAGACCTTGCAGTCTGCAAGTGATTGGGTTGGGGATCCATTAGACACCAGGCGAAATCGTTCACAATTTCAGGATGCTCCACATGTCTTCATTGCTACTGCCTCAAATCCACAGTCCTTTCATGAGGCTTCTGGTATTTCTGAGTGGGATACAACTATGCAGGAAGAGTATAGTTCCTTGATGATGAACCACACTTGGGATCTTGTCCCTCTTCTTAAAGGAAGAAAACTTGTTCAATGTAAGTGGATCTATCGGACAAAATTTGCAGCAGATGGGTCAGTTGACAAACACAAGGCTCGCTTGGTCGCCAAAGGATTCTCCCAAGTTCCTGGGATTGACTACTCTGAGACTTTTGCGCCAGTTGCCCGAATGAATTCCATTCGAATTGTTCTTTCCATTGCTGCAGCTAATCATTGGGAAGTACATCAGATGGATGTGAAGAGTGCTTTTCTTCATGGTGACCTTCATGAGGAGATCTACATGGAGCAGCCACAGGGCTTCCTTCAGAATTTTTCACTTGTGTGTTGTCTTCGAAAGTCTCTCTATGGCCTCAAACAAGCTCCTCGGGCCTGGTATGCCAAGATGGACTCCTTCCTTCTATCATTTGGGTTCACTCAGTGCCATTCTGATCCTAATGTCTACATTTTGCAACAGGGTGATTCACTTCTATTTTTGGTTTTGTATGTTGATGACTTGCTGATCATAGGAAGTTCTTCACCCACCATTAAGGCTGTCAAAGTGGCCCTTCAAGATAGTTTTTTGATGACTGACTTGGGCTTGTTGCATTACTTTCTCGGGATTGAGATCCTTCAGTCTCCTTCTGGGATCACCATCACACAATCCAAGTATGCTCTAGATTTACTCTCGAGGTTTCATATGGCTGACTGTAAGCCTACTCCGACTCCCTTCCTTTCTGGAGTCAAACTTGAGGCTCAATGTTCTTCTCTACTTGTTGATGGCACTTTGTACCGCCAACTTGTTGGGAGTCTCATTTATCTGACTCATATGAGACCTGACATGTCCTATGCTGTAGGTATGGTCTCTCGATTCATGCAGGAGCCCCATGAGTTGCACTGGAAAGCAGCCAAGCGGATCCTTCACTACATTCAGGGTTCTCATAATTGTGGGATTCACTACACAGCAGGGATTGAGCTTGATTTGGTGGGCTACAGAGATTCAGATTGGGCAGGTGATTCTGAAGATCGCAAGTCTACTTCAGGGTATAGCTTCTCACTTGGGTCAGGTCCTGTTTGTTGGTCGAGCAAAAAGCAGTCTGCTATTGCTCTGTCTTCTACTGAGGCTGAGTATCAGGGGGCTGTAAATGCCACCACTAAGGCCATTTGGCTTCAACATCTTCTCACTGAGTTTGGTATCTAGATCAGATGGCCATCAGTCATATTTTGTGACAACCAGAGTGCCATTCAGATCTCACGGAATCTAGTTCATCATCAGTGGACCAAACACATAGAGGTCCACATGCACTACATCCGAGAGCTCATCCATGGTCATGTCATTGACCTTCGCTATTGTTCGACTTCTAAGCAAATTGCTGATATCTTCACCAAACCCTTAACTGAGAGCAAGTTCCTTCATTTGCGAGCTTTGCTGGGGGTGCGGGATGCTTCATCTTTTGGAGGGGCCTCTTCCTCTCGCTCGGAGTCCTGATTTTTTTTGTGGGGGAGTCTCTTTTCTCTCTCTTTTGGGAAATCTTATGTACATGGGTACCTCATCAGGCTTGACTTGCCGAGACCCATTTCTACATCCACCTAAGCTTCGCTTATGGGGGGGTGTTAGTGTAGTTTTTTATTTTTCCTATTTTGCTAGGTTTTTCCTACATTTTTAATAATCTCGCTTAGGTTAATAAAGCATGTCTTATTAGGTGAATGGTTGTGAGGTGTCACCTTCCTACATGTGAGCATCCATTAGCTATCTTGGGAAGATACTTTGCTATCTTTAGTCCGATAGATGGTTGCTCCTCATTGGTTGGTGTTGCCACCTCCTCCCTCTTCCTAGCCTATATAAGCATGCTACCTAGCTTGTATTTGCATCTCTTGTTTTTGCATCCTCTTAATCCTATTTTGCTTCCAGCATTTGCATTACTCTCTTGGAGAATAACTCTATGATGCTATTTTGATTTTGTATCATTTGCATTCATAGTTTAGATATTTATTCTTTGCACTAGTTTTCTGGGTTATTAATCTTATCAGATTCTAACAGCTTAAAGGTATTTGCTGTCCACTAATGACATATTTTTTAATCGCCAAAGCCATCCTATCTACAGGACTTTATGAGTCTTCCAAACCTTGACAGGGATGACATATATATTTTATCTACAACCAAATCCAAACTCCCATCGTTCATATGCTGAGTGTATTCATATTTATAACATAGTCACTTTTTGAAACTTTCGGACACTGTAGGATGGCCTTCCTAGTTTTCGTTTGAAACTCTTCCACATACACTATCTATAATACTTTTCCATTCAAAATTCATGTTTATCAGACTTCTTGACTTGTCTAATCACGTATTCATTTTCTGCCTAAATCTAAAGTTGCTTCTATCTTGCTTGATCAGGGTTCATTGTCCGTAAAATGTCCAAACGCTGGGTATATTTTTGTATGCCTCTTTGATAGTCATTGCTTATCTTTAATTTGTTGTTGCTGACATGGCAAAAGAATAGTCTTTTAGAATATTAGTATCTTTTCTTTGTCCTGTTGTTACCTGACGCCTTCATTGTTTGTAGTTTTTTAAACATTCGCTACACATAGCTGCTTTATATGTCTTTAATGTTGCTGCATCTATATTGCTACTTCTATAGCATCATATTGTTGACTCATTTTGACTGTTACCATCACTGTCACCATACTTAATGTACCAAAATTTATGCCTTCTACGTATGAAGTGAAAGATCAAGTTGAAATCGTATTTCTTCTGTGATAGTCTCCTTGTTTATTCATTCTCATGTTTCGCTATCTCTATATGTCGATGACCACAATCAATATTGAGCTTATGTATCATTCATTCTTTGACTTTCGCTGAATATTATAACATGTTCAATATATATGTCATTGTTTGGATAATAGATGAAGTAAATACTTTACTTCATATATCTATGTATCTTCATAGTTGTAGGCTTGTTATGTACGAACATCATTGCCATTGCTACTTACCTTGTTTTTGTGCCAATGATCTTAATTTATCTCCCCTGTTCTCCACACAACTGTCCATGTATTTGATGTTTCTTTCTATATTACTGATGCACAGTCCATAATTTGGTGCACTTTCAACACAATAAAGTCATGGTGTATATATATGCAATCTAATTATATTTTTATCTCTAGTCAATGCTATTATTGTGACAACCATGTCACAACAATGATTATAATATCTTTATAAATTACTCATTAAATCTTCATATATTTTCATAGGAATGCTTCAGCATAATCATCATCCATGGGATCCTTGTCTTAACTCTTGACATTAATGATAAATTTTCTTCAATAGTTTCTACCTTTGACATCAATGACAATATCTCCATCAATCTCCCCCATTGTCATTGATGGTAATAGTTCCTGATCTCGTCCGATCATTCTCCTTTATTTATCTCTCCCTCGTTGATGTTACATCCCAGATTTTGCCCATTTAAAATAATCATATCTGTTATATATTTCATGTGAATGCCAGTTAGTTAAATCAATTGAATGTTACAATCATGTGAAATGAAAATTATGGTTGTTTGTTTTGATTCATGTAAAGATGAGTTGTTAGTTTTCTGTTACAATTTTAACTGAAAAATGATTATTTATTATTTTACAAAAAGTTATAAAAGTTAGTTGTTTAGTGGAAATGGTGGTTAGCCATTTTGATGATTATGAAATAACTTTTTGGTTATAGTTATCTTGATTTAAATTAAGGAGTATGTTATTATCATGGGAAAATTCTTCTTGGATGCAGGAGAAGGATTTGGGCACCAAAAGTCTATCAACAGGCCATCAAGTATGGATTCTAGCTGTCTTGGTTAAGGATTTAATGACTAAGCAAGCACGAGTATACCTAGGACAACCATGAGCTACCTAGTCAGTTCATAACACAAGAAAATGTTAAACATTTAAATAATATAAAATTGTTACCTTGTTTGTTACAGATCATTGTGTAGCCTGCTAATTGTATTTTCATATATTGACACCATGCTATGTTAACATCTGTACTTGCACCTACATGTGTGTATATATATATATATATATATATATATATATATATATATATATATATATATGTATGTATGTATGTATGTATGTATGTATGTATGTATGTATGTATGTGTGTGTATAAACCAATGTAATGATACAAAAGAATTACGTGATTAAATTTATGCACATATATGTATATATGTATATATGCACATACCAACCATGAGCTACCTAGTTAGTTCATAGTGTTGTTATTCAAGGATTGTTTCTGCAAATGTAGTAACATTGCCAATGTGATTGATGTCTTCCAAATGCAGATTTGAAGACTCATAAATATGAGAGGAGACGTGTCTCATGATCTCATGAAGGCACATGTCTCTATAGTTGATCATCATTAGTTAATATAAATAACCATATGTATAACTCATTTTTAAGCATATATGTAATATATAATTATATTATTATATAATAATATATAATGTATAATATATATAATATATATTATATTACATATGTAATATATATTATATATATAAGATATTTATCTTAAAGATGATTTACCATCAACAAGGTATTTCATGATAAAATCAATTCGACAGAAGCTACAACCTTAACACATAACACAAGAAAACATTAAACATTTAAATAATATAAAATTGTTACCTTGTTTGAGTGAGATTGTTGTGTAGCCTACTAATTATATTTCCATATATTGACACCATGTTATGTTAACATTTGTACTTGCACCTACATGTGTATATATGTGTGTGTGTGTGTGCGTTTGTGTGTGCATAAACCAATATAATGATACAAAAGAATTATGTGATTAAATTTATGCACATATATTTATATATGTATATACATACATACATGCAAATATAGGTGGCACAAATAACATGATGCCAATATATTTTAAAATAATGAGGAAGGATGACCTTTATCAATATCTTTAATATTGGCTCCTCATTATTTGAGCAATTGCCATCTTTTCTCGGGCTCATAATTCTTTTAAAATTCAAATCGATGGAGTTACTCTTTTATTGTGTTGGAAATTAATAATTCTTTGAATTGATAGTTGGCTTACATCCACCACCTCAATCTCTTTCTTGTAACCAAGAGTAGGTTTATGGGCTGCTTATTTATGCTCTTGCCAAGACCATGCGAGTACCTTTTTGTTGTTCAAGTTTCTTTATACTCTGCAATAATAGTGAGTCTAGCAGATACTTCAGTACAATTGATTTCATTTCCAACATTTCCAGTTAGCATTTTACTTGCATCACCACCAGTGATCTCAAGTCTACTCTAGGCAGTGCGACATTCAATTATAGGTTATGCAATCATTTTTTCTTTCCACATTGCCATTTATATACATTGTTTGTTTCTAATATAGATTTTGCAAACAATGGTCTACTATGTTGCCATCAATTGTTTGCTGATGGAACTATTATATAATCATTGAACATCATTTCGATGCCATGCATATAGACTGTTTTCTGGTAATACTGTTATGCAAAATCATAAGTTGTCTTTGTGATCACTGTAAATATTTCATAATTACTTTCCATTGGCATATTTTGTGCATGAAATGCTTTATTAGAAAGCACATAAATACTTTTGTGCAAATTAATCAACTTGTCTTCGAGATGCCATAAATATAACATTAAATACAGAATACTCAATCCGATACCTAATTGTATATGATCTTGGAATCTTCTAGGATGCACCCCTAAGAGCGAAAGGGTCAAGCCAGATGGGTAGGAGGAGAAAAAATTCCTGGACGAACAAATGGAAGTGATTATATCATAAAATTGTATAAGTATAACTGAGTCAGCTCATGATTGTCTGGTAAGTAACTCTTGTTGTCAAGTCGAGCAATGGGTGATCGGGCAATATAGTAGCCCATTGAAATCCTTGACCTAGCATGCTTGTCACAGAGATCACTAAAGGTCAGAGTGCTAGCTGATAGAGGGGAGGTTGATGGAGGATATCCACACCCTTGTTTGCTGCTTAGTCGACACTGGAATGCTCGGGTGGCAGGACCATGGTGCCCCAAGCCTAATCTTGAGGTAGGGAGGGCCTTTCTTGATTGAGATTGTGTGGGGATAAGTTAAGGTTTGTGGTTGGGAGATTAAGCCCATGTCAATATGCTTTTCCTCTTCACTAGATGTTGAGGCTTGCTCAATACAGGGATTGTCTTGTGCTTCATGTATGGTACTTGATTCTTTTGTACATTTCATTGTCATAATTTAGTATCATGTTGATTAAATAGATATATCATTACGTTATTTATGACGATTGTAATAGACTTAGAAAGAAATGAGATATGGAAGTTATAGTAGTTTCCTTTGATGTGAACTAGATTAGTTTGTTACTAATTAGTAATTTCTATTTTACTTTTATAAAATGTAATAAGGTGATAGATTTCCCTTTCATGTGAAGTAACTAATGCAACTACCATTATGTCATTCTGTTATGCATCTAGATTTGCTTTAAAATATGGTTCTTAAAATGGTTTTAGAAAGTAGCTTGTTACAGTTGACATCAATGGAAAAGGGAGATGATCATCAAGCTTTCATCTACAAACTGGTCGTCAAATGTATGTGAATATATAGCTCCTCCTTTGAAGGTTCTCTAGTACTTCCCCTAAGAAGGATTCTTCAATGCTCTTGCATGCTTTAGTGATGCATCTATGAAGGTTCCTCTTGCAAACTTTGACATCAATGCAATCAGCTTTCCGTCTTCAAGACATCAACTATCTCATTGTTTTCTCCAAGGGATTAATATATATCTCTTATGTATCTCCCCATGAGTTCATGCTTCTCCTCTCAAACTAGGAGGTATATGAACTGCAAGTTGCACTTGCATTTGTTTTTTCTTCTTCTTCTTTAGTGATCTTTCTCCAAACTTTTCTATTTATTTCCTTATTCTTTCTTGAAGTCCATAAAGATTCATTCTCCATTTTATCTTTCTTAAGTTTCTTTCTCCATACAAAGGTAGGATCTTTTTGTTTGTTCTTTGTATAATTTATCTTGTATCCTTTATGTGATTCCATAAACCCATATCTGCAGTGTTGCGCTAAGTGTCCATAATGATTTCTATTTCTCCGTTGATGAAAGCTTTCATTTTGTGTTTTACATTCTCTTGCTCTGTGACCAAAGTAATTGCATGAGTAACAACATCCATAGAAGTCATGTTGGAGTTCGGATTTATGCTCTTGACTAGGAGGAAAATCTTTTCTGATTCTGCCCTTCTTATCTGTTCAACATATCTTTCAAGTTCTTCCTCTTTCTAAGATGAATTTGACATACTACCTTCTTTGATGAAGCCTTTGAATGTACAATCATGATGCTTTGAACCTTGTTCATAACCTACTCCTATTTTGCTAGAAGATGGCCTTTGGCTGTGAATTATATTAGTCAGAATTTCAGGTAAGATAAATTTATTGATGTCCAACAAAAGACCATCCAAGGGTCTATGGGACTGAAAAGTGTACAAGCAAAGAGACAATAGGCTACAAGAGTACCAAATAGTGTTTGAGAAAGAGCAAACAATAACTCTTTTCAAACTTGTGACTAGTATTCAGTTTGACAGTGGTTTTCTCTGAATCACTTTTCAACATGACGCCTTCTTCCTCTAATTTGGTATAAGCCACTTCTTTTGCATTTAACTTCCTTGTCATCCCATTATGAACTTGTCTGACTCTTCTAATTGTTCCTTCAAAGTTTCAATTGTTGTGCTTGATTCCTTTTGGGATTCATATAATTCTTGAATTTGTGTTTTCAGTTTTATATTCTTCTTCTTAAGCTTTCCATTTTCTTTGTGAGCATAATAGAGTTCTTCCATGGTATCAACATCCTCTTCGATGACATAGGCCTTCTTCTTCATCTTCTGTCATCTCTTTTCCATCATTCACAAGGTCATTTGGATTCATCACATCATCATTTTCTATTTTTGTGTGTATTCCAAGTGTCACCTCATCACATATAATAGCTTACATATTATCACATGTATTCGAATATTTAATGTCAATACAATCATCATTGCATACTATGTCAATTCCTTTTTCAAAGAGTTCATTATCTATCACTTCATCTCTAGTAAATGGTGCATTACTATTTATACTCTTCTTCAAATAAAATTTTCTCTTATTTCCTTTACTTTTTCCCATGTGTGCTCAATAAATTTACCTTCAAGCTATTAGGATTTATAGAAGGAGCCAACTATGATACCAATTGAAGAGCACATGATTATACTGAGAGGGGGTGGGGCAGGGAGGGGAGTGGGGAGTGAATCGTTATAATAACATCTTTGCCAATTTAAAACTTCATTTAAACAATAACTTCAAATCCTGAAATAAACAATAATGCACATGAACACAATAACATAGTGTTTATGTGGAAATCCAATGTGGGAGAAAACCACGAAAAATAATTGTTTTATATATAAACTTGTTCTTTTACATTAGGATTCAACGGTCAACCTACCAGAGGTTCCAACCCCTATGTTTATGAGCATCGACTCACTGGAAGCTCCAACTCCCACACTTTGCAAGGATCAACCTGCAACCCCCACTTTTGTCTTCATGAGCACCAACCCACTGTACACAAACTACTCTTCCACCTTGATAATGTTGCTAACTCAACTGATGATGGACTTTTTAATTCACAACCTTATTTGTATCTTTATTTTTCTTTTCTTATCTGCACACTTCTTTACCGATATGAAAGATCCCTGATGGATCTCTTCTGCTGATTTGCTGTAATTTTATATTTTCAAATTTGTTTTCTCTGTTTATTAAAATTTTCTTGCAGAGCTAGACAGAAGTTGCAGAAGGGTTTGATTGTTTTATATTTTTGATGATTTTTCAATAAGTAATAACATAAGTACAATAACATGAACCATTTCTGAGAATGTATTCCAAGTACATTTAAAGAGAAGTTGCTTCAAGTAGATTTTTTTTTTAATATACACCTAATATGTAACCAGATGAAGATTTACAATAATATCCAGATGATTACAATTGAGAATAAAGCCAACTTGAAGGTGAAATATGAGCCCAGAAGGAAGCTATGGTCAGAATCTAGCTCTCAAATGTTGTATGTGGAAAAGTAGATGGCTGCAAGGTGTGGTTATATAGCTGCAAAGTGCCCACATGTGGGTAAAATACACAAATCAGAGTTGTGGGAGCTTCCTACATGCTTCCATTCCAATCATCAAACAACACCCCATCTTGATTCTTCACATGCTTAGATAAGAGTGGCTCAAAGAAGTCTTCAACTTGGCTTCTATGAGATTCAAAGTCAAATTGCCTGCATACTAAACTTTTCATCCCATTCTTAAGTTGAATACCATCATCAACATCATTACCTCCATTTGAAATAAATGTTGCCTCATGATTTGAATTGCTGTTGCAAATTTCAGAATAGGCCTCACACCTGCTGTCACATTTCCAACATCTCTAATGGTTTGTCCCCTGATTGTAATCTCTTCCAATTTGTGACCAATGGCTTCTTTATTATCATTTAATATTTTTTTCTCTTTTTGTTACTGAAAGGAGCTTGTAGATACCTAGTTATCATTTGCTTCAGGTACACCCATAAATTTTGTAAAGGAAAGGAGGTTGCGTATCTCCTTGGGAAGAGAACAATACTGATGGTAGCTGCTCATAACTGCAACATTGAATGTCTTGGCAAGAGGCATCTTATTTGTACTTGTTAACGAAGATGAAACCGCAGAGCACCCATTTTTATTTCTAGCCATGGTATTGGCCTGTAATTGAACTGATTTTTTTTCCAACAGGCTGGTAGGTTCTAGACTTTGATACTATTGAAACATCCCTGATGGATCTCTTCTATTGATCTGGTGTAATTTTATATTTTTAAATTTGTTTTCCCTATTTATTAATTTTTTTTTGTAGAGCTCGACAAAAGTTGCAGAAGGGTTTGATTGTTTTATATTTTTGATGATTTTTCAATAAGTAATAACAAAAGTACAATAACATGAACTAGTTCGGAGATTGTATTCCAAATACATTTAAAGCAAAGTCACTTCAAACAGTTTTTTCTTTAATATACTCCTAATATGTAACTAGATGAAGATTTACAATAATATTCAGATGATTACAACCAAGCATAAAGCCAATTTGAAGGCATGAGGGTGAAATATGAGCCCAAATGGAAGCTATAGCTAGAATCCAACTCTCAAATGCTGTATGTGGAAAAGTAGATGGCTGCCAGGCGCTGTTGTACAACTGCAAAGTGCCCACACGTGGGTAAAATACCCAAACCCTAGCTAAAAATCTAACTCAGTACTGTGTTCCCCAGAAGAAATAATGCACAATCTCTAAGATGCTTTTGACTGCAAGAATCCAAACCACTGTTTTGGGGGCTACATCCCAAATAGGCAAAGCAAGTGGGTTTGGCATCCCAAATGTTGAAAGCTCAATCAGAGCCCAAAACTCAAATCCAAGATGTAATATGTCAATAATGCCTTCGAACTTTGTTTTTACCTCCTTATAACCCACCAAACTTAGCTCGAATCCTAAAAGTGTCCCCATGTGGCATTGGGTTATAAAGTAATATATTTCTCATTTTTACAGTGGTCAAGTATCCAGAAAATGACCTTTTTCCCTATAAAAAGAAATTTGTTCACCGAAATGCTCTGAGTCAAAAGAGAAATATTTAGAAAAGTTAAAGACCTTTCCAATGAGCTATTACACAAAGGGATATTCACCCAGATGAGGCCAGAAAACCCCATATTACTCCAAAATGGCTATAACGTAGCCTTATTTAAATTATTAAAATGCTAACTTAGGAGAATATTTAAATATATTAGAATATTTTCCAAATAGCGAACTGATAGCCAAAACACCTCTACAAGGTGAAATTGAACTCATCACTTCCTATGACTGATGCCGGATAATCTAAAATAACTGATAGTCTCATCCCTCAAAATTAGGTATACTCCTAAAAAATAGGAACGTCTCCGAATCTCTTGAAATTGAAACCATAGAATGATCTTGTAGAGACTCAAGACTATATCCCATCTCCACCTCCTAAAATATAGGAAACTCCTCTTAGAATTAAGGAACTACTCTCAACTTCCCTCCTACTGTTTGAAACTCTAGATCCGAACACTGTATACCCTGACTGAGTCTCTAAACACCACTGCCAGCCTACGAGACTCCTTGATAGGCTAACTCTATCGTCTTTGATGTCCACTCTAAAAAGGGGACATGACACGATATATATATATATATATAATTTGTATCTGCACGAATTCTCTTTCATGTCTCTGTATATGCCTCTTCTTTGTCTGCATTATCTGATTGAAATCAGAATACATTTGTAGTACTTGATTCCCATCATTATTCTATTCACCCTCTATATTCACTTCACATACTTGATGTGCTTTTATTTTTATCCACCATCTGTGTTAACATTTTTCTTTTTATCTCTGTTCTTTTACTTTTACTCCATCCACACCACTCTCAACCAAATACATCAGATCAATAAACCTGATATTTTACTTTCTTATCTCTTACTGCATACCTTCTTTTTATTTGCCTAATTCACTTCACGTACTTCCAAAGTAAACTCTTATATTTATACATCTTTTGTTATATCCAAAAGGATATGTCTTTTGGCCAGTATGACGTCTCTTACTGATGTTTGCATCTCTTTATTTTATTTAGTTTCTGTTGATCGCTCTTTATTGACATTAACAAACCTTGTTTTATTGCTGCATATTAACTAATCTTTCTTCCATTTGTTTTAGTTATCACTCGTCTTCTTTCCATGCCAATCTGAAATTTGTTGTTTGTTTCATGAGTAACCATACTTTATGCTTCTAATGTGAAATCTGTCACTTTAAACTGTTCTTCATTCAATATTAAATTGCTGACAGATTCTGGTACTTTTCCGCCAAGTATGGAGTCCAACGTCAACACTTCATTCATGTCTTCCATATTTTGTTGTGCCTTCCAGAAAATATTGCATATGTATTCCATATCTCTTCCAGGATTTTCATGTATACTATGTATCAAATTCTATGCCATCTGTCTATCTTGGGTTCAAATGATGATAACTTTAGCACACACGTACTAGTGTTGTGGAAATTCTGATCACAACCAAAGTTGTCGTAAATCCCCATCATCAACTCATACTGATTGGAAATCCACGACGACTCAGCATACCCTTTGGTGAATATTTTATATGCCTTCTTTTATAAATATATGTCGCTGCTTAAAGGTTTTTTCTGTCCACTAATGACAAATATATTTTAATCTCCAAAGCCATTGTATCTGCAGGACTTTAAGTCTTCCAAACCTTGATAGGGAATTTAACATCTGTATTTTATCTACCGCCAAATCCAAACTTCCCTTGTTGATGTGCTGAGTGTATTCATTTTTATAACACAGCCACTTTTTGAAACTTTTGGATGCTGTAGGATGGCCTTACTAGTTGTCGTTTAAACCTCTCCCACATTTACTAACATGTCTATAATACTTTTCCATTCGAACTTTATGTTTATCAGGCTCCTTGGCTTGTGTGATCATGTATTCATTCTCTGCCTAAACCTGACATTGCTTCTATCTTGCTTTATCGGGCTTTATTGTCTGTAAAATATCCAAACACTGGGTATATCTTTGTATGCCTCTTTGACAGTCACTACTTATCTTTAATTTGCTATTGCTGACATGGGAAATGAATTGTCTTGTATAATATTAGTATCTTTTCTTTGTCTTGTTGTTAATCAACGCCTTCATTATTTGTAGGTTTTTAAACATTCTCTGCACATAGCCTCTTTATTTTTCTTTAATGTCGCTGCATCTATATTGCTACTTCTGTAGCATATTGTTGACTCACTTTGACTGTTACCATTACTGTCAATATACTTATTGTATCAGAATTTCTGCCTTGTGCATATGAAGTAAAAGATCATGTTGAAATCATATTTCTTCTATGACAGTCTCTTTGTTTATTCATTGTCATGTTTCACTATTTCTATATGGCAATGACCACCTTAAATATTGAGCTTATGTGTTATTCATTCTTTGAGTTTCATTGAATATTATAACAGGTTCAATATATATATATATCATTGTCTTGGATAATAGATGAACTAAATACCTTACTTCATATATCTATGTATCTTCATAGCTGTGAGCTGGTTATGTACCTACATCATTGTCATCGATGCTTGCCTTGTTTTTGTGTCAATGATCTTAATTTATCTCCCCTTTTCTCCACACAGCTGTCCATGTATTTGATGTTTCTATTTATATTACTGATGCACAGTCCATAATTTGGTGTACTTTCAACACAATAAAGT
Organism: Cupressus sempervirens; assembly: GCA_028749045.1. Lineage (NCBI taxonomy): Eukaryota > Viridiplantae > Streptophyta > Pinopsida > Cupressales > Cupressaceae > Cupressus > Cupressus sempervirens. The sequence goes on from CM053792.1 coordinate 709,989,917, forward strand.
CATGGTGTATATATATGCAATCTAATTATACTTTCATCTCTAGTCACTGCTATTATTGTGACAACAACCATGTCACAGCAATGATTATAATCTCTTTATGAATTGCTCACTAAGTCTTCATATATTTTCACAAGAATGCTTCAACATAATCACCATCCATGGGATCCTTGTCTCAACACTTGACATCAATGACAAATTTTCTTCAATAGTTTCTACTTTTGATATCAATGACGATATTTCCATTATAGATTACTTGAGTACAATCCCCAAATTCAAGAGGATTAATTTTTTTGCTTGATAAACTATATTATGTGACTCAACAACTGCATTTGTGGCGTCATAGATGTCCTTGCCCAGAAAACTGCCGCAGAGGCCTATGAATCGGCTATCCGTCAGGGATTGAAACTCAAGGAGGATGACTATTAGGGATAGAATATGGAAAAAGGAAAAATGGTTTAATCTTCCCAACCCTACAAAAGGTGAATAGACAAAGAGGACACTAATAGTAAGGGTGATAAGAATTTAAAGGAAATAGACAGGATTTCTGAGGGGACAAAATGGGCACCTCTAATAATAAAAGAGGTAATGAAACATAGAACAAAGCATTTGAAAAGTAAGGTCCCTTGGGATGCTTCACCTATGGTGGTGAGCATTATGTGAATCAGTGCTCTACTAGGACACAGGGTAGGAAAGCAATAGAGGAACCCCCTTCCTAATTGACAGACAGTTTTCCAGCAAAGAATCTATGCAACAGTAGATTAGCCAAACATATTTTTTCCTACAAAGAATTCGCACAATAATAGATAATAGGTAATTAGACTTTTAGATCACCCCTATTAAGACAACATCTACACTCTATGGGTAATCCTGTATCAACATTAATAGACACTGGAGCTACTGAAATTTTTACATCACCTAAAATATTTAGTAAATTTCCTAAAAGAGCAGACAAGAACCTATTTGTAGATTATGCTCTTAAACCAAATTTATGACCAAGGTAAACGGTTTGCCATGTTGGGCATTAGGTTCTAGTATGTCAAAAATATTGTGGTCAAATGGAACCCCTCCAACATGTGTACAACTACAAACATGTAATGTCCCTTGTCGGGACTTACATAATTTATTTCAAATCCTGTCTAAACTTTTTACCGACCAAATTTTATATATCTCCTTTTCTCCTATATATATTTTTGGGTGAATAGTGAGTCAATAGTGCTGCGTGAATAGTGCCACATGAATAGTACCACGTGAATAGTGCCGCATGAATAGTACCTACGTGAACAGTGCTGCCACAGTATTTTGTCTTCCAAATAGTCCAATATCTTCATAAAATCATTCCCTCAATGTGGCATAAGCGTCGGATGAGTAAAGGAGGAGATGTGAGCAAAACATCAAATCTACCTGTAGCTAGAAACACACCCAATCTGCTTGATAATGAAGTTGATAACAATGGATTCCAAAGGCCAAACCCCAAAGGATTGACATCTAGAATGTCAAAAGAGAGGATAGACATCCTCTAATGCCAAGAACTGATCTACAACTCACATATCAATTTTCTTCTCATATTCAACATGCCAAATGAAGCCAATAATGCTTGCTTTTATTTTTTCTCCAAGGGTCAATTCAACTCACATGAGCAATGTGGGATAAAAGATGTGCAATATAAAACATATTAAAATAATCGCTTATGTCTCCCTTAGGCACCCCCTTTGATTTGCACACATCCCATAAAATTTAATATTAAAGTAACACTTTATATTTTATAACTAAATTAAATGTTACAGGCATAAAAATATATTAGCTATTGAATTCCGAACAACACGATTGATAGCTCGTAGGAAAGCTCGCGCCTAGGAGTATCAAATCCAATCACCAAAACTAGCCTCCCCTATGTCCTGTTGACTTACTAAGAATAGTAAGTATGCCTGAGACTGAGTTAAGAAACTCCGTTTTAGCCCAAACTAGAGATGACTAGGCCAAAACACTCTAAGATCCCTTTAAACCCTTTGTTAGCCCTCGGGACCATGTAGAACTAGGCTAATGCACACACACTTGGTTGACTGCTAAAGTGGGGACATTACATAAGCCTTTATAACGAAAGACTACTAGAGAAAAGAAACCATGCAATCCTAGACACTTAAAGTAAACAAGAAAGGGTATCTAGTGATATTGCTATGTTTGGATACCATTGGAGCTTTCAAACATATAGTATCAGACGGATAACAAAGCTTTATGACAAGATGAATAACAAGAAGAAGAAAAACCTGACAACTTTAAAGCATCTTGAGAGAATCCTATCAGACAAGGGCGGCTGCTAGAAAAGAAGATGCTCAAGAGAGAATATAGTGAACAAGAGACACAAAGGATGGAATCCAAAGATCATTAAGAGAAAGGAAACCTCTTATTAAGAATATAAGAGAGAAAACAAGATACAAAATGAAAGATAACAATATAATGAGCTCAAGACAATGGCTAAAAAATAAACTAGAAGCAAACTAAAAAAAATGGGGCATGATACAAGATAAGGAGGGATGGAGGGAAGACCCTAGAATGAAAGTCACAATTAGAATGGATTTATAAATTAATTTGATTAGAATTAGAAAATTCTATTTATTGATCAAGTTCCAATATCAGTGAAAGCTTCCTTAATGAGCTATAGTGATCTAAACAAAATTTAGAAAAGACCACACAAACTAGACTTTCCTTTAAACAAATTATTTGTCAAATAGTTCATAACTTCATTGGTTGCAAAAATAAATATAGTGAAATTACTTGCTATCAAATTTATTTAAAATAACTATGAACTATATGCAGGGTATGGGAAATCGAAATTCCTGGAAAATAATCCATATTTGAATTACTATTTCGAATGACAATATACAGGTTTCATTGATTTGCGAATAATACAGAATTGGATTATTCCTTAATTGTCAGGTCTTTAAATCATACAACCATATATTGTACTTTCTAAAAAGGGTGAACTTTAATCTAAGAAAACAGAATGCATTACAAGAAGATCTAAAAGGAGTAATAATACGAACCCATTGAATAGAACTATTAGTAAAAAAATTGAATTTCTAATGAAATTCTTGAGTTTGGTTATTATTTCTTCTAAATTTAAAAGCTATTATAATACATGTGAGGAAGGAATGTGATGGCCAATAAAATTGCATAACATCTCTTTTGCCATTTTGAACAATTCATAAAAGCAACTGAGTATTCATCGATAAACTGACCAAGGTACAACCCTACCAATATCTTAAATTTAATCTCTATTAAACTAAATTGAAACGATAAGAACTAAGAGTTATTTCTACGAAAGAGAAATATGGATAATAACTTAGTTTCGTATTGATAGAATATCATAGAAGGTAGTGAAATAGCAGTTAGAGATCCCATTGTTCCATAAAGTTAAAAAAAAAAAACCAAAAGTATAAGTCTTGCAGAGGACCATCCAATTACATATCTAGAAGTATATTTAATTATGTACTGTGACTGATACAACCAGAGGGGACAACCGGTAAAACTAGAAAGGCCGCTAAATAGAGATAAAAAACTAGATGAAGACACCTAACTAGACTAACAAAATATACCCCAGTTTAAATAGAAGGAAGGGAGACAACCTCTATAAGGGTACACTTAACCATCCTAAAAAGACAATAAATCAAACCTGCTGAAAGGACAAACAAACCAAGGAAGCAAAAAGGAAGACCAGAAGAGAGAAACACAATTAGACATCCCTTCTGAACGCTCTTCTATGCATTCAGATCAGCTTCTGACAACTTCCATTTTGATGCTTCTTAGGCTTCCTTTCGTCATCTTCACGGTCAAAATATTCATCCTCCTCTAGCCAAACAACATTGGTGTAGGACATGATCTCTTCGTAACCTTCATAAGATTTTTGGTAAACCAATTTCTCTCTATTGGCCTTATGACATGTAAGAAAATTAAGGTTTCTCATAGGAATCTCTATGTTATCTCTAAAACCAGCCCAATCTTCAATCCAAATGATCGAATACTTTGGGACAAGCTTTCCTTGATGTTAGGGTTATTGTAATTCCTAGCCTTAGGAGCAAGGGAACTGTCAATGTTTCTAATAACTGTGTTCAGATTGACCAAATATTTCTTATGGAAGGCATTTCTACATAGGTTCTTGACCTCATCTTTGTCTCCTTTCAAGAATATAGTCAAGGCCAGAAATATGGATACAATATCTATTATTTTATTAATGTTATATTAATGTTTTATTCGAAGAACATACCATTATTAATATTATATTATTATTGTTTTGTTTATTTATTGTTTATCTATATTTTATTTATATGAATCTTACGGGGATATCACAGTCCTCCCCTCTCAAAGTTTGCTTGTCCTCAAGAAAAATAGATATATTCATAACTTTTTTTATAGAGCATATAATTGAATAGAATAAAGCATAAGGGATTCATGGAGTATGTATGAAAATATGAAGCATACATGAAGTGAACATGTAAGTGCATGAAAACCTAAAGTAGACACATGAATGCATTAAGACATGAATTAGACATGATGCAAACATATAATGCATGCATTATTGATTGTCTTACAATTTGCAATGAGCCAGGGTCAGAAAATGTTTACAAATTTACTTCTTTAATAGATTCCTACAACCATAAGTGACCATTAGTACACTTGTATATATAAGTTTCAAAGAAAATATGAGTCATGATAAATTACTCCAAGCCAATCCCATACTAAGTTTGAGAGAAGAACTTTTTCCCCCTGTGGTGTTTACGAGGTGGCCTACTTAGTGGAATGCTTGTTTTGTTTTGCTGTTGTTTTTATTCTTAATTGAGAAGAACACTTAGGATGTAAATAGGTTACTTAAGGACCAAACTCAATGGTTTACCTCAAGGCCTTACAGTTCCAAGCCCCTAAGCCTTTCTTGGATATGTCTGCAAGGCGCTCAAGGATTTTGATCCTATCCTTTATTGGAATAACTGATTGGCTGGATTTATATTAGCCTTATAGATAAGTTAGTAATAATCTCTATGTGAATTGAAAAGTTAGGCTATCTTGGTTATGACTATAGCCTAGAAGGAATGATGAGATATAATAGGTCACTTTGAGACCAAACTCAAGTCTTCTCAAGGTTTTTGTGTATCCAAGCCCTTAAGCATATCTTCAACATTTCCTCAAGGTGTTCAGGGACATTGACCCTTACCTATCTTGAGATAACCTGTTGATTGGATTTATATAGGCCTTTCCCATATTGTAGCCCTACTTATTCCTTCTAGCTTCGTAAATAATATACTTACATCAAAGATGCATGTCTGAACATTATCTTTCCTTCTATGTTGGTGGTGTAATTTGTGTCTGATTGAATGAGACAGATTTTAGAATGGTTTTTATTTGTTTTATACCCTTTTCAGGCCCTGTGTGAAATCAAATGTCTATTGGATATGGATTATATCTTCCATTTAGGCTGATAGTATATGTGTCACTTAGGCTAATCGTATTCTCTTCTAGCTTAGACTTATAATGGGACTGAGCATGGCTATTATTTAAATGAATTGATCAATAAATAAAAAAATTGATCAATAAATAACATACTTACACGAAAGATGCATGCTTGAACAATTTCTTTCCTTCTATGCTGGTGGTGTAATTTATGTCTGATTGAATGAGACATAGATTTCATAATGGTTTTTATTTGTTTTATACCCTTTTTAGGCACTATGTGAAATAAGATGTCTATTGGATATGGATTATATCTTCCATTTAGGTTGTTAGTATATGTGCCACTTAGGCTAATGGTATTCTCAGTTTCCTTACTGTCTTATTTTCTTATCTGTCTTCCTTTGTTTCTGATTTCTACCTTCCCTATTTCATACGACCCAAGGGGGACTCACAACCCTTAAGTGCTAATGTTTAGATTGCTTGGTAATCTGTTAAAATGGGTTTGTTTATCAAATTAACTTTTAATTCTGCCACTGTGGACATACATTGATTTTGTCTAGTCATGCCGGCGATTCATCTGCTGTCATAGTATGCCCTCTAGATTGATGGTGCGGCATGAAATACAACTCTTGATTTTAGGTTGTCCTTCTAAGTATATTATGATGGTTTTTGAGGGATGGTTTCATGGGATAGAAATGCACGCACCTTACTCCCGTAAAACTTTAACAAAAATGATGGTAAGAAAAACTTGTATGGTGAAAAATTGCATATGTTTTAATTTGTTGGAAGAACGTGGTTGATATTCACTTCAACATCTCGTCAAAAATGGAGATCTCAACAAATATTAAACTAAGCAGTGGTCCAACCAAGTCTTTGAATCTCAGTCAATTTTATTTGAATTGTACTGATTTTAAATGGGCTTTGTCAATGCAAAGATTATGCATATAAAATGGGCTCGTGGAGGTGAGAATTTTTGCTTATCATTCACGACATTCAAGAGGATTGAGAAACAAAAAAGGAAGGCCTTGGAGTTTTAGTGAAATATATAAAGCCTTTCTTTGTGGAGACTGGTGAAGCCAATTTCAAAGCAGTACTACATAACTTAACTAGCCAAGATTCTCTTGCAATTTAACTTTCACAAATCTGAAACTCACAATGATCACAATCTAAGGGACTTGGCACAATTTTCCTATTCACTAACAACTTAATGTTGGTAGCATTTCCTCTCCTACTGCAGTAATGGTGTTAATCCTCCTTTGGTGTATTTGACATTGCTGTATTACAATAGAGATAGTAATGACATCTCTCATAAATTAATCATACCTGATTTCCATTAGGGTAGCTTGCTTTGATGGTTTACATTTTATATTCTCCTCTCAATGATATATTTTCTTTGTGAACATAAAACATATCACACTGTAATGTTTTGGCTATACTGGGGAGATTTATGTAAGCTTGGAGGGGTTTTCTTGTGCTTGAACAAGCTACGATATGTGTTGTTTAGGCCACGAAATTTGCAGTGGGCAGTATAAAGTGTGAAGATCAAGCTACAACTAGATGCTAGAGCAATACATTCGCCAAATATGCCAATTAATGCTAGTGCAAATGTTTCAATCCCATTCTACACACACACATATATATATATATATATATTTGCAAACAAAATAGTACGTGGATTTGCTAGATTCGAGCAAGTAATATAGAGACAAAATAGGGTGAGGATTGAATCCCACCGAAACCAAAATAGCCAGGTAGGGAAGGTCTTTCATTTTCGAAGTGGTGAACATAGAGAACTCCAATAGGAATTCACAGTACAAAGAGAATAATCCAAATTGCATACCAACTACTTCCTATGTGCCATGCTTAAATACCCTTTAGAGGATCTTCCTGAGGGTTTATAAATATAGCCAACGACCATACCACTGAAACAATTAAATAAAAAATGGGTCTGAGATATACCAAATCAATCGGCCTATAAACAAAGGTTTGATTGATTTTTTATTTTATGACGAAAACATTACAGTCCTCCCATCCCAAAATTTGCTTGTCCTCAGGAAAATGCAATGTTAGATGCTACAAAATGTTTTCACCTTCCCAAGTCGTGTCGTCCAACGAAAAATGTTTCTAGCAAACCAAGTATTCCCTCAGGGTACATTTCCATAGAGTCTTCTACCGTACATCAAGGATCTTGACCGGTTCTAACATGAGCTTCCCTTCTTCATTGAGGGGTAGAAGATCTGTAGTTACTACGATGTTTTGTCCCACGACTTTCTTCTTGCAAGAGACATGAATGACGTTATGGATGTGGCTTCCTTCTGGAAGTTCCAGTTCATAGGAAAATTCACTGATGCGACAAGCTACATGATAATGACCATAAAAATGTGGTTTCAATTTTTCTTTCCCCTTTTCCTTCAATGAGGACTGCCTGTTTGGCTGGAGTCTTAGATAGACCAAGTCTCCAACTTCAAAACTTCTCTTGATCCAGTGTTTGTCAGTGTAAATTTTTTGTTGATTTTGTACCCTTTGTAAGTTCTCCTTCAAGAGTCTCAAGATGTCTTGCCCTACCTGAAGCCAATCCCTCAACCTTGGTGTGTGGCTATCACCCAGTACCATGTCGATAAATAAAAGGGGTTCATACCCGTATAGTTCTTTGAAGGGTGTCATCCCAATGGACATGTGTAAGTGGTATTGTAATATTATTCCCCCAGATGCATCCATTTTATCCATGCCCATTGCTGTGTCGAAATGTAGTTCCAGAGGTAGCCCTCTAGCCACTTGTTCACAATCTTCGCCTGTCTATCTATCTGAAGGTGGTAGCTAGTACTTGGCAACAATACTGTTACTGCCAATTGAAACAATTCTATTTAGAAAATATTGAAAAACTGACCATCCTTGTCACTAACAATGTTTCAGGGTAACCCATGCAGATGAAAAAATTCTCCAAAAAATAAGTCCACTACTTGTGCAGCCTAAAAATTTGAGATGGTGAAGAAGTGTGCATACTTCGTCAGTCATTTGACCACCACAAAGATATAATTTGTCCCCTTTATCTTAGGAAGTCTGGTGATGAAGTCCATGGAGATACTTTCCCACTTTTGTTTTGGTATAGGCAAGGGTTGCAGAAACCCGATAGGTAGAAGTGTGTTTGGATTTTTTTTGCTGACAGACCGCACATTCCTGTATGTACTGCAATACACCTCCTTTAAGTCCCTTCCATGAAAACCTCTCCCTAAATTGTCTATAGATTTTGAGAAAACCTGGGTGTCCAGCCAAGGGTGAGGCATGTATTTTCTTTGGGATTCTCTGCTTCAGTTTGAATTCAAACACTAAGTATATCTGATCCTTTATAGTAAATGGCGTAATCCATCACTTTGTATCGGTTATCTAGAGTGTTGCCATCCATTAGCTTACATGAAAATGTGTTTTTGGAATATTCCACAAATAAGTGTGTTTTCTAGTCAATTGAAATTTGAGATAGTAAACAGATGGTGGGTTTTCTTGACAAGGAATTTGCAACTACATTGTACTTTCCCTTCATATTCAATGTTGAAATCAAAAGCTTGAATCTTACTTACCCATTTTTGTTGCCTCTTGTTCAGATCCCATTGCTCCAAAAAATACCTTGAACTATTATGATTGGTATGAACGACAAACTTGGCACCTACCAAATACTGTTGGAACTTGGTTAGTGCATGCACGATGGCCAATATCTCTGTCATAAATAGAATATAAACACTCCTCTTGTGTAAGCTTCTGACTTTCATAGGCTATAGGGTGTCTATCTTGCATTAATATCACACCAATGCCCTCTTTGGATGTGTCACACTCTAGAATGAATGCTTGAGTGAAATCAGGTAAGGTGAGAATCAGGCAAGTGCTCATTACTTCTTTTAACTTATCAAAAGTGTGTTGCACTCTTTCATTCCATTGGAAGGAACCTTTCTTATTCAGATCTGTCAATGGTAAGTTGAGCTGAGAGAAACCATTTACAAACCTCCAGTAATAACTACACAGTCCCAAGAACCCTCGCAACTTAGAGAGCAATTTTGATGGGGGCCAATCCAGGATAGCTTGAATCTTCTCCTAGTGGACCTACACTCTATATTTACTAACAACGTGCCCTTAGGTACAATATTTTTGTCATCCTAAATTTACACTTCGATTGCTTGGTGAAAAAAGATTGAGCCTTTATGATCCCTAGGACTTCATCCAAATGTCTCAAGTGTTCTTCCCAAGTTTTGGTGTAAATAAGGATATCATCAAAAAATACCAACAAGTACTTACGCAACTATTTGTTGAAGATGTGATTCATGCAAGATTGAAAAGTAGTTGGTGCATCGTTAATCCGAATGGCATGACCGGGAACTCATAATGCCCATAGTGACAATGAAAATCCATCTTCTGCACATCTTCTTTCTGCATGTGGATTTGATGGTATCCAGAATGAAGATCTATTTTAGAAAAATAAACTGCACCATGCAGCTCATCCAATGATTCATCGATCTTGGGAATAGGATATCTATTTTTTATTGTCTTCTAATTTAGTGCACGGTAGTCCACACACATGCGCATTGTCCCATATTTCTTTTTTACCAATACTATTGATGATGCAAAAGGGCTAGAGCTGGGACGGATCCATCCTTTCTCGAGCAACTCTTGAATCGTCTTCTCGATCTTGTGTTTGAATTTTTTGGGTGGTGATAAATGGTTTGGTGCCAACTTCCAACTCGATGGTATGAAAATATTTTGAAGGTCATCATCCTGATGGGGTGTTTGTTGTCCTTTTATTGGTTTTGTCGAAGTGAAACGTGTATCCCATGCAATGTCATCATGAAGAAAAATGACCTCTATCTGCTGTGTCGAAACTTCCTTCGATCCCTCATTGGCCATCTCACAGAGAACAACCTTCTTCCCATGGACAACAAAAGTGAAGTCCATTTGCTTGAAACTCTATGTCTATTCATCAAGTGTCTCCATCCACTATATGCCCAAAATAAACTTCATATCATCTAGGTCCACTATAAAGGAATCCTCCATCACATTGTGGTTAACCATAGTGATACTCAACTAGGGAACAAGGTGCGTGTAGGGAAAAAGTGTTCCTTTGATGACCTTGACCTAGAATCCTTCATGTGTCTCAGTAGGTAGACCTCTTCTTTTCACCAAAGTTGATTTTATGAATTTTGGAGTAGCTTTTCTATCGAGCATCACAATGACCCTCTGTCTTTGAAGGGTTCCCCGTACATAAAATACCATACATCTTAGGCTCCTAACTAGGGCAAGTTCCCCCACGCAATACCAATGCAGTGATCCTCTCTGTACGGTTCAAATTAACCATCTTGGAGTCCTCATGAGGGTGATCATCTTCTGTGGGTAGATTCTCCTGATCATCCTTGTCATGGGCTACAACTTCAATGTAGTGTATTTTCCCTTTACCGAGGCATCTGTGCCCAGGTTCCCACGGTCCCTTGCAATTGAAACATTATTGCTTCCTTTGGAGCTCCTATCTGGTAGCTTTTTCCAATGAAGGTTTCTTCAGTAGAGGTTTATATCTTTGTCCCTTGGAAATACTGGTAGTTTGGAGTGGGCGTAACCTCGAGAGGATGATGTCGATGATGGTGCCATTCTTCGCGCCTTTTTTAGAGCCTTCAAAAGAGTGGTAGGATTGAAACCTTTTACCCAACTCCTCAGTGGTTCTGTCATGATGGAGCCCAAATTATTTCCAAAAATGTATGGCCTCCATTTAAGAAATAATATTAAATTGAGGGAATTATTGTCAAAGATGTTAAAGTTATACAATCAAGATTATTGAAGGATGCACAAAAAAGCCACAGGCCATAAATAACCTATAATGAAGGAGAAATGAATAGAGCAAACCAACAAATCCAAAACATACAATTATTATGTTTTCCATAGATTTCATTGAATGATAGTGCCTCCAAAGAGATGACACCTCATGGAATGTAACGATAGTAAGATATCCATGAATTGGTTTGCTTAAGGATTTTTGAAAACTTGAATACAAATGCATTCAACCAGTATAAAGCAGAGCCCATCAACCTTGGCTAGTAATCTCCCTTACCTATTCATCTGCAATGAGAGTTTTATAACAGTAATCTAATGCTTTATTTATGTTTGAGAATTTGAAATGAGAGCAACATGAGAGTTTGATAAAGAGTGGTGAAGATCACTGTAATTGAGAACAAAATACACCATTTCAAGATGCTGGTAGGATTATGGATGGTTTCAATTTATCAGCCCTTGGATTCAGTATAGCTTCAAGATCACTAGATGGCATGTCAGCCATGAATGAGAAAGGATAAAAAGTCACAGACATTTGATAAAGACAAAACATTGATGGCATACAAAATAGAAACAATGACATGATTGAGAAATCAACAACATCATTTTTAAAGCCCTTCAATAACTTTTTTTGTAGCAGTGAATTTCCTTTCAAAGTTGTGAATGTGTATATGACAGAATCATTTCTCTGGATTTCTCAGTACAATATAATTTGTCAACATAAGTCTCAATATCTCAAATATTGTTTTTGTAAAGGTATCAAGATACCTACCTCCATTGTCCACTAGGGTTTCATGAACCATTTGAACAATTGGTGAATGAAAAATGCCTTCTAAACAAGATCAAATATATATATGTTCACTATCAAGACGTGAAAGATCTAGAACAATGACCAGGAGTAAGAAATAAAATCTTCTGCCAAAGAAGTAAGGGTGACGAACAAATTACAAATCCCTTCTGTGAATAGTGATTCAAGACTTCCAGATCATACCTGTTAGGAGTCACTAACAAATATTATAAACTGGAAAATACAAACCATGGCATATGGAATGCAACACAGAGAGGACATACCCAGACTAGTTAACGACATAGAGATATTCATGGACTCGTACGAAATAAGGAGCTCTTCCAGTCTTAAAAGCAATCAAGTCGTAAGTATAGAAAAATAAGTAACCATCAGCGAATAAAGACAAAGTTATAGCCGACATGTGATTAAGGAGTGTTGATTTTCAAAGAGCACCGATATATGTAAAATTGCAATTTATGTTATGCAGCGATTGGAATAATAATAATGTTTGGAACAAGCAAATATTAATCATACACAATTTATTTTTAACCAAAGGATACGATTAAGAAATATGTCCAACCAAAGGTGACAGAGACAAATGGTGTCTAGAAAAAAGTGCTAATATTGAGGATTATTGAGAAGACAAAGAAATAGGATTGATAAGAAGAAACTGCCAGACTTTGCATCTAAGGATGGTGAGTCGAGTCTCATGCAGAGGGGAAAACACTTCATTAACTCCATTGTAGGTTTATAGTTATGAGAAATATTAGCTGAAATATAAAACTTAATTAAAATAGGAGGTGCGATTACGAGATGTTTATTTAATTAAGAATATGTTTAGAAGAAATGTCATATCCTTTCATAAATAAGGGACATCTTTCTTCTATTTTTGAGAAGTAAATAAGAGATGCTTTATTTCTCAACAAGACATATTCGAACATTCGAGTCCAAAGAAGAAGCATTTTATATTTGTATGAAGGAATAAGGGGCTTCAATATGACTTTATAATGTAAATTCAATTATTTTAAATTTAATAATAAAATAAAAAGTCCCTTGTTTATTTTTTTAAGGCATGGAGAATTAAACTTGAGTTGATTCATCCTTTATATTTACTTTTAAAAATTTATGTAAACAATTCATGTTAGATAAGTGGACGAGATCATCTATGGAATTTTAAACTCGATCATCATAGACGTTGTGAAATATTCAACTATTTCCAAATCGGCATTGTAAGAAATGATAATGTTGAGCAAGGAACAAGAAACAATCCAAGTAAGTTAAGTGTGAAACAATGTTACCATAAGATAAGCAACTCCAAGAGCATACACCAAGATGGTTCAACAATGGAGACAATGATTTATAAGGGGAAAGCAAAGAAAACCCCTTGTGAGTTATTATGAATGAAGGCAAATGCCTAAAGAAGAGAGAGAGAGAGTGTTGGAGCAAAAGTAGCTCAATACAATAACATCAAGTGCTTAGAGTGGTGTGTAGTTGTGTAGAAGGAAGGAGGAGCATCTCTTATATAGAGATGAGAGAGGAGTTGCATTTGTAACTCCCATTTCTATGAATGCCACATTCATAATAGGTGTGTGCAAAGTGTCACAATCCTCTTAAGGAGGATAAACTAAATAAAGAAATAAACAAGAGTTGTCCTTACATGTGGAATAAGGGACAAACAATGACATGTCCTCCACATGTGTACAAGTGGACAAACTACATGTAGGGACCCTTGGAATATCCCAATTAAAATATATCCAAGGAAAGATTAACCTTTCTAACACCCCCCCTTAATCTTTACTTGGGGAGTTTACTTCAATGGGTTGTAAACCCAAATTTTTACAATGGAACTGAAATCTCTCTTTAGAAAGTGGTTTGGTTAAAATATCAGCCACTTGATCTTCTCCTTTACAATAAAGAAGAATAATTTGATTGTCTTCAACTTGTTCTCGAATGAAGTGATGTTGAAGTGAAATATGTTTGGTGCGGGCATGATACACTGGATTCTTTGCCAAGGCAATAGCACTTTGATTGTCACAATGTATAGGTGTAGGTAATTGTTGAGGTAGATCGAAATCATCAAGAATTCTTCGAATCCACAAAGCTTCCTTAGCTGCATTGGTACAACCTTTGTATTCAGCTTCAGTTGAGCATAGGGAAATAGAGTGTTCCTTTTTGCTTTTCCAAGAAATTGGACCTGAACCAACAAAGAAAAAGTAACCACAAGTGGATTTCCCATCATTGGGATCTCCACCTAGATCAGAATCAGTATAGCCATGTAAAATAAATTCAGAGTTTGGATCATAAAATAAGCCTATATTAATAGTTCCTTTAATATACCTTAAGATGCGTTTAGCAACTTTAAAATGAGTTTGTTGAGGTTTAGACATAAAGCGAGACACTAAACCAACACTATAAGCAATATCAGGTCTAGTAAGAGTTAAATAAATTTAAACTTCCTACTAACTGTCTAAAGTTTCATCAACAAAAGGAGTATTCATATCATTCATTAATTTAGTTCCTAATTCACATGGAATTGAAACATGGTTAGAGTCATTCATCTTAAATTTTTCTAAAAGATCATAAGCATACTTGCTTTGAGAAACAAAGATACCATTAGGAGTTTGAAAAATTTGCATACCTAAGAAGTAATGTAAGATACCTAAGTCGGTCATTTGAAATTTTTGTTTAAGTTGGAATTTAATATCAGAAATCAAAATGTCTAAACTAGAAGTGAGAATTAAATCATCTACATAAACAATAACAATGATAATATCATCGTTAGTATGTTTAATATACAAATTAGGATCATTTTTGCTTCTAGTAAAACCTTGAGAAATGAAGAAAGAATTAATTTGAGAATACCATTCTCTAGGTGATTGTTTAAGACCATAAATAGATTTGTTCAATTTGCAAACTAGATTTTCAGTACCTTTCTTAACAAATCCAGGAGGTTGAGCCATATAGATTTCTTCATGTAACTCACCATTTAAGAAGGCACTTTTAACATCCATTTGATGAATGGGCCAATTCATTTTAGATGCTAAAGCAAGAACTAATTTGATAGTAGGCATTTTAGCAACAGGTGCAAAGGTTTCATTATAGTCTAAGCCTTCAATTTGGGAAAAACCTCTAGCAACTAGTCTAGCTTTAAATTTACTAATTTCATTATTAGTATTCAATTTTGTTTTATATAACCATTTACATGAAACTAGATTTTTGCC
The DNA here is from genome assembly GCA_028749045.1 of Cupressus sempervirens. Lineage (NCBI taxonomy): Eukaryota > Viridiplantae > Streptophyta > Pinopsida > Cupressales > Cupressaceae > Cupressus > Cupressus sempervirens. The sequence continues at coordinate 710,005,166 of CM053792.1, forward strand.
AGGAGGTAATGTGACTAAGTCCCAAGTGTGATTAGCAAGTAACGAATCATATTCCTCTTGCATGGCTTTCTGCCAATGAGGTTGAGAGTTAGCTTGATCAAAAGACTTAGGATCGTTAGAATTCATAATAGTAGTCATCAAAGCATAATTACAATAATTAATCCTTCTATGTTTAATTCCATCAGATTTGGAAATATAATCATCAGCTTCATTGATGAGGTTTTGAGCCCATTTAGGTTTACGTTTAGTTGTAATGGAATTATCACTAGAGGAAGAATCATGAGTAAGAAAAGTATCATTAGTATCTATTTGAGTATCATGAGATGTAGGAGTAGAAATAACCGGTGGTACTTGATTAAGAGAAAGAGTAGGGTTAAGAGAAGGAGGTTGGTCCTCCACTAGCACAATTTTAGTGCCACTGAATTCTTCATCCGTTGTAGTAGAGCAATCATGAACTCCATTTTCTGCAATACAAATATCTCTAGCAACTTGAACTTTGTTAGTAGTGGAATCATAAACACGATAACCCTTAGTGTTTTCATCATAGCCAACAAACATATAAGGAGATGACTTAGCATCTAATTTATGCCTTTTCTGTTTAGGCGTATGAACATAAGCAATAGAACCAAATATCCGTAAATGATGTAAATTCAGTTTCCTACCAGACCAAGCCTCTTTTGGAGTGATAGCCTTGAGAGCTTTGGTAGGAGTCCGATTAAGAATATAAGTTGCACAAAACATGGCTTTAGCCCAAAATTTATAATGCAAATTCTTAGCATGCAACATGCTTCGAGCCATTTCAACAATGGTCCGATGCTTTCTTTCCGCTACACCATTTTGTTGTAGTGTATAAGGAATAGTAAGCTCGTGCTTAATTCCACACGATTTCAAATAAGAATGAAAAGCATTATTCACATATTCCTTCCCATTATCAGTTCTAAGAATTTTAAGTTTATACCCAGATTGCCTTTCAACATATAACTGAAATTCAATAAATATATCAAGAACTTGATCCTTGCTATGCAAAAAATAGATCCAAGTTCGTCTAGAAAAATCATCAACAAAGGTAAGTGCATACCGAGAACCTTGGATGGAGGTATTCTCCATGGGACCCAAAAGATCACTATGGACAAGATGCAACTTATGAGTTGCTCGCCATGATTTTCCACTTGGAAAGGGCTCCCTATGCATTTTACCACTCATACAACCTGTACAGGCAATCTTGAAAGGAATAATGTTAGGCAAGCCATCAACCATATTATGCTTTTGCATGAAAGTAATATAATCAGAATTTAAATGACCAAGTCTTTCATGCCATATATTGAAATCAATAGAAGTATGTAAATAATATCGTGAACTAGCAAATTCATGGAATTTAAACAAATTGTCATTATCCATTTTAGCATAAGCAATCACTTTGAGAGTTTGAGGATCTATAATATAACATGTATCTTTGTAGAATTCAACTTTATAGTTCTGACATAGCTGTGAAACAGAAAGTAGATTAGTTTTCAAGTTAGGTACATATAAAACATCATGCAATTTACCATTAGGAATAGTAACATCACCTAGTCCTTCAACTTTACAAGTCTGATTATTAGCTAACTGAATAGGAATGTTAGCAATATCAGGTTGTAAGGAATCAAAAATTTCTTTATGAGAAGTGACATGTTGTGATGCACCGCTATCAACAATCCATTCTAAAGGTTTACAAAGATTAAAGCTACAAGTAAAAGCATGACGAGGATTAGAACTAGTCGAATTACCTTTTTTATGGTTTGAGGTTTGATGATTGGTACTATGATTCATAGGTTTTTTATCATTTTGTTTTTTAAAACAGTTATTGACAAGATGACCATCTTTGCCAAAATAAGAACAATGAGGTTTGGAATTGGAATGGTTCCTTTGATTATTAGTATTACGAGTATTATTAGGATGATTGGTATTATTATTATATTTGGGATGAAATTTATTGTTGGTGTTATTTGAATTAGAAGTAGATTGTTTGTAATTATTATTATTGGAACGAAAATAATTAGTTGAATTTCGAGAGACAAATGCATGTTCAGTTGATTTGAGAGTACCAAACTGAATTAGCTTAGCTTCTTCCTGTCTTAATAAAGTTTGAAAAATAACATAAGTTAACTGAGAAGTTAAAGTAGGAATAGCAAGCTGTGCATGAATATTAGTTATAAACTGTTGAAATTGTCTAGGAAGACATTTTTTAAGAATAAGATGGATTAAACAAATGTCCTCTAATTGAACACCTAAAGCCATAATTTGACTTTTAAGAGAATCAAATTTTAAGAGGAATTCATCCATACCTTTAAAATCTGCATACCTGAGATCTTCGAGTTGATCTTGCAATTGTATTTTGCGGTATTCATCGCCACTGTCATACTTGGTTTTCAAGATGGACCATGCATCATGAGCTTTAGAACAGTGAGCAATTAAGACATATAAATCTGGAATAATAGAAATACCAATTAACCCTAAAGCTTCTTCGTTTTTAGCTTTCCAAGTATCTTTCTCGTCTTGAGTAGCCGCCGAACCAGGCTCAAGAGAAGGGTCAGTGGCTATTTCGAAGAGATGTTTAAAACGAAAAATAAATGAGATATGAGTTTTCCAAGAATGATAATTAGAATAATTAAGTTTAATTTCTGGAATTAATGTTGACATGATTAGGAAAAAAATTCTTCGTTTGTTTGAAAAAATAATAAAAAATAAATGCCCTTAATTTGAAAATCAGATGGATTGAAAAAAAAATGTTGTTAAATGAGAGAGAAAGAAAAAAAAATTAAATTTTATTAATTGAAAAAAAAATTGGTTTTTTTTGTTTTTTTTTTTTGATAAGATTAAGAATATTTTCTTTTAATTTTAACTAATTGTGACAGAGAGAAGTAAAAATTAATTTATTAAACAAATAAAAAATTAATATAATACAAGTTGTATTAGTTTGAGTTAAAACCAAATTTTAAAACCATAAAAGGTTTAAAATTAGCAAAGAGGGGGAAAAAAATTTTTTTAAAAATTTGAAAGGGGAGCGGAGCTGTCGGTGGCTGCCGCGTGGCGAAAGGAGGGCCGAGGTCGGTGGTTGCCGCGTGGCGAACGGAGGGCCGAGGTCGGTGGTTGCCGCATGGCGAACGGAGGGCCGAGGTAGCGGCGGAAGCGGTGGTTGGGGTTTAAAATGTGAATAGAGTGAGGAGCGGCGCAAGAGTGTCGCGCGGCAGCGCAAATCTGGACTGGCGGCAGTGTTTGCGCGCGGCGGCACAAGTCTGCAATGGCGGTGGTGTAGGTCTGGACCGGCGGCGTTTGCGCGGAGAAATGGGGACTGTGCTGTCGGCGGCAATTGCGCGCGGTGGCACGGGGTGCGCGCGGGTGGCGCGGCCGCCCAACCAAATATTTTTTTTTTTTATATATAAAAAAAAGCTTTGCACTATGTTGTTGTTTTTTTTTTTTTTTTTTTAAAACACAATATAGTAAAATATATGATTTTTTTCTTAAAATTTTTTTTTTTTTTTTTTAATAAATGAAGTAAGAAAAAGTAGAGAGTTAGAAAGCTTTACTATTGTGTTTTCATAAAAAGCTTTACTAATGTAATATGTTTTGTTTTGGCGGCATGCCGTCCAAAACAAACCAAAAAAAATTAAAATTTACTAAGAAAACCCTTTGGCGGCAAGCCTTCCAAAGAAGGTTAGTGAAAAATATGAAGCTTTACAAGAAAACCCTTTGGTGGCAAGCCTTCCAAAGAGGGTTAGTAAAAAATATGAAGCTTTGCAAGAAAACCCTTTGGCGGCAAGCCTTCCAAAGAGGGTTAGTAAAAAATAAAGCTTGCATGCACAAGATTAGTTAAAAAGAGCTAAAATCACAACACAAACTTCTTCTCTCAATAACGTCTCCAAATAAGGTGTGCTCCAATGAATGGCAACCTTCACCACAAAACTTAAAACAAGGATTAGATAACCAAGCTCTGATACCATGTAAGAAATGATAATGTTGAGCAAGGAACGAGAAACAATCCAAGTAAGTTAAGTGTGAAACAATGTTACCATAAGATAAGCAACTCTAAGAGCATACACCAAGATGGTTCAACAATGGAGACAAGGATTTATAAGGGGAAAGCAAAGAAAACCCCTTGTGAGTTATTATGAATGAAGGCAAATGCCTAAAGAAGAGAGAGAGAGAGTGTTGGAGTAAAAGTAGCTCAATACAATAACATCAAGTGCTTAGAGTGGTGTGTAGTTGTGTAGAAGGAAGGAGGAGCATCTCTTATATAGAGATGAGAGAGGAGTTGTATTTGTAACTCCCATTTCTATGAATGCCACATTCATAATAGGTGTGTGCAAAGTGTCACAATCCTCTTAAGGAGGATAAACTAAATAAAGAAATAAAAAAGAGTTGTCCTTACATGTGGAATAAGGGACAAACAATGACATGTCCTCCACATGTGTACAAGTGGACAAACTACATGTAGGGACCTTTGGAATATCCCAATTAAAATATATCCAAGGAAAGATTAACCTTTCTAACAGGCATCCAGTCTATCTATTGACCTTAAAAGTTAAAGTGCAATTTGGACAAGTTTAGAATTGCGTATACATATTTGATCCATCGCATCTTGATCATTAAATTGTTATAATTGAAGTGTGTAGAACATTACAAAGTTGTATGTGAAAATCTTTATTGTAGTTGACTCTGTTGCCTGAACAATTAAAACATTGGTCTATTGGATTTATATTTGAAGTCAGAAAATCTAAAACTTCCTTCTTACAAGCATAAAATTCATCATTGACAAACATTATACAAAAAATCTAACCATTTCAAATATTTAACATTCAATCCCATTTTGATCAAGTTCAAGGACCTTGCCAGTCGGAGAACTCCAAAGCTTAATTCACTTTAGAGAAGCTCTCAACCAAGCGATCAGGTTTGAGGAGAAGGTCTACCCGCCTAAGTGTAGCAAAGCCTGAAGTGCAGGGGAATCAAGGTGATTCTCATTCGTTGGCCAAAACTGATTGTAGAATCTTGTAAGAGAAGTGGCAAGCTCTTGGATTTCCAATCTGCAGTTTTGGGAACCAACATGTTAGTCCGTCCATGAAGAGCACTATCTATCTCCTTTGGGAAATGTCCGTAACCAAATAAGAGAGTTTTTGAAATTATGTGATGCACTGGTCAATTGATCCAGTTTGCCTCAATTGAGCCAACTCTTTGAAATTAAGTTTTGGATCTTTACCACGAAACTGTTCTATCAATCTTTTAGTAAAGTCGACATAAGTATTTACTGGATCATGCCCCAGCGTGATAGTGCCATGATGCCACCATTCATGTGCCACTCCCTCCAAGTGGAGTGCTTCAAATTTAATTGCTTCTTCTTCTAGCATTAGATTAAGCTGGAAGTATGTATCGACTTTCATTACCCATGCTCAGGCAGATATGCATCCAGATTCATCAAATAGTGACAGTTTTACTTTAATCAACTTCCTTTTGAGATTGTCATTAAAATATCCTTAGTTTCTACCTCTTCAATATCTCATTCTCAATTTTGCACAGTCCTTGTAGGATATATCCTCTTCCAAGTTTGCATTCTTCCAGTCTTCTTTCAACTGTTCTTGAATCTCCTCAAAGGTTAGTTGCCTTCCTCTATGTGGTACCTCTGTCCATGTAGGAAAAGTCAGCATGGAAGGTCGAGAGCATGGCCCGATGAGGATTCGCCTTTCTTGAAACTGAGTTAGAATTGTGACCATTGTGTTCCCCGGATATCTTATTGTCTACCAATTTTCGGTGAGTTTCTTCCATAAGTCACTTAGTGTCATTGATCTGTGCTTGATTCTCGAAAGATCCCTCAACATTGCTATGACTTCCGAAGGAGTGGCTTCTTGATTTTCCATTCTATCAACTAAGTGGGACCCCCCTCTCTTTGGGCTAGAAAATTTCATTCACTGTCCATAGGTTGGCAAGATCTTTGGCTCTGATACAATTATAATGTTCTGGCTATGCTAGGGAGATTTAAGTAAGCATCAAGGGGTTTTCTTGTGCTTGAACAAGCTATTGTAGGGTCTCTCAATTGTCGTATGGTGGCCTAAGAAGTGGAGTGTATGGTGTGTTGGGGCTTTGGAGATTGCTACAACGTACAAATTAGAGAATCCTAATGGATAGACTGGAATGAGTGACCGTACGGTAGGGGAAGTATGGTGAACCAAGCCATCTCTAGATGTCCATACAATGTTGTTTTGGAAGCCGTACAGTGGGGTGGGTGGAGTACAGTGTCGTACGGTATAGCCATAAAGTATGTGGAGCAACAACCGTGCAGTGAGGGAGATGATTAGGCAAGTACAAATGTTTCAATCCAATTCCATATTGTTGGTGTAAATAAGTATTCACTTATTACACTTAAGTTTTACTTAGGTTAATGCATTATTTAATTATTATTTTAGGTGAGACACTTAGGAGTTTGTGTACTCTCATTGAGTTACACAAATCTAATTATGCATGATGTCTACAACACAGGAGTATGCATCATTCACTGAGTTTTCATGATGACAACACAGTTATCTGCACTCCTCATTTAGCACATGTTGTCTACACCACTGATTTGCGTGCTACACCATTGTAGGCTTATCCTCACATCATTGCATTTAATCCCATGCTTAATAGAGGATAATCCATATCTGGTGGACATGTGCCTGGTTGTATGACATATCATGATGCCGACTTCTATGCATTCTAGAAGCTCTCCTGAGGCCTTTATATTCAGGCACTCCTAGTGTACTCTCAACCAGTTATTGAATGAATATCGTCATTCTGATCATACTCTGTCTATTTTGTTCTACTGTGTGCTTGTGTTGAGTTCTTTAGTTCTTGGGTGAATTTTGGCCTAAGCCAAATTCTTGCATGCTATCAAAGCCAAGGAGGATTCTCATCATGTAGCCGTTCGAGACTGTTCATGCTTCAACACCTCGATACAAATTTGGAGGATCCGCAGAAATTGGGAGAATCTAGAGCCAAATCTGACCTCACTATTGCATCCAGAGCATCAATTCAGTGAAGATCGACTATAAATTTGCCTATGTTGGGTGAAAGTTGATCGTGAGGCAAAATATTTTTTGCAAATTGGAACTCAAAGGCCCCGATTTGCAATTGGGTATGATTGTTTTCGGATCTAATTGATTTTTTTTTCGGATCTGAATTATTTAAGCTCTGCAATTTTCAGCATTTTTTTTCAAATATTTATTTTTGGAATATTAGTCTCGGCAAAGAAATTTCTTTTTGCCAAACCGGGCAGTGACACCCCAGCTCGGCTCTGTATTTGGTGGAATTTTTTTGGATTAATTTATTGCAGGTATATTATTAAATCTACGGGCCACATATCAACTAGTCGTACCTTCGCATTTAATCCAGTTGCGGACCACATTAAATACTGAGTAAATCCTATAGTGACCATATTTAACCGGTGGCAACATTAATTCCAGTGGCATCTGCCAGCGATTCCACTTCACTTTTCTTTGTGAGTGTTCTTGTTTTAAACAAGCGCTTCATATGCACTATTCCCACGAATGTGGGACTAAATAGGACATTTCTGACAAAGATTACATTTTGAGCAAAAGTTTCCAGCAACGAGTTTATTATTTCGACGATTGCTGCTCACGACTCGCAGTTGGCGACGAAAAAAAGGGAAATTCGACGACTGTAGATCTGCGCACGGACAGCGCCACACGGTGCCCTTCTATTCGCCCTAACACCTATGGTGCCAACAACGCTTGCCACATCAGATCGCAAGTGTCCACTTGGATAGCCTCTACCAACACAACTACCACATTTGTATCCTAATTAGCCTATATAGTTAGCACATGTCATCCACCACGCAGAATTTTTGTATGATCCGTATGATTGTGATGTCATCGACATGTCATGCTAACGTAACCTAGCCTTGGAAGTCGCTAACATCATCAAGTCAGTATCCTAAATTTGACGGCCATCTGACCATCATTTTAGGGCCATATACAACTGTTGCGACAGCCGTATGACCGTTAAATTTAACCCCGTGACTCGCTGATGCAACCCCTCTTCAGATTGATTTTCATTTTTGCAGTCCAACTTCAAGAGGCCATAACTTGCACATCCAGACTCCAAATCAGGTGCAATGTTTTTTGAAATTGGGTAAAATTTTCTAAATTTTTCAGTGGTGCAGCTATTTTCTTGTTTTGGTACATAGATTGTTCAAAATTTGTATTTTTTGGCGATTGTACTTGCATAATCCTACATTTTGCAACTTCCAACGCTCCGTATGAGAACATCTGGAGTCGAAAACAAGTTCTATTTTCTTTGAAAGTGCATATTTTTTTGTCTAATTTCTAGATCTAGCATTAGATTATAGTGTTGTGTGGACAAAATTGTCACTTTCAGAAATAGGGTCTTTCTTTGCTTTGTAATGCTTCAGTATTGTAGCACATTGTAAAGTTTCAAATTTGTACTCTATTAAGAGGTTATAATAAGCAAAATCAGAAGTCCACGAAGGCCAAATTGGCAAGTGGCCCATTGTAATTGCACTACTAATAAAGTGCCCAAAGCATCTATTTTTGGGGGGTTTCTTGATTTAGTGAAAAGGGGGGGTGTTCTTGGTGTTGTGTTTTCTCTTTTCTGCAATTTTCTTTCATTTTCTACATTATGGGAAACTTTAAGTTTCCTAAATTAACTCCTCATAACTATGCTTCGTGGTCAATCAAAATGTTGTATCACTTAATGCATAATGGAGTTTCACAATTTGTAAATGGTACTCTTCCTAAACCAGCAGGTGATAATGTATCAACAAGTGAAATTTCAAATTGGGTAACAATGGATAGGAAAGCTCTAGGTGATATATGTTTGAGGGTAGATGATAAGATCATGTATCAAATCAAGAAATGTACTACATCCAAGGAAGCTTGGGATACCCTTGAAAGCCTATATGAGAAAGTGTCTGAAGAGGATGTTTTCAAAATTGAAGATGAGCTTGTATCCTTAGATCCTAAGTTGTATGACTCAATACAGGATTTCATCATCAAGGACAAATCTTATTGATTGTGGGAGTTCTATCAAAGATGACAAACTGATCTATCTCATATATAACAAGTTGCCATCGGAATATTCCACATTTGTATCTTCTTTTAACACATCAAAGACTACCTTAGGGTCTGCCTACAAGAAAGTCACTTTTGATGAATATGCTAAACTGTTGGATGATGAAGAAAAGAAGTTGAAAACAATGGGGATTCTCAAATCACCTCCATCTAAAGCATTGGTGGCCAATGAGGGTTTTCAACATTCAGCTAGCCAATCTTCAAATAAAGGAAAGGGTAAAAAGAAGTGGAAGAAAGACAAATCTGAGGATTCAGAAAAGACAACACCACAATCCAATCAACAAGGCAAGTCCTCGAATTCCAACAAGAAAGGGGACAACAATAAGGAGAAGAAGAAGTGTGCTTATTGCAAGAAATCAGGTAATGAAGAGCATGAGTGTTATCTTAAAAAGATTGATGAGTTAACCAACATCATGAAGAAACATAATGTTCCATTACCTAATGCTTATAAGGATAAAGGATCATCTTCAAACTCTAAGGGCAAAGGGCAAGCATTCATGGAAAATGCAAACTCTTCAAAGGAATGGATATTTGACTCAGGTGCCTCATATCACATGGGTTCTTCAAAGGAGGATTTTTCTTCAATGAAGCAGTCCAAGGTACCACACATCTTCATGGGAAATGATAGCAAAATGGAAGTTGAAGGAAAAGGAAACATGGAGATGGAAAATGGAGAGTTTCAAGAGGTTCTCTATGTTCCAAACCTAAGTTTGAATCTCCTTTCAATCTACCAAATCACTCACCTTGGAGATGGACAAAGAGTTGAGTTCTTTCCAGACTCAGTTCAAGTGTACAATCTTAAAGATAATTCCTTGGTTGCAGTGGGGAAAGTGAATGATCAGAAGAGGTTGTACTCTTTCTCTCATTTTGTACCCAAGACTCCTTCAAACGCCTTGTTAAGTCAATCAAATTCACACATGCAATTATGGCATGAGCAGTATGATCATCTTGACTACCGCTATCTTTAGCAACTTTGCACATACCACATGGTGAAAGGTCTACCTCAAATCAACTTTTCTAAGGGTGAATGTTCAACAGATTTAGTGGATATGCATTCAGAGGGGAAGTTACAAAGAGGGTCTTCTAGAGCAACATGTGCTCTTCAAATGGTTCACATGGTATTAGCAGGTCCCTTTGCATTCAGCCAGGGTTGCTACATACTTACCTTAGTTGATGACTTTTCAAGGTTCACTTGGGTCTACTTTCTGCATAACAAGAATGAAGTGTTGGACAAGTTTCTAGCTTTCAAGGTTCATGTAGAATGGAAATCCAAAAAGGCCATCAAAGTAATCCGAATGGACAATGGAAACATGGATATGAACAGAAGACTTAAGGACTTTTGCAGACATGAGGGCATTGATCTTCAGACTTTGCCAACATTCAGTCCACATAAGACAGATGTTGCAGCATTGAGGATCTAAACTCTTAAGTCTATGGCAAGTTGCATGATTCATGCCAAGTCTCTTGATCCATCATTAGAAGACAAAGCAATATCTAGTGCCACTTAGATTCTTAATCGTTCTCCTCATCCAACCTTAGATGGAAAAACTCCTTTTGAGGCATGGTGTGGCAGAAAACCTATTGTGACACACTTCAGAGTCTTAGGTTGTCCTACATGGGAAAAGAGATCTTCCAGGGGATGCAAGGCACAGTCACCTCGGCCTTGTACTTTCATTGGTTATGAAGACGATGTGAAGGCATATAGACTTCTAGATCCTGAGACACATCAGCTATTTGTGGAGAAGGATGTACATTTTGAGGAAAGTTCACCTAGCTCGTCCTCTACTCCTCTCCACACATCATACAGTGTGGATACTGATAGTGCTTCAATAGATTCAAACACGTGGGGTTCTATCGATAGTTGTAGTGAGAGGTCACTTCATCAGTTCAGTTCGCATGCATACATAGCCATAGTGATAGGTCTAGAACAACAAGGTACATTCAGTCTTCTAGATACAGGTTTAGTGATAGATTTGGGGGACAGTATTCATGATTTGCCTCTTCTTCTTGATGCAGAAGTTCCTTCTTCAATTGTCACGAGGGTTCCATTAGAATCTCTTGTTCATTCCCTACATGATTGATCCTCATAGGTTGAAGTGATTGTGGATACTTATGATCAACAGTTACAACAGGGTTCTTCATCAGTTGTAGGGATAGATAGTTCTTTGGGACAAGTTCTTCAGCCAGTTGAGTAGGTTTCAGAGACATCACTTATTCATGAGATTCTTTCCACGCACAGTGGAAACGTCTCATTTATACCCTTGGCATTGTTTCTTCCTAAGGGGAGGAACACCATTCTGCAGTCTTGGATTAGCTTCTTCATCGGAGCAGTCACTGTTCGGCATTCTTCTTGGGGGGGGGGGAGCCCATCCTGTCTCTCTTCCTCTACTCATCATTCTCTTATGTATATACCAGATGTATGTCATAATGGGGGGGTCTTGATTACTCCATCCATCCATGCATCCTCTTTCATCTCTCTTTTTGGGGGAGGGTTTTTCCCATGAGGTTTTCCCTCTTTCCCCGCTTTATGGGAGATTGCATCATCATTATGTACATGGGTACCTAACATGGCCTAGTAGCCGGGACCCATTATGCATTTCATCCTAGATTTCGTAAGCTTAAGGGAATTCACCTAAGTTGCACTTAAGGGGGGGTGTTGGTGTAAATAAGTATTCACTTATTACACTTACTTAAGTTTTACTTAGGTTAATGCATTATTTAATTATTTTGCATTATTTTATTATTATTTTAGGTGAGACACTTAGAAGTTTGTGTACTCTCATTGAGTTACACAACTCGAATTATGCACATGGTGTCTACAACACAGGAGTATGCATCATTCACTGATTTGTCATGATGACAACACATTTATCTTCACTCCTCATTTAGCACATTTTGTCTACACCACTGACTTGTGTGCTACACCATTGTAGGCTTATCCTCACATCATCACACTTAATCTTGTGCTTAATAGAGGATAACTCATATCTGGTGGACATGTGCCTGGTTGTATGACATATCATGATGCTGACTTCTATACATTCTAAAAGCTCTCCTAAGGGATTTATATTCAGGCACTCCTAGTGTACTCTCAACTAGTTATTGAATGAATATCGTCATTCTGATCATATTCTATCTATTTTGGTCTACTATGTGCTTGTGTTGAGTTCTTTAGTTCTTGGGTGAATTCTGGCCTAAGCCAAATTCTTACACACACACACACACACACACACACACACACACACACACACACACACACATATATATATGAATCTACAAACAAAGATAGTGCACGGATTTGCCAAATCTGAGCAAGTAATACCGAAATCAGAATAGCCAAGTAGGGAAGTTCTTTCACTTCCAAAGTGGTGAACACAGAGAAGAACAAGAATTCATAGTAGAACAAGAATAATCCAAATCACATACCAACTACTTCCTACATATCATGCTTAAATACCCTTTGGAGGAACTTTTTCAGGGTTTACTAATATAGGCGACAACCACACCTAGGGAAACAATTAAATAAAAAATGAGTCCAAGATATACTAAATCAATCATCCCATAAACAAAGGTTTGATTAAATTATTTATTTTATGACGGGAACATTACACACACAGTACTAGTTTTGTGTTTCCTTAAATAATGCTTGCTTCTAGGTATTGATTGCTAAAGAGTTAAACAACATTGTCGAAGCTCAAAAAAACTATGTCACGTGATATGTTCTAAGTGTTCCATAAAGAAATCCATCCTCTTGGTCTGCAAAACTCTAATTTTTCATAATAGTTGTTTGTCCTCTTTTGCACAAGGAGTCGACAGTTTCTTGTTTATTGTTGGCCGATTTCTTATTTTATTTTACATCTTTATTGCTTTCGTCTCTCTGTCTCTTCAATGATTCAATGACTTCTTGTCTCTATTGTCGATTCTATCCCTTGCTCGATCTAGTACAATAATCTAAATGTTAATGTATGTTTCAAATGCTGACTTCCCCGTTCTGATACTTGTAAAATTATCTTCACAGGCTGGCAGGATGTTTGCTTTGATACCAATTGTAATGTCCCTTTTTGTGACTTACATAATTTATTTCAATTCCTTAATCTGAACTTTTTGTAGACCAAATTTTTCATATCTCCTTTCTCCTGTATATATTTTTTGGTGATTGATATTTCTTAATATGGTCTTGATATGAGAAAAATATGTCTTTTCATTATATTATTAGTTAATATTAATCATGTTATTATGCTATTATTATTAATATTAATATTAATATAATTCCCTTTATATTATAACCTAAGTTGTCGATTCGGGTCTAGGGACGGATTTGGATTTAGGGTTTGGTTTTGTGGATTCGGGCAAAAAAGAAAAAATTCCCATTTGGGTTCGTGGGTGGGTTCATGAGTATATATATATATATAAATATTTATGCACTATATTTACAAATAGACACACACACACACACACACACACACACACACACACACACACACACACACACACACACACACACACACACACACATACATACATATGCATTATATATACAATAAAATAGAGAAACCTGCGGGTCCTCCTGGATTCGCCATGGGTCCTCCCGGGTTCACCATGGGTCTGTTTGGATTCGCTGCGGGTCTAAACAGGGTCCTTCATTTGGACTGTGGGTCCACCCGGGTTCGTGCCAAGGGCTGACCCACAATCCAAATGAAGGACCATGCCTGGACCCACAGCGAACCCTAACCCATGGGAACCTGGATTTGCGCAACAGGGTCCGAACTCAGTAACTTAGATTATAACTATTAATATTTTATCATTTTATATGATAATATTTAATTCTCATATTTTAATATTTATTTTTTATGCAATATAGTAATATGATTATAATAAATTGTAACTATACCATTAGACACGTTATATTATTATTATTTTATTATTTATCTATATTTTAATTATATAGTTCTTATTTGACAGGGATATCACAAAACCTAATATGTCTATAGAGGAAAGTTGGATAGGGTGACGACATGCTAAGCATGTTGAGTTTATCCTTAGCCAAGGTGCACTATCTCCATGTGCTAGTGTTAGTCAGCATATAAGACTTGATATACATCCCTAGTCATGTGTCATGCTAAGATAGTAGTAGTTGTAGGGTGTGGTTGACTATGACTTGTAGTGCCTTACACCGGATACCAAATGGCTTGTCATAACCAAGTATGTCAAAAAAGTGAGAAGAGGAGCAAACAAGAATCTATTTGTAGAGGAGTAGACAAGAACCTATTTGTGGATTATGCTCTTAAACCAAATTAATAATTTAGTTAAATGGTTTTCCATGTTGGGCATTAGGTTCTAGTATGTCAAAACTATCGTGGTCAAATGGAACCCCTCCAACATGTGTACAAATAACCTAATATGTCCACAGGGAACAAGTTGGATAGGGTGAAGAAGTTGACGACATGCTAAGCATGTTGAGTTTATCCTTGGTCATGGTGCACTATCCATGTGCTAGTGGTAGTCAATATATATGACTCTAGATACATCCTAGTCATGTGTCATGCTAAGATAGCAGTAACTGCAGGGTGTGATTGACTGTGGTTTGTAGTATCTTACACCAGATACCAAATGGCTTGTCATAACCACGTTTACATCCCTTGTGAAGGGCTGGGCCCATTTTGAGAGAAGTGAGAAAGGGAGGATCAGTAATTGATCCAAGTCCCCATGTTGTATAGTGGAACTAGAAGAAAAACTTTTGGATTCCAAATTATTAGTTAGGAATTGTAAGAACTCTTTCCTCTTCTTCTTACTTTGTATAAGTTGATAATTATTTTATGCATATCACAATTTATCTTTCAGTTTATCTTCTTCTTCTTCTTCTTAATTGTCTTTCAATTTATCGCAATTTAATTTTCATAAAATAATGTTAATATCATGTTAGCTTAAATTCTTTTACAAGTTCATATTTGAGTTATATATTTAGTGCAAGAAAGTTAGCTGTTGTTTAAGCATTTCTGTTTGTTACATTGTCATTTCCAAAAAGTTTTTACTTGACTACATGCCACTCTTGAAGGTAATGCTAACTTACTTCACATGCATTTTATTTCTCAAATTCAATATTTATGTGCTTGAAATTAATAATTCTGTAACAAGTTATTCCCATGTTAACAAATGGCAAGAATTCTTAGTCCTTTTCTTGTATAAAAAGTTAAAGAAATTGCCTGTCTATCGTCTCTGTCATGCTAAGCATAATTAAATGACTGGATTTTACTGTGCAGCAGTTGACTGCATAACTGAATTATTATTCATATGATTTAAATCTTTAATCAATCAGAAGTGCCATTGCCAAGTGAAATCAATATTTCCTCACTGTGCCAGTTTGTTATAGAATTCTTGTGGAACAATAGACTCACTTAAAAAATTTAACAACTCAAGTCTTACAATCCTAGAGTGAAAACTATTTTCAATCATGTGATTCAAAATGAAAACTTTGTTAGGATTTTATATCATGGAGCATGTTTAAACAATCCAAAGCTATTTTTCTTGCAATGAAGTTGGTCTCTAGTATGCCCCACCTACAATGAGTACCTAAGAATTTCTGTGATGCTCCCACTATCATAGATGTCATAGGGCCTAGTGGAGGGAAACACACATGTGCTGTAAATTCCAAACACAGTTCAAGGAAAAGCCCTTTTGAAAATGAATATTGCTACTTTTTCATAGGAAAAGAAAACTATAGAAAGAAGAGAGGCTTTTTTAAGATCTGTCTGTCTACCTGCCTGTCTCTAGCACTGGTGTGCACACACTCGTTTCCTCTTCTCAACTTAATCGTGAGTAGTTTGTTGATTCTTGATTTGAGATTTTGAGCCCATTAGATTAGCCTAGAAAGCTTTTTCTTAAAAACTATATGTCATTTTTTTCATCCATAGGCAAGGAAAATAAATGTTATGTGAATTACAAGATTAACTCAAATGGTAGCCCCATCAATGTGAAGGAAGGTGACTGGGGTGGAATAGAAACAATATATTAAATAAAATCAAAATTTAAAATTAAAAGCTACAACAATAAGAAAAGGTTCAATAATTTTACTTAATGTATTGATTTACTTGTTACCCTGCTCATCTCCCCTTAACATTGATAGCTTTATTTATGTAGCTAATATTGCAGTTCCCCATAACATGAGTTGTTTTAATTTGGACGATCAAGGACCGTGATTTGACATTTTCTCTTATGTGGGTCTTATACTTAATAACCTCTCATATGAATAATGTAATTACTCAACAAATTGGCTAGTGACTTGAGATTTTTGAGGTTTTTTTCAAGGCTTCTCATATTCAAAGTAGTGTAGATCATATATTGTTACAGTCCAAAAAACCAGGTCATCAGATACTGAGAAAGGTAAGAAGATTTGTTATAGCCTTAGTAGATGTTAAATCTATAAAGAGAGACAGATTGATGAGCACAAATGATGACTATTGAAAGGCCAACTAGGCTTTGAAGCCCTTCATAGAGTCTTGACTCGAAAGTTAACCAATTTATCTATCTTTTGTGGGCCTAACAACTATTTTGGCAAGCATTTACTTTTGCTCCATTTGACATTGTTCAAAACTGGATCTATAGGTTGTGAGGTAATGTATGTTTACTGACATCAATTTGTTGGCCCTTGTTTATGCCTTAACATTTCCAACTTATTGTTGCTTTGCTACTTTCAGGATTTAATCTGGTAGAATTAAATGAAAGTCACTTATCAATATCTTGACATTAATTTGACCAGACCATGTGTTTAACATAAGAGATCTAGTAATCAAGACATGATACCATATGTTGTTTGTGAAGTCAAGGAATGCACCCTTTCTATTAAGTAGTTAGGAAATAAACAGTGTACCTAGGGATCCATCACCCTAGCCCCCTCTAACAAAATCCCCAGCGTTCTTAGAATGGGGATATCTTGCCACTGTCCGCCAAGAATGCAGGCACACCCCAACATCCTCAGAGGGGTCAGGGGCACGCAACAACGTTCCTCAACCCCTCTTAGGATGCCTAGATGTCTCCCATCACAACAGAAATAAAAAGTGCAATTTATCAAAAAAAATTATTTTAATTTGATAGTTTCGCTGATGACGAGTTTGCCAGGGATGATTAGAGGTCTCCTCCACTAGATTTTGGCATTTTGATCTTGTAGTTTCTACTTGTTTTGATATCATGCTACTCAAATCTATTTTTTTTATGATTATTGAGGCCCCCTTGTCACCCCTATGCGGAAACTTGCTCCCTGTTCCAAAGTGCCTCTGCCCCCTGGGGTGCTGTAACTATGGAAATAGATTCAAACTTTTACAATTGCTGCTTGCTTTTGCACTCGCTCGAGTTGGTGAGTCTTGTCATGCATAATGAATAATTGTGTAAATGAGTGCAAAAAAACAGTTGCCTAAGGTTCTTAAAAGAAGCTTAATAAAAGCTGTTGCAACATGTATTAGATTAAAACATTCTGTCTTATTATGCTCTATAATCATATCCATCAATTATGTTTTAGGCGAACATATTCATGTCACAGATTTTATAGTAAGGCTGTGGATTCTCAAACAATTAATTTCATATGTATCTGAATCTGAATCTTTTATTGTTTGCAGCTGGCAATAGGTCCATCCCTAATTTCTAAACAAAGAATATAGATTGCTTTACTAGTTTGTAAACCTTTTATCTTGCCATATTTATTCACAATGTAGCTAAGCTTAGAGCTGCGCATGAAGAGGAAGGTGATAAATTTTACCTTCATTATTCAAGTCTTACCTAAACCTATCATTATATCTGAAATTTAAAGTTCTAAGCTGGGATTTATGTTTTCTTCCTATTCTTATTTTTGAATTTTAAAGTTCTAAATTTCTAAGCTAGGATTCTACGGAGTGGCCTAAAATTCTTATGGCACAAATGTAACCAATCAGGCAACTGGAAACGTTTTTTTAGGACTTGGCCTACAATTTTGTATAAAATATACCTATGTTGGGTACAATTTAGCATGAGAGCTATCATCTTTGAAAAACTGAATGTTAGAACAGCACAGAAGTAATACTTTTACACATCTTGACCTTTTTGTTCGTAACAGTTGAATATATTAAATCTGATCCATTTACAGAAACACTAGGTTCTCATTATACAACAAATGTTTACAATCTATGATTGTATTTTATCATCCCTGTAAATTGCAAAATGAAATACTTAATTTCATCGAAATGTTTACATTAAAGAAAAATGCAACAGGCTTCTGAAATTTAAAGCTCTAAGCTGGGGAATTATGTTTGCTTCCTATTCTTATATCTGAAATTTAAAGTTCTAAACTTCTAAGCTGGGATTCTATGGAGTGGCCTAAAATTCTTACGGCACAAGTGTAACCAATCAGGCAACTGGAAGCCTTTTTTTAGGACTTGGCTTACAATTTTGAATAAAATATACCTATGTTGGGTACAAATTAGCATGAGAACTATCATCTTTGAAAAACTGAATGTTAGAATAGCACAGAAAAAATACTTATACACATCTTGACCGTTTTGTTCATAACAGTTGAATATTTCAAATCTGATCCATTTGCAGAAACACTTCTAAGTTCTCATATACAACAAATGTTTACAATCTATGATTGTATTTTATCATCCCTATAAATTGCAAAATGAAATACTTAATTTCATCGAAATGTTTATAGTAAAGAAAAATGCAGTAGGCATTTTGTGCTCTGTAGTGTACACATAATTAATATTTCTAGATCATAATATAATACATTTATTAACTTTAGTTGGCCCTGGATTATGAAGAGAAACTCTATAGTGCCTCGTTCAATTGTAACTTGCTCTATTTTCCAAAAATATCGTCTAGTTCTGAGAGAAATGGCTCTTGTTTATATATTTCACATTAGTTTGACATTGAATCCACTATCAAATAACTGGAATATGAATAAAACAGGAAATATATTATTTAAAAAATATAATTTAATTAATTTAAGGATAATCCATTAATGTAGACCAAGTTAAGGGCATCTTACCAGATGGTATTGAGTTGCAGCTTACAATCTTAGACAATATTTCATAATTGTGTTAAGAAATCATATAAAGATTATTGTTCATAGCACAAGTAGTCAATTTATTACCTGCTGTGCATCTGTTTTGGCTCTTGTACTTCATTAATCCTTATTCTCTGCTGCATACTCATTGCCAATGCTTCAACACCCAATACACTGTGAATTTCAAATTAGTTTATCCAATTTTTTGTTTTGCTGCTTCTATTTTTAAAAAATCCTCTTCGCTATGCCTTCTTTGTTCTGCTTACTTTCTTCTCATTGGTAGATTTGTTTTTGGATTAGATTATGTCATATTTTTTGTATCATGCTCCATGACATGTTATTGGAGTAATTGAGCTATTTTTGGATTAGATTGTGTGGTAGTTTTTGTAGCAATGCTCCATGATGCATCATTGAAATGATTGACTCTCATGCCCTTTTTATTCTACTCGTTTCCCATTTGAAAGAGCTGTTTTGGATTAGATTAAGTGATTTTTTTGCATCAACATTTCAGATCATGCTCCATGATCCATCATCAGAATGATTGAGTGTCATGCCTTCTTTATTACACTGACTTTCTTCCCATTTGGAAAAAAATGTTTTCTGATTAGATTATGTGATCTTCCTTATTCCATACACTTCTATCTTTATGATAGAAATCAGATTTGAATTGCACCTTATTTAGAGCTCTACCACATATTGATTTTCTTGCCTAGTTTACTTTTATCTTCTTTTCGCCTACTACACTTCCTATTTGAATAGCATTCAAATTCTCCTTTGATTTTTCCAATCTCATTAATTATCTCTATTTTATCTGCACACAAATGTGGCACCAAGTCTTTTTTTTTTCCCCTTTTTTATCACCTTTCTATGAATTTTGAACATATTCCTCCCTTTCTTATATTATGCATTCTTCATTCTGGCTCAATATTCTCTTATATTTTTTACATATTAATTTTCACTTATTAAAATTTACATGCTCTCTTTGGTTTTCTTTCTGTTTCCTTTGCTACTTTATGCAAATTTCTTTCTCTTGTAATCACTTTCTTTATATTATTTATCATTTTTAGGGGATTTGTTTAGTTTCCACTTTCCTCTCCTTCCTTATTTAGACCACACCTTGAAGGCCAAAAGCCCTTGAAAACCAATACCATAAATTCAAAAACCCATATCAAACCCCAAACTCAAATCATTCAGGTCCCTTGGGAACCTTATAGTAAAACTTGAACAAGAAAAAATGTTAAAGCAACAAAAGATCTAATCATAATAACCCTTCAATATTTAAAGCTCCCAAAAGTAAATGCCTTAAGAACCTTAAAGCCCAATTCATAACAACTATTGGAACCTCAAATGATTGGTAACTACAGAAAATGCCAAACATCTTAACAACAAATGTTGAATCCCAAAACAAGATGTCAAACCTTAATGCAAAAACATAAACTATAAAAACATAAAGGACTTGGACTATTGAAAGCCCCGAAGTAAACATTTTAATGCATAACATAAATCATAAACCTTATATCCCAATAAGGATCTCATAAAAATACCTTTGTATATTATATCATAAACTCAAAGTCCTTAAAATCCCAAAGATTAAATATATTAAAATCTCAAAATTGTCTTAAGGTTGCCAACCCTCAAATCCTCGAATTATTAAAATCTAAGCCTCAACTATTAAACCTGTAAGACCCACTCAAGCCTTACATATATGTGTGTTTTTTCCCACAAGGAAACTTGACTTCAACTATTATTACATATTTAATTTCAAATTAGATTGATACGTTACAGTGGTATCATAGTTGGTGATCTTGCCAACTCATTAGGGAGATTGAGAGTTTAGGGTTTTGAATCGTAGTATGACACCCAATGATGGACAATGTTGGTTGATGGTGTTAAAAAAATTGGAAACTAACTCAACAAAGGTGTTATATTTTATTCAAAATATTGGAAGCGTGTTTGAGTGAGGTCAACCAATCACCTTCAATATGATGCCTACTTTGATGAAGATTGCCTTAAGACAACCAAGATTTTTGAGACACCATGACAAGGAAATTAGGCTAGTTAGAGATTTTAAGGATCTATACTTGATGCAGGAGAATCCTAGGTATAAGAGCAATCTTGTATCACCAAAAATATTATCTAGTTTGTCTTTTCAATAAGGGCTATCTCAATGCATAGTTGTTATTTTTGGAAGCTTATTTTTTAATAAGTTGGTTGTTTGCTCAAATCATTCTAATTTCTTCCCTAAAGGCTCACTTTGGATATATCAACTTGCCAGTAAAGATTAATTTTAAGATCATGTTTTTTTTGAAGATATTGAATTTTTTTGATAGGATACATAAACTTTGAACTCAACTTCAAAGGCTTTAGAGGCTTTGAAAAGGCTGTAATAATCAATCAAAGCAATTGAAGATGAGTGGTGGTCTCCAAAAGTTGCATTGTCTGAAACAGATAAAATATGCAATTGAAGGCTTATTCTAATGTAATAAAATATGAATAAGCATTGTAGAGTAGATTGTGCAATTTTGGGCTGTAATAATCAATCAAAGCAATTGACGATGAGTGATGGTCTCCAAAAGTTGCACTAAAACAAATAAAAATAATTCCTTAAAAATTTACTTTGAGCTTTGAAAGTTGTCAAGGCTTATTCTAATGTAATAAAATATGAATAATAACATTTTAGGGATATATATAGTGGCCCTGACTTGCATAATTTTGGAAAGAAAATGTCCATGTTGCTTTGCATGTCATACTTCTGAATATTGTAATTTCATTTTATTGAAGATAATTAGAAGCCAATTTCTTTGTTGTTATTTTCTTTTGTGTGTGTGTGTGTGTGTGTGTGTGTGTGTGTGTGTGTGTGTGAATAGGGAGAGTACCCTTGACCAAGTCATATGAAAGCTGAAATTCTTGAGTGTAGATAAATTGTCGAACATAATTGTGGGTTTGAGTAGTAAGTGTGAAAATACCTTTGCAAAGGAACCATGGTGGAAGAGTCCAAGGTGTGACAAAAGAGGGTTTTATATCCCTTTAGAGACAAGTACGAGATGAAAGTGGGGAGAAGTATGAAGAAGGGCAAGTTGAGCAAGAGGCAACAAAAGAAGATCCCAAGGAGGATAGGTTTTTGAGAACCATTTCCAAGATTGAAGTTCCCATAATTTTACAAAATTTTATCTTAAGAGGAACTAATCGACTGGATCAATGACTAGGAAGAATACTTTGAGTATGAAAATATTGAAGATTTTGAGTGGCTCAAATTTGCATAGGCCAAACTGAAGGGCTGTGCTTGGTGGCAGGGGATTCAATTGGAGAGAAATAGAAGAGAAAAGAAGAAAATTACAAGATGGGAGTAGATGGTGGAGAAATTAAAGAGACAATTCTTAGAAGAAAATGCAAGGGTTGAAGCAAGTAGGAAGATTTGTTCATGAATATATAGAAGAGTTAATTTTGAGTCCTCATCTGAATAGGCCACATAGAAGAGTTATATTGAGTCTAGTTAGAATGACTAGTATTGAAGAGGCATACCTATTTTCCTTAAGAGTAGAAGAAAAAACAAACAAGAAGTTTGAAAGAAAGAAAAGTGGAATATGTTATGGTGGAAGATCAAACATATGATCTTATGGAAGCTGAAATGAAGATTTAAAAAATAAATGATGAGTCTAATAGTAGTTAGAATAAGAGGGGAAATAATTTCAATCGTTCTTGTGATCAAAATAACACTAATAAGAGAGGAAGAGGGCAAGGACCATGAAGAGGAGATTTTCATGGGATGTGTTTCCATTATGGAGAAGGAAATAGAGATTATGAATGTCATCACCATCAAGGGAGAGCCAATAGAAGACCAAAGGGCAATGCAGAAGTGACGTATGTAGATAAAGATGTCAAATCATCAAACTCTGAAGAGGAGAAATCTTGATTACCAAAAGAGCCTTGCTCTATGATGAGAATAAGTTTGAGCAAAGGAAAAAAATGTTATGTACAAGGTGTAAGTATCTTGATTACCTAAAGAGCATTCTTGTGTGATGAGAATGAGTCCGAGCAAGGGAAAAAATTGTTATGTACAAGGTGTAAGTTTACTGGAAAAGTACAACCTTGTTAATGGTGGAAGGGAAGATTGAACATACAATCTTATGGAAGCTAAAATGAAGATTAAAAAAAGAATGACGAGTCCAGTAGTAGTTGGAATTAGAGGGGAAATAATTTCAATCATTCGCATGATCAAAATAATACTAATGAGAGAGGAAGAGGGCAAGGACCATGAAGAGGAGGTTTTCATGGGGTGTGTTTCCATTATTTTGAAGGAAATAGAGGTTATGAATGTCTTGACCATCAAGGGAGAGCCAATGGAAGACCAAAGGGCAATGCATAAGTGATATATGCAGATGAAGATGCTAAATCATCAAACTTCGAAGAGTAGAAATCTTGGTTCCCAAAATAGCCTTGCTGAGTGATGAGAATGAGTCTGAGCAAAGGACAAAAATTTTTCTATGCAAGATGTAAGTGTACTAACAAAGTACGACCCTGGTTACTTGAAGATGCTAAAAGAGGATAAGTCTTGATTACTAGAAGAACCTTGTTGAGTGGTGAGGATGAGCCTAAGAAAAGGAAGAATTTTTTCTACACAAGGTGTAGGTGCAATGATAGTATGAAATGCCATTATTGATATTGATAGTACAGATAATTTTATTTCCAAGGAAATGGTTATTAAGTTGAAGTGAGAGAGAAACAAGCATCCGAATCTCTATCAGTTTTCTTGGTTGCAGAAGATCATAAGGCTTGGTCAATGAACAATGTCTGGTAAAGTTCAAGACTGGGAACTACCATGATGAGGTGTTGTGTGATATTATGCCATGGTTGTTTTTCATTTGTTATTAGGGAAATCCTGATAGTTTGATAGTCATGCAATACATGATGGGGATGTAAATACCTATTCTTTGACAAAGGATGGAGTGCAACATAAGCTAAAGCCATTAAAGAAAATAGAGGAGATGGCATGTAGTAATGCCAAAATATTTTTAGTTGATGGAAGGAAGTTTCTACAAGGTATGAGACATGAATGTATGTGTTTTGCTTTGTTTCCAAAAGTTAGTAAAGTGGAAGTAGAAGACTTACTTATAGAAGATGCATACTTGTTGGACATGTTTCATGATATTGTATTTGATAATGTGCCTAATGCATTTTTTCCAGCGAGAAAGAATAGTCACTAGATGGACTTGATTCCAAGGCCAAGTTTGCTAATAAGACAACACATAAAATGCCACCATCAGATATTGGAGAGTTGAATGGAAAAATGCAGGAGTTTTTGCATAAGGGGTTGAATTGAGAGAGCCCGATTGCATATATTGTACCATTAGTATTAACATTAAAGAAAAATATAGAAAGGAGGATGTGAATAAATTCTTGAGCTATCAATAAGATCACTATCAAGTATAAGTTTCCCTTACCAATGATGGATGATTTAATGGATTGTTTGAGTGGATTTGGGTATTTCTCAAGGATTAGATCTATAGAGCAGATATCACCAAAATTGGATTAGAGAAGGAGATGAAGGGAATACAACCTTCAAGATAAAGGATTTGTATGAGTGGTTTGCTATGCCTTCTGGGCCAATGAATGCATCAAATACATTTCTATAGTTCATGAACGATGCATTGAAAAAGTTTCTAGGTAAGTTTTTTAATTTTTTATATGGATGATATTTTGATCTTCAATAAAACATTAGAAGAGCATATAATGCATAGTTTTAGGGTGTTTGAGAGGTTAAGGGAAGATAAATTGTTGATTAATATCATTAAGTGTAGTTTTATGGAGTTAGTGTATTTGAGATTTTTAGTTTTAGTAGGTCTAAAAATGGACATAGAAAAGGGTGAAGAATCTCATTGAATGATCTACCCCAAGAGTGCTACAAAGGTAAGATCTTTTCATGATTTGACTAGCTTGTATAGAAAATTTATTTGAAATTTCAGTAGTGTCTATGGATGCTTGACTAAAACAATGAGAGGAGATAAGAAATAGTTTAAGTCAACTAGAGGAGAAAATAAGAGTTTTTAATTTTTGGCATAGAAAGTTATATAACAACCTATTTTAACACTTGTAGATTTTAATAATGCATTTCAAGTAGATTGTGATGCTATTGGTAATACTATTGGAGTTGTTTTCAGTGAAGAAGGAAGGCCCATTGCTTATTTCAGTGAGAAGTTGAATGATGCCAACATAAATACTTTGTTAATGATCAAGAGTTTTATGCTATAGTTTAGGCATTGAAGAAGTGGAGACATTACTTTTTACTTAAAGAGTTTGTTTTCAGAGAAACTGGCTAGACTACTTGGTTTCTCAAAGAGCATAGTTTTAAATGGAAACACTAAGTTCACTAGGTACTTTTGGAAAATAATTGTGGAAGAAGTTAAAGACAATTTTAAAGTTCACCTTAGCACATCATCCATAAATGGATGGAAAAACAAAAGTGAGGAAAAAGAGTTTAGGAATTTTTTTGCAATGCTTAGTTGGAGATAAACCAAATGGATGATATTTGATTTTACCACATAGGAGATTTGCATACAATCATAGGAACATTAGTAAATCACAATCCAAATAGTAAATGGAAATAGTTTCAAAAATGCTTTTGAATTAAGGAAGCTGGAGAAAGGGGAGACACGTAGTACCAAAGCTAAAGACTTTGCAAAACACTCAAAGAACTTGGATGCGGAGGTGAGGAAGAACATTACTAAAATAAATACACAATATAAGGCTAAGACATTAGAAAATGAAGCGTAAGGAATTTTGAATCATAGATGAAGTCATAGTTTATTTATGAAAGGAGAGATTTCTAATGGGAACATTTAATAAGTTGAAGATGAAGAAGTTTGGATCATACAAGATACTGGAGAAACATGATTTCAGAAATGCCTACAAAGCAAAATCACCTAGTGAACTAAATATTTTGTCAGTATTTAACATTTCAAATTTGGTAGAGTATCGCGAGGTAGGAGTTGAAGACAAGGTCACAAAAGCACAATGGGATATTTTAACAGCTACTTCAGCCACAAAAGGGATTGAATACATTTTGGATAGTCGTGTTGGTAGAAGCACAAGAAACATGACATATAAAGAGTATTTAGTCAAATAGAAAGGAAGACTTCTTGAAGATGCATCATGACTATCATGGGATGAGGTTAACCATCCAAATTTTCCTTTGAAAACCTTATATTTCACAAGATCGCTTATCCAATTACTCTAGGTGTTTGATGTAGGAACATCTTGGGTGTAAGGCAATCTTGCATCACCCAAAAATATTATTTGGTTTATCTTTTAAATAAGGTCTATCTTAGTGCAAAGATTCAATTTTAAAATCTTACTATTTTTAGGAGATTGTTGGAGCTTAGAGTATTCTAATATCTTCAATGGATGTTCACTTCAGATATATCAACTTTCTAGTAAAGTTTCATTGCAAGATCAAGTCTATTTTTGAAGATTTTGAAATTTTCTAGTATTTGCAACGGGGCCCAAAAACATTGAACTTAATTTTGAAGGCTTTAGAATCTTTGAAAACGGGTCAAATTTTGACTAACTACAATTTGTGCAAATTAAGTTCTCTAGAGTAGTTCACACCATTTTTGAAATGGGGTAATAATTTATCCAATCAAAGCAATTGGCAATGTGTTATGGTTTACGAAACTTACACTACTTGAAATGGATTGGAATGAAATTCCTTCAAATTTTTTTTTAAGTTTTGAAAGTTATTGGAGCCTACTCTAATGTATTAAAATATGAATAATAATATTTTAGGGATGGTTAATATTGAAGTTTAGGGTTAAAATTTCTAGAACCTTCTTGGGCAGTTAAAAATTGCCTATATAAAGAAGACCCATAGGGTTTTCTAGAAAGGTTCATGGGATGTTTATGGTGGCTCTGTTTTACAAAATATTGCATGGAAAATGCATATGTGGATTTGCATGTCATATTTTTAAATATTGTAATTCTATTTGATTCATGATAGTAAGAAGTCGATTCCCATTTTTGCACATGGTTGTTCTATTATGTAGTGTGTTGGTGTTAATAACCCTTCATCACTACCCCTTGAGTACCATATGATGATGACACCACAAATAAGATATTGCACTTGGTAATTGACAAATTTCAAAGCCTTAATGACAATATCCTTTTTCAAGGAGCTATACAATATTGGAGATTTATGCAAAAATCAACGCGAGGATCCTTCTTTTAGGGTTGGAATTTGCAAGAATTGATCCATGATGTTTCATCACTACTTGGTCACAATAAAAAAGAGCCATGATAATAAGGTTTTTATTTCCATGGAGAGCATTATGATTTCGTCTATTGAAGAGATAGAGGTAATATACCAACCTATCATATCTATGCTATATCATATCCATGCTATGAGCTATTCATAATTTAGAATGCAATCCTTCTATTTAACATGCAGATTGGTCAATAACATTCTAAAGCAATATTTAAAAAATATTAGTCTTATTTGCTAAGTGTAAAGGAGTTTGTGATGACAATAAGATAGATGTCCTATATAAGGATGATGAAAATATGATCATAGGGTCACTTCAACAACATTAGGATCTGTAACAATTTGTTACTATATCTACAAGAAGAGAGCACCTAAGGCCACATGATAGCTATGAGACTAAAGAGGGTGCCAGTCAACATTTCTCGATCAATTGCATAGAGACACAAACTCTAGTAATAAACCCTTTCATGGGAAGGGTCTATAGTTGTAGAACATGCAACATACATGATCATTGATTTTCAAGAAGAGAGGAATTCAGATGAAAAGAACAAGTTGCAAATGAAATTTGAGCTTCCAAACCATTTTTTATTAGAGCGATTGATAGTTATGTAAGCATGATAGCTTTGCGTTAGGATGTCAACATGTTTAATGGTTGGCTTTAGGGGTATCATGATGGCTCTAGTCATGGCATTGTTTATATCAAAGTAGAGGAACACGAGCTTATTGGATATTTGCACAATATTTGATCCTAAGGTTTAAGGATGGTGCATCCATGGTTATAATGAAGCATGGAAACTTCATTGAATGTGGGTACTAATGTTCATGGTTTGGGATCCTGGAGCTTGTTAGTAGATAATTTATTGATTACTTGGGTAAATAATCTTTGGGCTAAGAGGACTATAATGTCCCCAATTTCTTAAAGTATTTAAATTTGGGGTACTCCCTTATTAACTCAAACATACATATGACAGAATAGAGAAATAAACAAATTGTAAGAACCGAACAATTGTAAGAACATTAAATTTCTTTTCTATTATCTTCAATAAAATGATATTACAATATTCAAAAATATGACATGTTACAACCACATGGCCATTTTCATTACAATAATCTGCAAGCCAAAACAATCGTATACACCATTAAAATTGCCCTAGATAACCTTTATTTGACATAATTTTAACTATCCTAGAAGGTTCTAGAAATGCTTACCCTAAACTTTGAGGTTGACCATCCCTAGAATATCATTAATCATCTTTTCTTACATTGGCATAGGCCCCAAACATGTTTTGAAACATAAATGAGTGTTTGAAGGAATTTCATTTCTCTATTCTATGTAGTGCAACTTTTGGAGGCCATAATTCATGACCTATTAACCCGATTGGCTATTATAACCCCATTTTGAAAATGATAGAAAGTGCTCTAGTGAAATGATTTGCAAAGCATGTACTAACCGAGGTTTGACCCCCTTATAAAATCTTGAGTTCAAATTTTTTTTACCCTTCTGCCAAAATAAATGAAATAAATATCATCAAAACTAGTTTTGTTCTTGCAATGTGAGGTTGATATAACCAAAATGAACCTCAAAGGAAGAAACTACAACATTTTGAGGTCAAAAGAATAACTTAATAAAAATAGTAGATTTCCATAAATAATTACTCTATGCAATTATAACCCTTATTGAAAAACTAAACAATTATTTGGTCCTAAAATTTAAATAACATCATAACAGCTTATTTAATTAATTAATTTAATTATTAAATAAAGGGGCCAAGAAAATAAAATAATAAAGTAATGTTGACTAATGACCTATGGTAACTTTCTAGATGCTTTGTAGAGTTCTTTATAAGGAGTTCACTTAGCATTGTAAATCATCTTCCAATGTATTTGAACTCTTGTTTGTATAGCTAGAAGTTAGATGTTGAAGTTGGTTTATTTGTTTGTAGTTTTTGAGCTGGAAGACCCTCCCTAGACTATATTCATAGTTTTTGAAGCGGGTTATTTCTCACGTTAATCTTCCATTGGGAATATCATTATGATATTTCACATTGTGCTTGAAATTTGTAGTCTCAACTTGAAGACAAATTTGATGTGATATATATTTATCATATGACAATTCAAATTCTCTAATCTTGATGATTCACTCCAGTTGATGGTGTGTGCTCTATGTTAATTCATTATTCATCATTGATAATATATTTTGTATTTGCAAACCATATAGTTGAATCATATCAATTGAGTGTTGAGTCTCAGTGTGTAAAAGTGCAATTTTGCAACATGCATAGTATAGTGTGCAACCATATGGTGTGCGAAGTGCCACTATTCAGAGTGTAGAGTGTAGAGTGTAAAGTGAAAGTGTCTCTACTTCTTTTGAGAGTTGTCTTTTCCCTTGTTGATCATGTGATATTTCCTACGTGGACTTGTTTCGGTGTTCCCTTTGGTGGAATCCATGTCACCTTAGTGGGCATTATAAATCTTTGCTCTAATATGCAAAGTGGCTCTATTAACATCATGTGATAGTTTTATCAAGATTTGGTGGTCTATATCAAGACACTAGGTGGAAAAGCAATCATGTGTCCAACCCTCTTCCTTATTCCAATGGAAAACTTGTATCTCCTACGGTTGGATTATAATAGTAGCTTCCTCCCTTGAATCTTGGGCACATCTTCTTGTATGATTATATCCATGTGGTTTCCGATATGCTTGTTTGTCTTATGTCTATGTCAAAATACACTAAGAGTCTTGTCCCTAACTTTTCTAGTGCCCATGTTGTTTTGTTTGACTTTATCGATCTCCATGCTTACTGTCATGGTTGGTCTACAAAGTATTTGGGATTACCATCTGCCCAATCCAACTTTTCACATATAGTTATTTAATTTGTCATCGCCATGGGAATGATGCTCTTTCAAATTGGTCTTTCCTTACTAGTCACTATTTCCCTCCAATTCGATAAGTATACAATTCATGTCCATTATCTATTCCCCTTCTTCAACATTGGTTTTAACTCCCCATCTGTTTGGTGACTCAATCTGTATTGGAATGATTATTGAGGAATATAACATGCGTGATCCGCTAGTAGTTATATTTCACATATATTAAATTGTTTCTATGTCCAAATGAATGATTACTTGTGACCATCTTCAATGTTTCACTTCTTTTGTCTAATTTTCCTTGTGTTCCATTTCTTCTATTTTCTAACTATCCAATTGAATCTTGTCTAAGACTCATCTTGACTAGAAGTTGTCTACTATCCATGTATTCAGGTCATTAGGATCTTCCTTTAAGAAGAAAAACCCTCTTAAATGGAACTAGGCTATGATACTATGCTTTTCTGAGGATTGCTGCAAATGTAATGTCACTTCCATAATGTTTGGTATGTGTTTTACAAATGGCAACAACCTCTAATTTTTAATGAAAAAAGGCTATGAAGAGATATGTCCCTTTATGAGATGTCTATTAATTGATAATTAGATATTAATATTATAGAAAATAATAATATCTCACATAGCAATATATTATTTAATCAATATATAGATATATATTATATCACACACGCATGCGCACGCGCACACACACACACACACACACATCTACACTTTAATCTCATAGTTTATCCTATTGAAGCTACCAAACATCAACATTAAAAACCAATAATGATGCAAAGAGGGTAAGAAAGAACTAGGGCCAAAGGCACACCCATCAATCAAAACCACCTTGTAGAGTAAACACAATAGAAGTAAACACATAAAGAGAAAAACACCACAAAGAGAGAATGGAACACTTTTATTGATTCATCAAGTAATCAACATACATGTCCATCTGCAAGGCCTTCTGGGTTAGGACCAGATATAAAATACATTCAAGATCCATGATCCAGCTTCAAATTCACACTTCCAAACACATATGCAACCAACTTTCGAAACCCTCTAAGTTCTGCAAGATCCCTCAAGATCCAACTCAAATCCTATCCCAACTAGCCAGTATCAATAACATAACAACAATCTGGTAGAAACCTCCAAGATCTTAGCTTGTACTTGCAAGCCACCAAGCAACCACCTTGTTTCTAAATCGCAATCACTAGCTCCTCAATTCAAAATCACAATTCTACCACAATCCTATTGTAAACTGCCTCACATTTGGTGCTTATCTATAGACTTAGGAAAACTTGCCCTTCAGCTACTCTCCATACTCACTACTTTGAAATGAATGAATCACTCCATGAATGAATAAATTAAGAATCTACAGAACTCCTTATACCCAACTAAGCCACGGGTTGATCTAGCAATCACAAAATGAAATAAACCCCATGCATTAAATGTATATTTAAGCCACAAGTCAGCTCACAACAAACATTAAATACAAAACATTATCCCTCACGTTAACTGACAGTTAACACATGATAACCACATGAAAATACTTAGGACAAGCCACAAGTTTATAACCAAGATTAAATGCAAATAGGAGAGATAACCAAGACCACACATAGGTCCACACACACTCCTAGATCGATCCATATCATGATCACATCCTACAAGCATTAAATGCACCAAGAACTCTAGTCGACACCACTATACTGTTAAGTGTCAACAAACTCCCCAAGCATCACCGAGCTCTCACAAGCATTTTCAAGAAACCAATACGTGCTGAGCACAACAGACCATGCCAAGCTCCAAGACCTTGTCGAGCTCCCTTCAAAGACCGAGCTACTCGGCCAACACTAAACCAAATAGCGAACAAGCACCAACCCTTCTTTTATGGAGTACTACTTCAAACACTCTCCAAATAAATTACTGAGCCTCCTCCCAAGAACTCCAAAGTAGCCATCAAGAAAACCCAAGATGCTCCTACATCAGACACTGCTGGAATAGAAAAGTGTGTCCCACAGTTTGATTCCCAAAGAAAGATCAACAACCAGCTTCATCTTCATCAAATTCTTCCACTCCAATAGGGGTGAGAAAACCAATCTGCACATCATCCACATTTGCATCATTCTGTCAAACACCAGAATCTCAACCACCCAATCAACATGCTCACTCCTAGGAACAAATTGAACATAATGCTTCTACATCAAATCATCATCCATGGTAAGAACTAGTGAATCCACACAAAAAACAAAAAAATCCACATCAATAGCAATGTGTAGATCTCCACCAACACATGCCAAACTCACAACACCAACAATCTCATTGCTCACAAAAAGATGCTCTACAATAGACAACTCACCACCAACAACAACTAGATCATCCATGAGAAAGTGCTCTACAATTTCCATGCCAAACCCAACCAATTAATTATGAAAACCAACCTCCATCCCAACATCAAAAAAGGTTAGGAATATCCTTAGCAACAACCTCTACTTGATCTGCAAGTTCTGTATCAGACTCCAGAAGCTGATCAACAAAACCAACCTCTTCCACCATGACCTTGCTATGCCATCTTCGTTCTCGAACAAATCTTCTAACTGGGTAGAAAGCTCTTTTCTAGATTGGTAGACTCCAACTCCATAAACATCTAGGGAATGCCTTCCTCATCTTATCCTTATCTTGATCAACCAAACTAGCTTCAAACCGAGCAAACACCTCCTTAGCTTAATCAGACAAACTAGCTTCAAACTGAGAAGACATCTCAAAAAGCCTCCTCTCCACCACTTCATGAAGATTCAAAATCATCCAAGGGTCTAATCCTCTTGGAGCCATCTTCCAAGATCTTCACAAACCCTTTGCAACAAATCCTTTCACACTCTTTGTGTTAAACCCAAATCATCTGCAAGTCAAATTGCAACTTGCCACCTCGTAGGAAAAATCAGGAACCAACTCACAAGTCTAGGAACAAAAATCTACAATCCAAAAACTCCCTGTGATCATGCATCAACAAGATCAATCTTCCATATTCACATTCATCGATCCATCTGCAAGCCCTCTACAATTGCAAGTCAAAATCATGATTTTCCACCTCACAACCAAGAGAACTAGGACTCTAGAAAGAATAAATCATGACCAGATCAAGATCTTCTTGGATCAACTTATCTCAACCCAAGTCTTGGTGCAAACTTCCTCAACTTCGGCAATTTGTCTATACACTTAGGAACAACCTTCACTCTGATACCACCTGATGCAAGGAGGGTAAGATAGAACTAGAGCCAAAGGCACACCCAATAATCCAAACCACTTTGTAGAGTAGACACAACGAAAGAAAACACACAAAGAGAACAACATAATAGAGAGAGAATGAAACACTTTTATTGATTCATGAAGTATTCAAGATCCATGATCCAACTTCAAATTCACTCTTCCAGACACATCCAACCAAATTTCAAAACCCTCTAAGTTTTGCAAGATCCCTCAAGATCCAACACAAATCCTGTCCCAGCTAGCCCAGATCAATAACATAATAGCAATCTGGTATAAACCTCCAAGATCTTAACCTGTGCTCACAAGCCACTAAGCAACCTCCTTGTTTCTAAACTACAACCACTAGCTCCTCAATCCAAACTCGCAACTCTACCACAATCCTACTTTAAATTGCCTCACATTTAGCACTCTATCCACAAACTCAAGAAAATTTACCCTTCAACTACTCTCTAGACTCACTCCTCCGAAATGAATGAATCACTTCATGAATGGATGAATTAAAAATCTACAAAATCCCTTACTTATACCCAACTAAGCTGCAAGTTGGCCTAACAATTACAAAAATTAAAAAAACTCGATGCATTAAATGCATATTTATGCCACAAGTCAGCTCACAACAAAGATTAAATACAAAACATTTACCCTCCCATTAACCCACAGTTAACATGCGATAACCAGATGAAAATACTTAGGACAAGCCCCAAGTTTACAACTAAGATTAAATGCACATAGGAGAGATAAGAAACACCACACATAGGTCCACACACACACCCATATCGATCCACATTATGATCATACGCTACATGAATTAAATGCACCAAGAACTCTAGTTGGCACCAATATACTATCAAGTGTCAAAAAACTCCCGAAACATCGCCGAGCTCCCACAAGCATTGCTGAGAAACCAATATGTGCCAAGCACAAGTGACCATGCTAAGCTACACAACCATGTCAAGCTCCCTTCAAAGATTAAGCTACTTAGCCAGCACTAAACCAAATAGTGATCGAGCACCACTCCTTCAACAAAGTACCAATCTAAGCACCCTCCAAAGAAACTACTGATCCTCCTACCAAGAACTCCAAAATAGCCATTGAGAAAACCCAAGATGCTCTTGCATCAAATAAGGTGTATCCAAATAGCTACAAATATTAAATTCATGATGCAATTTAATAAATGTCTAAAACATTTAAGGAACTTTTCAAAAAACTTCTAAAATACCATGTATGCATGTTGATAAAAAAATTTATCCCCCTTTTCCCATTTTATGCCGACTATGCATCTAGATAAATGAAATGACCTTTTTTCCATTTTAAAGTATTTTTTCTCTTGTATTTTTGTTACTTTCTCTTATTTAGATATAATTCCTTCGATTCTCTTTATTCTTGTTAAAATTTCTATGATTCTTTCTACACATGCTTTAATGGTCTCATCTTCTTGTATTCTAGCATTCTCCAACCTAGCTCTCTAGTTTTGCAACTTAGGACTCTCCTTCCTGTAAACTATTGTAGATCTCCTCAAGTTGTTAGGATTCCTTCTCAAAGAGGATATGATGTTCTGGTGCCACTTGTTAAGAAGTAAATTCAACACACCATCATTGAGGGGAAGGAGGCTAAATTACTTGTGAGAAAATATAATTAATTCCAAACTTATGAAATTGATTGCCAATAGTTAAAATAATCATGCACAACAATAAGAAACCATACATCATAAAATATTGATTTTTATTTTTGAGGGAAACCTCGATGAGAAGGAAAACCCCTAGTAGAGATAACATCCATGAAATAGTGTACTTATATATAAGTTCCTAATGAAAAGGATGTGACCCTATTAGGAGTCAAATACTATGCAATTAGTACAATGGTCCCTCTTAAAGGACAATCCCTATTACGAGACCTTGAACCCTTGTTTGAAGGTTCTAACCTTGTTAAATATTGATGAGAACAAAAGACACTCTTCTCAAGTACACTACTAAGGACTAAAGGTTAAAACATAGTTACAAATGGATAAAAAATCCAACAATATAATTTGATTGCTCTATAAATTACTTGCTAAAGTAGTTCCTTTGTTGTCCACTAGGAATGACAAATTCCACTCATGCCTCTTCACAAGAATCCAAAAAAATTCTCTACTCTATTATGAGAATCTAACATCAAGGCTCACATCTATATTTATCATTCCATTTCATACAATGAGGAAAATAAATTGTCCTTATACCCATTATAAATAATTAATTAGGTCAACTTATTAAGACTTCCCAAATGTACATTAATTTATATAGAACCATGCTAAGACATACACACCTTTACAAGAATCTATAGAAAAAATTTAGTTCATGTTCCACATGCTACAATACAAAATTAAGTCTTTTCAACTATACTTCAAATGCTACATTGACACAATTGGTTTTTAGTAAAATACATCCCACATTACACACCAATGCTATTTCTAGAATAAGCCAAATGACTTACAAATATAAACATACATTGGAAGAGAGTCTTCAATCTCCTTCCATGCTTACCAACACTAATTCCTACTCACCATCAATATATAGAAAAAATACTTCAATTGTCTCTACCAACTTTTTTTGCATACTGATTTGCTACTTAGTCTTCATAAAAAAATTGCAACTCATTTACAATATGGCATAAAGGACATCAAACATAGAAATGATGTCTACATTTATTATTCTACACAAATGTAAAGCTCACATATCCAAATTTGTTAAATAGTTTGCACTCAATTGATAAATGACATGCAATATATAGAATTCAAGTCTGTTATAAAGCAAAGAACATATGTTCACATCATTAAATTCTTATGTTATAAACCAAATAATATAACATGCGTGATCCACTAGTAGTTATGTTTCACATATATAAAATCATTTCTATGTCCAAATGAATGATTACTTGTGATCATCTTCAATGTCTCACTTCTTTTGTCTGATTTTCCCTACGTTCCATTTCTTCTATCTGCTAACTATCCAATTGAATATTGTCTAGGACTCCTCTTGACTAGAAGTTGTCTACTATCCATGTATTCAGGTCTTTAGGATCTTCCTTTAAGTAGTAAAACCCTCTTAAATGGTACTAGGCTCTAATACCATGTTTTTCTGAGGACTACTGCAAATGTAATATCACTTCCATAATGTTTGGTATGTGTTTTCCAAATGACAACAACCTCTAATTTTTAATGAGAAAAGGCTATGAAGAGACATGTCCCTTTATGAGACATGTCTATTTGATAATTAGATATTAATATTATAGTAAATAATAATATCTCACATAAAAATATATTATTTAATCAATATATAGATATATATTATATCACACACACACACACACACACACACACACACACACACACACACACACACACACACACACACACACACACATGCACACACACACACACATATCTACACTTTAGTCTCATAGTTTGTCCTACAAAAGCTATAAAACATCAACATTAACAAATAATAATAATGCAAGGAGGGTATGAAAGAACTAGGGCCAAAGGCACACCCATCAATCCAAACCATCATGTAGAGTAAACATAATGAAAGAAAATACACAAAGAGAACAACACCAAAAAGAGAAAATGGAACATTTTTATTGGTTCATCAAGTAATCAATATACATGCCCATCTATAAGGCCTTCTGAGTTATGACCAGATACAAAATACATTCAAGATCCATGATCTAGCTTCAAATTCACACTTCTAGACACATAGTAAACAAAATTTTGAAACCCTCTAAGTTTTGCAAGATCCCTGAAGATCCAACTCAAATCCTATCCCAACTATCCCAGATCAGTAACATAACAACAATCTATTAGAAACCTCCAAGATCTCAACTTGTGCTCACAAGCCACCAAGCAACCTCCTTCTTTCTAAACTGTAGCCACTAGCTCCTCAATCCAAACTTGAAACTCTACCACAATCCTACTGTAAACTACCTCACATTGAATGCTCTATCCATAGACTTAGGAAAACTAGCCCTTCAACTACTCTCTAAACTCACTCCTTCGAAATGGATGAATCACTCTATGAATGAATAATTTAAGAATCCACAAAACCCCTTACTTATACGCAACTAAGCCACAAGTCAGCCTAGCAATTAAGAAATCAAATAAACTCCATGCATTAAATACATATTTAAGCCACAAGTCAGCTCAAAACAAACATTAAATACAAAACATTAACCCTCGCATTAACCTATAGTTAACACACAATGACCACATGAAAATACTTAGGATAAGCCCCAAGTTTATAACCAAGATTAAATGCACATATGAGAGATAACCAAGACCACACATAGGTCCACACACACTCCTAGATTGATCCATGTTATGATCACATGCTACATGCATTAAATGCACCAAGAACTCTAGTCAACATCAATATATTGTCAAGTGTAAGCAAACTCCCCAAGCATCACAGAGCTCCCACAAGCATTGTCAAGAAACCAATAGATGCCGAGCACAATAGACCATGCCGAGCTCCAAGATCCTACCGAGCTCCCTTCAAAGATCAAGCTTCTTGGCCAACACTAAACCAAATAGCAACCGAGCACCACTCCTACTTCAATGGAGTACCAATCTAAACACCCTCCAAAGAAACAAATGGGCCTCCTCCCAAGAACTCCAAAGTCACCATCGAGAAAATGCAAGATGCTCCTGCATCAGATGCCATAGGAATAGAAAAGTGTGTCCCACGCTTTGATGTGCAAAGAAAGATCAACAACCATCTTCATCTTCACCAAAGTCTTCCACTCCAAGATGGACAAGAAAACCAATATGCACATCATCAACATTTGTATCATTCTGTCAAACACTAGAATCTCAACCACCTAATCAATATGCTCACTCCTAAGAACAAACTGAACATAATGCTTCAACTTCAAATCCTCATCCACATGAGCAACTAGTGAATCCACACTAGCAACAATAAAATCCACATCAAGAGTAATATGTAGATCTCCACCAACACATGCCAAACTCACAACACTAGCAATCTCATTGCTCACAAAAAGATGCACTTCAACAGACAACTCACCACCAACAACAATGAGATCATCCACAAGAAAGTGCTCTACAATTTCTATGTCAGACCCAACTGACTGATCATGAAAACCAACCTCCATCCAAACATCAACAAGGTTAGGAATATCCTCAACAACAACAACCTCTAGTTGCTTTGCAAGTTTTGTATCAGAGTCCAGAAACTAATCAACAAAGCCAACGTCTTCCACCATGACCTTGCTATGCCATCTTCATTCTTGGACAAGTCTTCTAACTGACTAGACAACTCTCTTCCAGATGGGTAGAATCTGACTCCAAAAAAATCTATAGAATGCCTTACTCATCCTGTCATTATCTCGATCAACCAAACTAGCTTCAAAGTGAGAAGACACCTGCTTAGCTCGATCAACTAAACTAGCTTCAAACTAAGAAGATATCTCAAAAAACCTCCTCTCCACCACATCACAGAGATCCACAATCATCCAAGGATCCAATCCTCTTGGAACCATCTCCCAAGATCTTCACAAACCCTCTACAAAAAATCCTTTTCACACTCTTTGTGATAAACCAAAATCATCTGCAAGTCAGATTGCAACCTGCAACCTCGTAGGAACAATCAGGAACCAAATCAGAAGTCTAGGAACACAAATCTACAATCCACAAACTCCTTGTGATCATGCCTCAATAAGATCAATCTTCCATCTTCACATCCCTCAATTCATCTATAAGATCTCTACAATTGCAAGTCAAAATCATGATTTTCCACCTCACAACCAAGAGATCTAGGACTCCAAAAAGAAAAAACCACCACCATATCAAGATATTCTTGGATCAACTTATCTCAATCCAAGTCTTGGTGCAAACTACCTCAACTTTAGTGATCTATCTACACACTTAGGAAAAGCCTTCACTTTGATACCACCTAACATAAGGAGGGTAAGATAGAACTAGGGCCAAAGGTACACCTAGTAATCCAAACCATCTTGTAGAGTAAACACAATGGAAGAAAACACACAAAGAGAACAACACCACATAGAGAGAATGAAACACTTTTATTGATTCATCAAATATTCAAGATCCATGGTCCAACTTCAAATTCACACTTCCAGACACATGCAGCTAAATTTTGAAATCCTCTAAGTTCTACAAGATCCCTCAAGATCCAACTCAAATCCTATCCCAGCTAGCCTAGATCAATAACATAGTAGCAATTTGGTATAAACCTCCAAGATCTCAACTTGTGCTTGCAAGCCACCAAGCAACCTCCTTGTTTTTAAACCGCAACCACTAACTCCTCAATCTAAACTCACAACTCTACCAGAATCTTGCTCTAAACTACCTCACATTTGGCACTCTATCCACAGACTCAAGAAAACACGCCCTTCAGCTACTATCTAGACTCACTCCCCCGAAATGGATGAATCACTCCATGAATGGATGAATTAAGAATCTACAAACCCCTTACTTATACCTAACTAAGCCACAAGTTGGCCTAGCAATTACAAAATTAAATAAACCCCATGCATTAAATGCATGTTTAAGCCATAAGTCGGCTCACAAAAAACATTAAATACAAAATGTTAACCCTTGTGTTAACCTACAATTAACATGGGCTAACTATATGAAAATACTTAGGACAAGCCCCAAGTTTACAACCAATATTAAATGCACATAGGAGAGATAACCGAGACCACACATAGGTCCACACACATTCCTAGACCAATCCACATTGCGATCGCACACTACATGCATTAAATGCACCAAGAACTCTAGTCGGTACCAATATACTATTGAGTTTCAGCAAACCCCCCAAGCATCATCGAGCTCCCACAAGCATTACCGAGAAACCAATATATGGAAAGAACAACTAACGATGCTGAGCTCCAAGACCATGTCGAGCTCCCTTCAAAGACCGAGCTACCCGACCAACACTAAACTCAATAGCGACTGAGCACCACTCCTTTGACAGAGTACCAGTCTAAGCACCCTCTAAAGAAACTACCAAGCCTCCTCCCAAGAACTCCAAAGTAGCCATCAAGAAAACCCAAGATGCTCTTGCATCAAATAAGGTGTATCCACATAGCTACAAATATTAAATTCATGATACAATGTAATAAATGTCTAAAGCATTTAAAGAACTTTTCAAAAACTTTGAAAATACCATGTATGCACCTTGATAAAAAAATTGTCACCGTTTTTTCATTTTTATGCCAACTATGCATCTAGACAAATGAAATGGCCTTTTTTTCCCTTTTTAAATATTTTTTCTCTTTTATTTTTGTCACTTTCTCTTATTTAGATATAATTTCTCCTATTCTCTTTATTCTTGTTAAAATTTCTATGATTCTTTGTACACATGCTTCAATGGTCTCATCTTCTTATATTCTAGCATTCCCCAACCTAGCTTTCCAATTTTGCAACTTTTCCTTGTTTTTTTATTCATCTCTTTCATTTTTTCCCCCTAAATTAACCCAATTCTCATGAGAAGAATCAAGTTCTTTTACCCCTACAAAGTTTTCTTCAGATAATGTACTAGTAAGTGCTTCCACTATAATCATGTTGTACTAAAATAGCTTCTTCTTCTCATCTATTCAAGAAGATAGATCAGTCTCTATCAAATTTGTTCTCATCTTTTTCTTCCAACTATCGTAATTATCTCCATCAAATTTAGGACTCTCCTTCTTGTAAACCATTGTAGATCTCCTCAAGTTGCTAGGATTCCTTCCCAAAGAGGATATGCTCTAGTGCCACTTTTTAAGAGTTAAATTCAACACACCATCATTGAGGAGAAGGAGGCTAATTCACTTGTGAGAAAATATAATCAATTCCAGACTTAGAAAATTGATTGCCCATAATTAAAATAATCATGCACAACAATAAGAAACCATCATTCATAAAATATTGATTTTTATTTTTGAGGGAAACCTTGATGAGAAGGAAAACCCCTAGTAGAGATGATGCCCATGAAATAATGTACTAATATATAAGTTCTTTATGAAAGGATGCAACCCTATTAGAGTCAAATACTATGCATTTAGTACAATAGTCCCTCTTAAGACAATCCCTATTAGGAGACCTTGAACCCTTGTTAGAAGGTTCTAATGTTATTAAAGGTTGATGAGGAAAAAAGACACTCATCTCACATACACTATTCAGAGGACTAAAGGTTAAAACACTATTACAAATGCATTAAAAATCCAGCAATATAATTTGATTGATCTATAAATTACTTGCTAAAGTAGTTCTTTTGAAGTCCACTAGGAATGAAAAATTTCATTCACGCCTCTTCACAAGAATCCAAAAAAATTCTATACTCTATTATGAGAATGTAACATCAAGGCTTACATCTATATTTATCATTCCAATTCATACAATGAGGAAAATAAATTATCTTTATATCCATCATAAATAATTAATTAGGTCAACTTATTAAGACTTCCCAAATGTACATTGATTTATATAGGACCATGCTAAGACATACACACCTTTACAAGAATCTATAGAAAAATTGTAGTTCATGTTCCACATGCTACAATACGAAATTCACTCTTTCCACTTACACTTGAAATACTACGTTGGTACAGTTGGTTGTTAGTAAAATACACCACACATTACACACCAATGTTGTTTCTAGAATAAGCCAAATGACACAAATATAAACATACATAGAAAGGGAGTCTTGAATCACCTTCCATGCTTACCAACTTTAATTCCTACTCACCATCAAGATATAGAAAAAAATACTTCAACTGTCTCTGCCACCTTTTTTTGCATACTGGTTTGCTACCAATCTTCATAAAAAAATTGCAACTCATTTAGAATATCACATAAAAGACATCAAACATACACATGATGTCTACATTTATTATTCTACACAAATGTAAAGTTCATATATCCAAATTTTTTAAATAGTTTGCACTCAATTGATCAATGACATGCAATATATAGAACTCAAGTTTGTCATAAACCAAAGAACATATGTTGTCATCATTAAATTCTTTTGCCAGTAAATTACATCTTTGGAACACTAGGATTGGAAAAATATCTCCTATTTCCAACATAATGATAAATGGTTCTATGTACAAGTTAAGATTTAGGAATACTCATCCAAGGAGGTCCACTTGGTAAGAATTCCACCCATATGGGTAAGTATTTTTTTTTCTAGTTAGCAATTAGTTTTAGAATTTAGAAGCTAACTATTCTTCTGGCTACTGGAACTATGTTTTACGAATATTCTTGCAACCATTGGAACTATGGTTTTTTTTAATAATTTTTTTGTTATATTAGATTAGTAATGTAAAAATATAACTACAAAATTTTTCTTTTTAGTTCTGGTTGTAAAGTATCCAAAACACTATATTCTACCCCAACAGAAAAGATTACATATGAAAATTATTTTTATGAATAATCACATTTTGCAACCAAAATTTCAAAAATAAATTGACTAGATTAATGTTCAATAATATTTTGATTGTATCATATTAATAATTAAAAAATATATATTTACAACATTCTATTGTGAAAGTACCCCCAAAAAAACCATACCCAACTAGTTTCATACATATATTTTGCAAATTCTAATTGTACCCATCTTTCCCTAATACAAAAGATTACATATGAACAAAATGCCAAAAATCTTATACATATGCACACTCTCTAGCCAAAGTTTTAAATATTAATTGGATTGATGAATAAAATTATAAAATCCCTCCTATGAGATTCTATTGATTGAGGCATGACCCCTTTCAATAACAACATTACAACCCTATTTATTTTCTTTGTGCAATCCTTTCATATATATGTCCACAACCACTTACATGACCATGTCCACAACCTCCTCCAATGGCTCAAAATATGATGGTGTATTGTCCTTCAAGCCATCTCATGGGATTCAATGTCCTCCTAAACATTGACTAATTTTAGGAAAAATATCTCTACGTTCAACTATCTCCTAGGTATCTCAATGACTAGCTCCAAGTCTCGATCATTCAAAAAGTTAACCAATAGAACCAAATCTTTTTTATTTCCATTTTATTGTTGATTCTATCCCGCAATCCTCTATGTGATAGAAAATGTTGCAGAGCATGTGGACCTCCAAGGAAGCCAAGCCAATCCCCATGCACTGTAACAAAACCACATCTCATTACTGCACATTGTAGAATATTGTCCAAACCTACTTGGTATTTAGGATAAACACACCACTCCTTAATATATTTTACCTCATTCATCAAAGAAAAGTATTGTTTCCACGCACTAAACAATGCAACAATGCCTTCATTTGTGTGCCACCAAAAATTCAAAAGTACATACTCCAAATCCAAGAGAGCCTTGATCATATGTAGAAAGAAGGGATATTTTGAGATGAAATCATAACTCAATCATTCCTCTTACACATTCCATTTGAAGGCTATCTATTTGTGATTGGAGCTTTAACTTTTCTTCCATGGTACATCATATTCCTTCCAACCTCACAACATCTTTTTATTTTTTCAATGTCTAAGAATGTGGCATTGTGTATGAATATAAAG
Organism: Cupressus sempervirens; assembly: GCA_028749045.1. Classification (NCBI taxonomy): domain Eukaryota; kingdom Viridiplantae; phylum Streptophyta; class Pinopsida; order Cupressales; family Cupressaceae; genus Cupressus; species Cupressus sempervirens. Next base: position 710,049,245 of record CM053792.1, read on the forward strand.
GAATGTATATTACTAGCATTAATGTGCATTGAATGCTCAATAAATTTGGGATGTACCTAAAAAGTATCAAAAGGCATATATATCTACAACTTCACCCAAAATAAAAGCCTCCAAAATTAGCAACAATATATCCTTTGCTCTAAGCATCACATCAAAGCATTTCAAATTTGATGTGGATGTCATCTCTAGTCCTCAATTCATTTTTCATCCACTTTAATAAGACAACTCATCTACTAATGAAATTGGTTCACCTTCTATATCACTACCCCATTATTTTCCAACTTAGAAAATGAGTCGATAAGAGTATGTCCCTCTTGATAAATATGTGAGACTTTGAGAATGTAGAAGTAATCTATTTTTTCCTAATAATGCCAAGTACATTTTGAAAATTCCAAGCCTTATTTTAGCCTTGGAAATAGCGGCTTTGAAGACAAAATGTGTCCCCTCCCAAATATATTTTCTCAACATACAACCTTTACATCAACTCTGCATGAACCTCAACATCATTATTGGGATCATATTTAGTTTTAGTAGCCAACTATTCTTGTAGCCATTAAAATTCTATCATTTGAATATAATGATGCAAAACTTTTCTACATCTAATTTAAGATTTTAGAGGAGTCATCCAAGTGGGACCATTTACTATGAATTCCACTAATTTTTTGTAGTTAATTTTATGTCTAGTAATAGTTTTAGTTTTTGTAGTTGTCTATACCTGTAACCATTGTGACTTTCTTCTATTGACTATTCTTGCAACCTTTGTGACTCTATTCTTTGACTATTCTTGTAGCCATTAAAACTTTCTTCTGTGAATATTCCTATAATGATTAACACTCCATTCTATGACTATTCTTGCAACCATTGGAATAGGTGGGGATTTACCTTGTTCAAGAAGAAAAACCAACTCGAGGATGTATGGACAAATAACTTCATTTCAATATTGATGAGCTCATTAGGGTATTACTATGACATAAGTTTATATGCTAAATAAACCCTCAATACATAACACAATGTAGACACACAATATATAATTTAAAAACTTATGGTAATCATGTGCACCCTTATGCTATGATTTCAAAAAACAATCCCATCCAAAGCTTGTGATCCCATCTAGACCAAGATAGTTGGGATCACCTTAAGAAAATCTTATAAGTCCTTAGAATAGTTGGGTGGGAGTATTACAATGTGGAAGGTGGGTTATTTCTCTTGTTGCTATTGATTATGAACTCTAAACTATGTTCTTATGACTTACAACTAACTAGAACTTATTGATAACTAGCTAAGAATTATGGACAACGATTTCAAATACATTGGATGCCTGATCCTAGTGGATAACTTATTCATTTATATAGGATCATTAATTCAAAAACTTAGTTGGGATAGACCAATGACTATTGACAAAACCAAAGTATGGGTGGTGGAAAGTGAACTTTGACGGGGCTTCAAATGGAAATCCTAGTTCATAAGTTACAAGATTTATTATTTGAGATTCAATAGGTAACACTATAGCTTTACATGGTAATAGAATTGAAGATGGAACTAACAATGTGGTAGAAGCCAATGAAATAATGGTGACACTTAAAGTGAAAATAAGCTTAGGGGAATCAAAATTGTATCTTGAAGGCTATTCCCAAATAATTATTCATACAATTATTAAAGTTGCATTTAAGCTTGGAATTCACAAGACTATGTAGATCTTAGTGGTGCTCAATCATCTTTTTTAGGATGACTATAGAATTTCTCACGTGAAATAAAGATGACACCATATTTAATTGATCTCACAAGCCTTTGCAACTAAAGGAGAAATTCAAATTGAAGGCTTTAGAAAATTGGAATGAAACCAATTTATTTTTTCAAAACAAAAGGTCGAAGCCTATAAAATGTATATTAATAAGAGAGAGTTTTAACATATATGCTAAATCCAAAAGTAGAAGGAAAAATCTAAGAATAGAATATAGAACTTATAGAGACTAATTTACCTAGAGATGCGAAAAACTAAAAGCCTATAGAAGGTTGCACAATACTTCCATGCTTAACTATAAAATAGTTAATCATTAAAAAATTATAATAAAAAGGAAATTTATAAAAGGTGACATGCAAGATATAAGCACTAAATGAGTTCAATTAATTAGTAATGTTGGGATGGTTGAATGATAGAAACTTTCACAAGAGGACATGATGGTTATTGTAGTAGATGCCCCCAAAATTTGGTAAACCTCTCCAAAGTTTCTCATAATTATTAATGTAGGTAAAGTGGTCTATTATATGCTTTAAATAGGGAAATGTCATTCACCTTAAGAGTAGGAAATAGAAAATTTCATTTATTCAACCGAAAATGAAGAGGAGTTTAAAATGCATGGTCCTATTTATTGATAACAAGGTGGTGGACTCTTTGCCACTAATTCTAGGATGTATGTTTAACTAGATTGAAAATAGGAATATGATAGAGAAGGGTTTGTAATCCATAGTCATGATATGGGGTCTAAGATTTGGAAAACTAGTGAAGATCATTTATATGATAATTTAGGTCATAATTCTTGCTAAATTCCTTAAAGGTTCGGATTCCATTCTTGGAAGAACTATTCCTGAACATGGCATGAATTTTAGTGACAACCCAACAAATGTTGAGATGGTCAACGATGACAAATTATTTATACCTTTTATCTAGAGGTTTGATGAGAAGAAGCATATAGAGCACTTTACAGAAGTCTTTAGGGGTAGACAACACTTAAATTTGTTTAGCTATAAGGGCTCATTTGGTTGTTGGGATTAGTGATGCCAGAATTGTCTGAATTGAGAAGTTGAATAATTATAAAATTTCAAATTTAGATGACCATTTTTAGAATGGCTGGGACCATTTGGGTCACCTATAATTTATAATAAGAAGAAATATTTTTTCATTTGGTCACATATTTTTGGAATTAGAATACCACCTAAATAAACATATTTTTTAATTTGTTAACATGAATGAATATTTACAATATGATTGGAGAAGGTATAGATTTTCTTGATATAACTATGGGTTTAGTTGTACAAGATAAAAATGGATTGAAATATTAACAAAGCTCTTATGAGTATCTCCACATTTTACTTGATTCCTAAGATTAAGCATTGCTTTGGAGACATTTTGGTTTTGAAATATTTAGCAATATTAATCTCTTTTGAATGCTCCAAGAGTCCAAAATTTTAAATTTAAGTACAAAACAATAGATTTTTACAATTTTAGAGGTATTTACATCCTAATTCTAGAGCTCTACTATTTCTTTGTATTGAACAAAGTTGTCATTGATTATGGTAAAAATTATATCGGTTACCAACAAAGATCTGATAGGAGAAAACAAGGAGCTACAAAAAATTTTCTCAGATGTTCAACATAATTAGTAACCTTAGTTATCAAAACTCCATATTTGTTATTTAAAAAAAAAATGCATATTTAGATATTGAGCTCATATTGAATCATCTAGGACCTCTGACCTACACTATCCAAGTTTATGATAGCAAAATGTCAACCTGTGCATTTTCATGCTCCCTTTCCAAACAAATGAAAATAAAGTAGCCTACCTTATCATTTTGGGAAAAATTTCATGTCACTAAAGAAACTCTCACCATACACAATCAAATTCATTATTGAAAAATCACATAGTTCATGCATTATAATTCACATTTTATTTAATTTTAGCACTTGAATTCAATATAAATAAATGTATGTAGAAATAATATCATGACAAATTAGAAGGAAAAAATTCAAAAATTGAAACCAAAAAGATTTGGGACTTCAAAATAATTTACATTTATCTTATCCCCTAATGCTCATTTTAGTGGAATTGGAATTAGAATGAGAATTTGATCAATTCCACCTATTTCGATGGAAGATTGAATTCCAATTTTGGGGGTAAATGGGGATACCAAATTCTAAATTATCTAAATTCTACTTCTAATTTTGTACATCCAAACATTGGATAAAAAATCATCTAGAATTACTAATGCCAATTCTTTTCTAATTCCGACAACTGAACAAGCCCCAAGGGAATTGGAGTGGTATGCTAGGATTGTAACAACCCCTCCCTAAGAAGATTCTAAACAAGGTTGAATTAAATTGATGCAAGGAAGTTGATCCCTCCCTAAGAAGATGCTTGCCAAGGCTAGAGGCAAGGCAATGCAAGAGAGTTGATGGTACATGAGATAAAAAGTCACAACTCTAGTGCGCTCTAACTTTTTTGATATCTTTTTTTGTTTAGGGTTTTTATTTTTAGTATAATTATGCCATTAAAATTATAATGACCATGATTTAGGAGGGTGATGGTTATAAATTCTCAATTATTTTAGTTGATAATATATTGCAAACTTTGTAATTATTGTGGAAAAGGTTGTTCAGAGTTAGGGTTATAATCTACAAATCTAGATTTGAATTGTTTTTAGTAGACAGGGGTTGTACAATGGTTGTATGGTCCACCAGAATCTATTCTTCTATTTATATGAATATTGTTGAATGCAAACCCTTTTGATTTTTATTACCATGCAAATATCTCTAATTTGTATTCATCTCCAAAACACTAAAAATTACAACTTATAATTACTTACTCTAAAATTACCATCCCTCTCCCTTTTATTGATGTTTTATATGACTATGCAACCAATGTATTACATCTTCACAATGGTTAGTGGGGTAAATATTTTCCATCTGCGAGCCTACAAGAAAAAATGAAATATTATGGCAATGCCTTCTTGTGGCCTTACAAATTATTTTGTGGGACCTAGTTTTTTCATGTGGGAAAGTGAGTATGTTTCATGTGGCATGCATTTGATGTGTAAACACTCTAGTATTGTTGAATGTAATAATTTAATAGGTTTAACCTATAGCTAAGGTGGATTAGTTACAAAGATTTAATAAAAAAAGTAACTCATGATGATTTAGTTGTGAAAATTTTGAAGACACTTCTTTAAGCTTGCAATTGTGCAAGATGGTGACACATGTATGGTGATTCTGCTCTAAGTCTTATCTCCTTGATTAATCTTCTCTAACTTACTCCAATAACTCAAAAATATATCATCTTAATGACATATTGAATATTTTTTTTGAATATGAAAACAAATCTAATCGCATAGTAAAAATAAAGTTTCCATATAATGGGAGAAACACAAATACATAGAAGAGAGTTATAGATCTTCAAGAAATGTTTGAGATGTTATAGTGAGGACTACTCTCTTTTCATTTATTTCCCTTCTATTGGCATTAGACGATATCAAAGATGTTTCAATTTGGTCCCATTAAGTCAAAACCAAAATCCATTTAATTTTATGTTACATAATGGTAGGACTAATACCAAAGATAAATGGTTTATTGGATATTTCATAGAATTATGGTTACGGACAATAATTCTTTTTTCTATCAATGAACATGAGTGGACTGATGAGTGTCATATGTGTAGGAATCCTAACACTCCATTAGAAGATCTTGTAAATACTCCTTGTCAACTAAGGTTATTAGAACATACCAAAGAGCCCTAGTGACAATTAATATAAGTAATTTTACTAGAGCCTTTTGTATCAGTGCTACTAATACTAAGATTGATTTTGATAGGGAACATAGTAATGATGAGGGCCAAAAATGGGTTTTAATGCAAAATACTATACCATGTAACATTCCATTCAACACTAAATCCAATTAAGAGTATTTTAAGGTGAAAGCCATACCTTTACTTAAATAAAATAAAATCAATTTGTCAAATCCTTGTTGTAGTCAAAATGTTCAACAATAGAATTAGAGGAAAAATAATATATTATTTTATATCACCACAGGGAAAATAAAAGAAAAATAATATTTAAAAATTATAAATGCTAATTTATATTGACTATAGGGTTTTAATTTTTTGAGATTTGTTAGTTAATTACTATTCTCCCTAACATGGCTAATCATAGCTTGCTACTTAATTCCTATTATTTGGGGTCCTTTGATTAGTATTTGTCGACAACATTAAAATTTGTGAAATTAAGAATCATGTCGCAATCATGCTACATGCTCAAAATCATATAGAAAACTATTTGCAAGGCACTCAAAATGTTTGAAAAGTTCCATATAAACCCAATAGATGTATTTTTACACATGACAATAAACTCATTAGCCTAACATGGTTTATTAATATTTTCTACTTAATTCGTAATATTTGGGGTCCTCTAATTAGTATTTGACAACATTACATTATTGATAATAGATTTCCACAATCCATGATATTCTACTTATGCTTCTAGGTAAGATTGTGTGTAAAGTTTTTAGCATCAATGTCTCGGATCACACTCAATGATCTAGGATGCTAGATCATTGAGTGTGATCCAAGACATTGATGCTAAAAACTTTACACACAATCTTACCTAGAAGCATAAATAGAACATTACATTAAAATTTGTGAAATTAAGAATGTTGTTACAATCATGCTACATGCTCAAAATCATACAAAATATTATTTGCAAGGTATTTGAAATGTTTGAAAAGTTCATTACAAACCCAATACATGCATTTTTTATGTTATTTTTTGGCAATACATCAATATTGGGTTGATTTAGTTCCTTTATGGAAGATATGGTGAATATTAAAGGCTTAATCAAGGTACCATCTTACTATAACAAACTTATATAATGATTAGAATTATATAGCGTATCTTTTTAAATTAATATCAATCCACTTACAATGAGTTGGAGATGTAGTTTATGAATTAAATGATATTATCATATTTTATTTTGATAGGTGGTTTATCTTTCTTGTTCCAATTGATAAGGAATTTTGAATTATGTTCTTGGGTATATTTCAAATTTATATGTTGTTATTTTGATATTACATGCATATTGACAATAATTCTGCATATTAAGAATTTAAACTATTTATTAAAATGTTGCATGTTAAGGTTCTTTGATGTTTAAATGACATGCTTTATCCACGTTTTCACCTGAATATAAATCTATCTATGCAAACTTTCCTATATATTTATATTTTTCCCTACATTTATATAGTCATCCCCTTGTTGTCCCTATCTCAGAAACTTGGGCAACACTATTTTATTGTTGTCTACTCTTGAGAGACAAGTCAAAATTATGACATGAAATGAGATAACACCAAAAAGGACTTGTAATTTCATGGTTCAACATGAAATTTTATTCGTAACTATTCCAACTGCCATTAGGACCCCATTTTGTGACTGTTCATGCAACCATTGGAACTTTGTTCTATGATTGTTCCTACAGTCGGGAAGAACAAATTAACTTCTCATTTCTTTACTAAGTACAATGCAATTTTGTTATCTAATTTAGTTTTTGATTCATCTAATATGATTATGGTTTTTTTTATATGTTTAAATTTAGATATAAAAAAAAAAAATATTTTATCGCTAAAAATAAATAATAACTTTACAACATAGGTTTTTTTGGGCAAAACTTAGGTCTTCCACAAGAAGAAGATGATCCTCAAGATACAAACCAAGAATATTTTGATTTTGATCTAGATCACATAGTTAATGATGCTTTTGTAGATATTAAGGCTGATGATGATGACCATTTTGGTAATGGTGATGATCATGAGGTAGTTCATTGGCCTAAAGGATATGAAATTGACATTAATCATGTTGAGGGTGGGTCTTGATCTTGATTCGATCAAAAATCCTTATGTATTCCATGTATCATTTTGACTTATGTCCACTATTGGAAATTGTATCATTTATACATGGTTTTGGTCTATTGGCATATTGTACATGTATAATTTAGACAACTTTTTAGTCGACTAGCATATTGAACTTTTAATTTTTTTAAAGAAAAATATCTATATATGATGATCTTATTAGTATTGACTTGTCAATTTATATATGTTGGAAGAATTTTTTTATTTTTATTTTCTTAGGATGAATGTTTTCAAATTCAATTAAATTATAGAAATTTTGGCATGCACCTTCTTGGTGTTGACATGGGTTTCATGATTGGAATAAAACATATTAAATTAGTAAGAAATGAAATGAAAATAAGACACAATTTTAGATGCTAAAAAGGAAGCAACAATGAAAGACAAAAAATATATTAAATCAATAAGAAATGAAATTAAAATAAGAATTAGTTATAAATTTTAAAAATGAACCAAAAATTTAAGCCAAACCAAAAGAAAAAGATGGTGTTAGCAAGGACGAAATAATAGAAGAAATCTAGGTAACAAGGAAAAGAGTAACAGTGGAAGAAATTTTAGAAGAAACAAAAGATGCAATAATAAAAGCTATATTAGAAGAAATAAAATATTCCATAATGGAAGCAACACAAGAATAAATACAAAATGTAAAAAATGAAGCAATAGAGGAAGCAAATGGTGTTATGATTGAAGAAAAAACTAGAAGCAAAACTGGAAGAAAACCATGAAACATAACTAGAAGCAGCAAAGTGAATTACTATGGGAGAAAAAACCAAAGACAAAAGAGAAGCCAAATAAAAAGACAAATGGGAATCCAAATTAGAAGTAAAATGGGAAGCCAAAGTAGAAGCAAACCTAGAAGCAAACCTAGAAGGAAACATAGAAGCAACATTGAAAGTAGAACAAGAAGTCAACACATAAGGAGAACTAGAAGAAAAATGGGAAGCCAATGTAGAAGAAATATAGGAAGCCCAAGTAGAAGATAAATGTGATGTAAAAATGGAAACCAAATGAGAAGTCGATGCACAAGAAAAACTAGAATCAAAATGGGAAGCCAAAGCAAAAGTAAAAATAAGAAGAATGAGTAGCCCAAATAAAAGCAACAAAGGATGTTCTAATAGAATAAAAACTATAACAATAAATCAAAACAAGATGGAAGGTAAAAATAGAAGAAAATATAGGAATTAAAAATGAGTCAAAGTGAATCCAAGCATAACACTATATAGGACATGAAATCTAGTGCATATTCTTGAGTTTTTTCTTTGGCACCATTTTTGGCATAGACATTTCTGTGACATAACATTCAACATTAGGTGAATCTAAAAATATGACATTAATTTTAATGCTTAATATGACACCAAATTATAGAAGCATTTAAGCATCAACTTATCCATCACCTTCAAAGCTCATTTTAAAGAAAAAAATGCAATAAAACTAGATGATATTTTAGGTACTATTAGCATGTTGTATTGTAATGACAAGGGAACATTTATAAACAATGGAACACATACAACACAATATGTAACACCATATATAAGAAGAGAGGTAAAAATAGAAGAATATAAATAACATGCTTAATTCCTTTATCACCTTGCATCAATAGGGAAAAAATGATCATATAAAGAAATCTAGACAATATAAAAAAAGAAACACATAAGAAGGAAGAACATTACAATAATAAACTACATAAATACCACCATGCAAGAGGATCTAATCAAGATATTGCCTACCCACTTTCTTAGTCTATAATATTTAGGGTATATGGTTAACTTGCAAGAGAAGAAACATCAATCACTATAAAAAGAACAATAACAAGTTCCAAATAAGAACCATGTAATAAATCTAGGTCACATTACTTTTTACTTGGAGTAATCGATAATTTTTGGTAAATCATATGTGATAAATCATTATCAAGATGAATAATCTCATATAAATTTTTAGAATCACTAGCATGCATATTATTTTTAGTATTAATAACATCATCAAGTGTATCGTCTTCATCTAGATTAACCATAATATAATCTAAGATACACATATTATTAGTATGCTTATCCTTTTTATTTTTGTTCAAATTCATTTCCTCCACAAGCTCAATCATGTGGGATAGTCAAAGGGAAGTAAAAGGTATATAATATGATGATGTATTTTGGAATACATGAGTGCAAGATTCAACTTTAGCTTGATTTTTTTTATGATGGTCATAAACACATTGATTAAATTTGGTCATGGTAGATACTTGAGATGGGTAAGGATCATTTAACATCATGTCCTTTTCCTCTTTTGATGAGAGAACTTAAGTAACCCCACTAGGTTGAGAGATAACAATATGAGTATGTAAAAAAATGATTTGGAGAAGTCAATAAAAGATGAATAGGCGGAATGAGAAAAAGAAAACAAATAGGATCAATCTTAGTTTGGCTAAGTTCAACAATTTTATAAATTATGAAAGCTTCATAAGAACAAAATAGATAACCAGGATGAGTCGGTGATGTTTGAGAAATAAAATGCCAAAATAATCTCGATGCCTAGAAGGATCATAAAGAATATGGTAAATGGTCATGATATCACCATTTTGGGGATACTTTAGAAATTTATGAAATAGAGAAGCTACAACATGCATAGAAGAGAGCCAATAAAGGCCAAGTTTAACTTGAAATTTATTAGAAGTAGGAATAAAAAAGAGTATAATGTCCATAATTTTACCACAAAGTTCTACAGAGAGATATAGAAGCATGAGGATGATAGAGAAAAATATTTCAAGTTTGAATCCATATATTAGATGTATCATATAAATCCTTTTGAATTTTTTTAATTAAAAATATGATCTTTAGTTATGACATTAACCATGGGAGAAGGGTCAATTATGACACCTAGGCAAGGAATATGATCAAATCTAGTAGTAATGTAAAGAGGACCATCACATTCTTTGATCATCTCAATATGATTGAAGGTAAAAAATGTTTAGGTTTAGATTGAGATTAAGCTTTAGGTCGGACAAGTTCAACATGGTTAACAATATTATTGGCTTCTTCAACTTTATCGTGATAAATAATATGTGTAGATGAAGAAGAGGGTTGGGAAATAGTATTGATAGAATGAAATGATAAAGGATTAGTATAAATTTGAAAATTCTAATTAGGAGGTACCACAAATTTGTTTCCATGATTAACATCAACATTAATAGATATAACATTAGAACCAATGAGATCTTAGATAGTATTGAGTATCATTACCAATTTGATGATGGTATTTGCAAAATATTAAGAATCAAAGGATATAGGAAGAGGTTTGTTTGGATCAATTGACCAGATGAGAGGAAGCTTAATAATGTTAGCATTGAGTAACTTCATCATCAAATTATGAAAATATTCATCCTATGGAGTGTAAGTATGATTTTAGGTTAAAAAAATAGACATGGAAGGAACACCTTTGGTTGCTACTACCACTTGATCATCTACTATATTAGATGATTTGTTAATATTTATTGAGTTATTAGGCTTATCAAAATTATTAGGATGAGATCTAGAATCAATCTTATCAATGGTATTAGGAGCCATTAAAGTCAGTTCTCAAATTGATTCACATAGAGTTGATAATGATGAAACATTGCATATAACTGTGAGAAATACACAAATTTAGTAAGGAGAATCTCATCCCTAATATTTTTTTCAAATTATAAATAAATATGCATTATATATCAACATCAAGAACACAATATAAAATCTAAGAACAGAAATGCTGAAATCTTCCAAAAAATCACTAACCCTGTATTTAACCCCTTGTTTGAAATGCATTAAGTCAATCAAATAAATTTGAAAACCAATATTATTTTGAAAATTTTGAATGAAATACTCTATTTTTTGTTTTAAAATCAATGGGATAGGGAGGTAAGGAACAATACCATCACAAAACTTAGTCATGAACGTAGAGTCATGAGCAAAATCACTACAAAAGTTCATTTTTCTTTAACAAGAGTCATATGAAGATTGTCACCGCTATATTAAGTCTCAAGATATGGGATCTTAATATTTATAGGAATAAATAGATTGAATAATGTTAAAGGAAAAAGAAGTAGCAATTTTTCATGTGGGAATGGTGGATTTGGATTGAGCCAATGAAGAAAGTTGATGTTAAGAAGAAATTATTTGAGGTAGGATATTAGTGGTAAGCTGAGTAGAGGAAATTATATGAATAAATAAATTGGATGTGTTAGGAAATCTATGTGATGTGGAGGAAATTTTTCAAAAAACATGTGACATAGTAGAAGTATTATGAAGAGGATTAGAATATGTAAAGGGAATGTTATATTAGGAAGAAATAGATGAAGTTAATGAAACACATGGGAAACTTTTATGAAGAGTGGGAAGAGGAAGACTCATATTTTTAGAATTGGAAACTTGAATTGAAGTGGTAAAAAGTGGTGGAACATAATTAGGATCACTAGGAATGGAAGTAGAAATTGGTAAGGAAGTTTCAACACTTACAAAAAGAAGAGTATATCTTATCAATTGACAACTATCCAGTAAAGGTTTAACATTGAAATTAATGATATGGGAAATTCTACACAATAGGTGTATAATATGCTCATCATTATGAATAAGTTTCAATAAGGATTCTATGATTATACAATATCAAGATTATGATTTTCTTAAGCTAACCATTTTTCCAAATTCTCTAAATCATTAGTAAGATTTTGGACTTGGGTACAAGGGAGATGTAAGACATCATCATTATCACAAGAAGAATGAGAGGAATTATTTCTTATGGTATTATTAGTATCATGGGCTATGTTTGTCTCACTAAGATCCCTAAGAAAGCAAGAATCATGATCAAAGGAACCAATGAATCTATGACTTATTCTAACCAAGATTCTATAGGTGAGACCCAAAATGATAAAGCTCATGCTCAAAGTAATAAAAAAATAACAATGTAACTTTTGAATATCAAAATTCATACAATATGGATCTAGAAATCGATATTCCAAATGCAATTGAAAGATGAGATATAACTAGAAATTTTAAGGGAAAAAAATGCAATTTTTAAAAAATATTTTAATCTTTTGTGATACAAAAATTAAATGAAAGCATATAAAATAAGCTGATTAGATAAGAAAAATAGATGTAATCACTAGATGAAATATTTTTTTATTTTGATATAATTAATTGATGCAAGAGCATCCAGAGGTATAAGGGCAATCTTGTGTCACCCAAAAAAATGTACTTAGACTTAGTTTCTATTTCATGTCTTTACATTTTTGGATACCCATTTGGCTCAAATAAAGGTTCCAACTCTCATAGTTCAACTATCAGTGCGTTTGAAAATCTTGAAAAAATAGGAGCATGTATTTGGGCCATCATTTCGGTAAACTAGAAGGTGTGAATTGGCCAGATGAATGTAATCATGATTTAGAGCATTCCAGAAAAAGAATCAGGTCAATAGGCCCCACGATTTGAAAGTTATTGTAGTTTTTTGAGTTTTGGAGACCTCCTAAGAATGCTTCAAAGTCAGGTTTGGGGAATTAAATGACCTCGAAAAGGGTCAAAAAATGGGGGACGAGTGAAGCTTGTTCATAGGGCTATAGAGCACTTCAAGAGCTTTCCGAAAATGTAAACGGTTCGTCAATTGGAGCTACGGTTCAAAAGTTATGCCTCCCGGAAGTTCGGTTACCATTTCTGGATTCTTCTAGATTTGCACCAACTTCTAACATAGCTTTCGAAACCTTCTATTTCATTGGTGGATGCCTAATAGCACTTTCTAGAATGTACTCCTAGTCCTTAACCCTTCGGGGTCTATTTAAGGAGATTTCTGGCATTGTAAAAGGCAGTTCGGAGTGGAGTTTGAGAGGAGGTGCTAAAAGGAGAAATATTCTCCAGATTTATGCTATTGTAAGCCTTAGGGCATGTTCTGAAGTTTATTTTCTCTGTACTATTTGTACTAGCTTATTTTCTCAGTTAATATAATTTCCCTTTTCTGTTGTGTCCATTCTATTCTTGGGTTGTGTCCCCATCATTAATATGAATGCAAGATCTAACTAACCATTGAAAATACATCAAATGAATAAAAGGTATCGGTTCACAAAAATGTAACATAAAAATATAGGTGAACAATGTGATGTAATGAATATGTAAGATGTATATAAAGATGTGTATATTGAACCCCTAATTTTAGATGTACATTTGGAAAAGTGAAAGAGAGAAATTTAGTAGTAACATTTCAAAAGGCCCAAATTAGATTAGTGACACCTAAAGAGGATGAAAGGGGTGACAATGCTAAATAAAAGTCATTTTACAAGATATTTAGTAAAAGGATATCTTTCTATAGGATGCTCTTTCCTTTTAATGTTGTGTTATTAGTTGATTTGATTAAGTTTTTATTTAGCGCAACTAGATTAACCAACTAAACTGAAAATAATGTAAAACACATACAAAATATAAGTACATGAAAGGATTAGTTATGAAACATCAAATTAAGCTTTATGAGAAAAAAAAGATAAGAAAAAATCACAATGAGGTCTAATAGGAGAGCCAACTCAATTATGAAAACTGGCTATCGAACCATGCCAAAATATAGAACAAATATGGATGCAAGACCCTAAAACTTATTTTAGTCAATTATAGCATCCAATAAAGGATAAATTATAGGTTATTGGTTTAGTTGGGGTCAAGGATGACCTAGGAGGACCTAGGGTGACCTAGGTTGAAGAAAAAGTTTGTCAACTAGTTGATGAACTAAAGAAAATAAAATAGGAAAATGAAATCCTGAAGAAGTCTAATGAAAGCACCAGGAAGTTGGAGGAACAACTAAAAATTCAAAGGAAGATTGCAAGCACAACCAGACTAGGATTTGAAGGAGTCAACATAATTGAGAAAGTACAGTCTTTAGGAGTGAAAGAATTGAATCCCACAAAGAACAAGGAGACACCTAAGAGAGGTATGTCATTCAGAAAACCTTCTTGTTACTTTTTTGGTAAATTAGGAAATATGTCAAATGTTTGTTGGCACAAGAAAGTAGTGTCTAGTACACAACATGCTTATAGAGGCTACTACAATATTTATCACTTGTATGGACATAATGCATGTGATTACATAGATTTTGTTAATGAGGAAAGTTCAAAAGGTTATTGTTACCATTGTAAAAGGTATGGTTACAAACATAATAACTATAGATCAAATTCTTAATCAAATTAGTCATCTCCATAGATAGGAAGATACACTAAAAATAATAAGAATTCTAGATAGGTTTTCTCTACTACTAGAAATGATGGTCACCTTGCATTCCATTAAAATATGAGGATAGGTTATAGAAAAAGTACTAGACTTGGAACAATACAAGCATAAATTACTTTTGATGTCATAATATTAGTCATATTGCCAACTATTTTTGGGTGAAGCATAAATCCAACCATCAACATGATGGCAACAAAAGAAAAGGAAAGACAATTGACATTGATAAAGTCACCAAGGACTTTACTAAAGTGTGGACCAATAAGAAATAAGATGGCACTGAAGTAAAACCTAAAGTAGTAAGTTCACCAATAAATGATGGGACTTCCCAATTAAGATAAACTAGAAAATCTTAAAGTGGTTACACAAGAAAATTTAGTCTTATATTGGTCCCCAAATTTGAACTAGTTAGTCATGATGAATGATGTATTCAAAAGGGGTCATGCTTTACTTGTTAAGATAGGACAAGTTGTCTCTAAAACTTGACTATTGGATGAGTCATCAAAAATCATTTATTGTACAAAGGTATAGGTAGGTAAGGGAAAAGTTTATCATTAGAACCTCAATATTACTCTTTCTATCAAATCTATAAATAGGAACATCACATAGTGGATATCACTTTTGCAATCTGAGAACTTAAGAGCTTTCATATTCATGAAATCCTAGCTATCAAAAGTGAGACCTTTTTGTAAAAGTCTAGGAAAAGAAGTGATAAGAAACCCTAGAGTCAAACTAGTGCAAGAGAGTGTACAAAAGGAATCAAATCAACATATTGAATGAATAATGGAATAGGAACAATGCTCTATATTGTATAACATTAAACTAGTTGTTGGAAAGGAGAATGATCCACAAGTCTACAAATCAATCTTGAAGAGTGAAAATGAGAAAGACATGATGGGATCCCTATCTTCACTCCCAGGTAATGTGTTACTAGTTAAAGATGTTAGCGACTATCTAAAGGAAACAATAATGGAATTAGGAGACAAGGAAATTAGGTTGAATTATGAGGAGTTTAATGTGAGGATGGATGGAAAATTAGGGCTAGAATCAAACCTAACTATCCATGTAGTGCCTCTCCCATTAGTCATCCTATTGGATGCAACCCTATTGATCTTTTTTTGTTATGAATCATGATTGTGACCATGAGTGGTCTACACCATCAAGGTGTTTGGATTTATGTTTCTATATCAGTTGCTTTGATTATGCTTTTGACTTATCTATGAGATTATGATATGATTTATGATTCACTGAGGTTTGTGCCAGTGCTTACCAAGATCGATGTGGTATCATGAGGTTGTTCTATAATTACCCTGAGATGTGTACAGAGATTGCACTGTGTACTATTACCATGCTACACTGGACTAGGTTCCTATAGTAGTGGATAGTCATGTTTATGACTATGTTCTCTTATGTATGTTGAGTGCCTTTTTAATGTTGTTTAAACAATCATTATTAAATGCTTAAGTAATTAGAAATAGATTGCCCATTTGGATTATTTGGTTATGTGCTGCGAACATTTACCTTGTTATATTTTGATCTGAGAAATATTTGTTACTTATGTTATGTTTTACATTTGAGAGGACTTGAGGGTCAGATGTTATACTTTGATTTTAGTATCATCGATTTTAGACTACTATGTTGTTTAGTTGATCATATTGCATGACGATGCCATTTTGAGATGATAGTGTATTTTATGATGATATCTAGTTATCTAGTATTTGGATATACATCTTATTATGTTAGGTGATGGATTTAATGTTATGGTTATTTACTTCATTCTTACATTGTTATGCTTTATGCAAACGTGAGTGATGTAAATAGATTATTTTAATATTATTAAATAAATGGTTAAATTAGGTGATTTAATGCATTTATTGCTTCGGCTATGTTATTATATGCAATTGCACTTGATCGTGTTGTTTAGTATGTAGGATTTATATCCATGGTAGTGGCAAATGGAGTTAGTGATTCAACCATTCATATTTTACCAATGTCATCTTTGTATGGTCGGCATATCCTTATTTTAATTGTTTTATTAAACCTTTTGGTGATTATTAAATTCAAACTCATTTGCATTATCTGATTAGACCAGTAAGCGTGTCTATGCATTTAGAGGTCCGCATTGACACAAAAGTTATTAAGGAAATTTATGTGTTTTTGGGTTTTCAGGCTTTTTAATTGATTTATTTTAATTTCTAGCAGCTTTTCCATAGATGAATTCCTATTTATAGGAATAGCCTATTTTCGTTTTGGGTCAATTCGAGGTTTAACTAGGTTGCCTAGTTATTTGCCCTAATCAATTATTCACTTGAAAAGTGAATAATTATCCAAAAAGAAATTTAAATTCCTAACTTCTCACTTTTGAATTAGAAAATTGGAGAGTAAAACCCAAAATCCTCTTCATGAGGATTTACTGTTTTGTTCGTTGTGGGAGCTACGGACGTGGGTGTTGGAATGTCTTAATGGGAAGATATCTTCTGAGAGAGGGGGGTGAATCAAAAGTACTAGTCCTTTAACAACTTTTTAACTCATATAACTAAAATCAACATGTATGCATATAACATTAAACAATCATGTGAAACAAACATTTATCACCACATAACACTTGAGATTTTGGTGACCTAGAAACCCTCCAAGAATAAGAAGGTAAAATTGGGCTACGGATGATACCCACGAAATTACTCCAGCAATTGATTTCAACCACTTTTGATGGTTTGCCCTGTTAGAGGCTTGCCCTGTTAAAGGCATTACATTGTGTCAATAGTGACTTGGTTAAAGGATTTACAAACACTTTACATGAAGTGTTACCAATCCTTGATTTCTAAATATAGGCGCTTAATCTTCTTTCCCTAATCTTGATCTCCTGAGATCTAATATTCATTCATGTCCCTTGCTTTGTTTTGATCAATTAAATGTCTAACTGTTGTCTTGTCCACTTAATCCTTTTAATACCAAAGCTCTATAACAACCTTAAAAAGACTCTACAATTCCTTCTTGTCTACAACAACCTTTCAATGGCATCAAGACTCCCCTATAAAGATTAGTGGATCGTTATGCATCCTTGGATAAAGTGTTCCTGCTCAAACCCTTAAAATTCATCGATTGGCTGCATGTAATTCCAATTTTCTGATTAGCTGCATGAGGATCACATAGGTAAGTGGAAGGATTTGATCTTATCTCCTTACCATGTTATGAGCCATGCATAACCATTTTACATCTTAGTTTGTATTGACACAAAATCTTATGCTAATCCTACGTTGCTCGGCACACGAAGTAATACTAATGCTCGAAACCATCTATTCTGGATTTCTTAGCATCCACTGTGTTTCTTGTGTTACTCGGCTCCTATTGATTCCTAAATTACTTCACTCTTATTAAATTTTCAATACTTGGAACACACTATCTTCTGATCTACTCGACACATGTTAAATTCTGTATAGCTCAACATATACTGAAATGTGTTTTCTCGGCAACAACTATAGTTTGCTTGACACTTTCACTGACTCAGCATATAAAGAAATTCTAGCTCGGCTCTCATTGTGTATTTGATATGTATGGTTAAGTGTGTTGACACTCATTTGTCAATCTGATTTAATTGATCAACAATCTCCCCCTTTGACATGAGTGTCAAAAATACTTAACTAATCAACAATCTATCTCCCCTGAGTTGATTATGCCTTGTCATTTCATGAATTTTGATATCTTGTGCCATTTTGCCTAATGTGCTCTATTTCTATGTCCAATATTATATATTTCTCCAATATTATCTCCCTATATATTATCTCCAATATCATCTCCCCCTTTGAATATTATCTCCCCCTTTTTGACACTAATGTTAAAGGGTTCTAAATGGTAATGCCATGCTTGGAAAAAAATGTCTTATTTACCTCAAGGAGTATTTTGAGAGTTGCATCCTAGTTATTCAATGCAATATCTAATGACTTGTGTTGTATTGCAACCTTGAAAGCGAGATCAACAAGTCCTTCATGAGTAGAAATATTTGGTTCTTTCTTCAGGTCTGTTTCTACATATATTTTCTCCTTGTGTAATATTTCCAAGTGAGGAGTGATAGAGGCTTGTATCTGCATCAAATTTTCTTTAATAGTGGCCTCTTTTGCTGATAATGCAGCTAATTCCCTCTGAGTGTGAAGTGTTTGAGCAAACTACTTTTCACTCTGTGTAGGATTTGAGGGTAGTTTCTTGCTGGAGAGTTTTAATGTGCTCTCAAGGTTCAAAATTTTTGAGTTTATTTCTTGTGTGAACGTGGAAAAATCACACAATTTGCTATAAAGGGAAAAGATATTCCCTAATACAATATTTACATTATCTAATTTCTTGGCTAGATCAACCTGTCCCAAAATGATGTTATTGGCTATCTTCTAGTTGAATTTTCCTTGAAACTTCTTATCTGACCATTCCATGAGTTTTGCATTCGTATCATGGTCTTCATTATTTACTTGGTCAACTATATTAGATAGTTGCTCAAGGATTGGCTTGCTTGAATCCAGAGGTTGTAGGCTAAAGGCATCCATGAATATATCTTTGATTTCATTCATTACCTACTTGTATTTGTGGTCTTTCCTCATTGCCTCTTGCCTCCTTCTTTTGTCCAATGCACTCTGTATTTCATTCATCTTTTCCTCATTCAGAGTGCTAGAATCATAATAGGATATTTTAATTTCTTCATTAAGCTGAGGAATGCCATAATGAATGGTCCTAGCTACCATTGTAGAACTTGAGCTTGGTGTACTAAGATGTAAGGTCATCATTTCAGTACTTAGCTTATAACTGGGTTTGGTGGGAGTACCTATTTTTGTTAATTCAACCAAAGTTTGTATTGCAGATTCCTCCTTATCTTGTGTTTCTTCTTTATCCTCTTCTTCTTTCTTGGCTTCTTCTTCTTCTTCTGTTGCTGCTACTGAAGGTATACTTTCTGTCTGGACTATTATACCTGTGACTTCCTCTATTGTTGCACTCGGCTCCTGATGAGCTTGAATGGCTATTCTTGGTGGTGATGGAAGTGGTAGAAATGTAAGCCCAATAGTTTGAATGATTTTAGGTGGTTCTTTTGGTTACACCTTGGATTCTTTGAGTTTTTTTACAGACTTTTGGAGATCATCTACATTGACCAATATGGGACTTGTACACAATTGCGCTTGTAGAGTTGTTTGGTCAAGGATCTTAGTAAGATCCTCTGTAGTTAATGGATTGATGTTTTGACATGTAGCGTCAAAAAAATCCTTAATCTTTATGATCTCTGTAGGTGTGGTAGTAGAGTGAGGTGGGCTAGGAGGTGAAAGTTGTGTGTCTTGCACACTTTTCTGTTCATCAGTACCTTTGTCGTCATCTTTTCCTTCCTCCTCTCTTTCTTCCTTGTGTTCCTCTTCTTCAACCCTTTTATCTTCTTCTGTCTTCTCTTCTTTCCTCTTCCTTCTTTCCTCTAGATTAGCAGCAACTTCTTCTTTGTATTCCTCTTCAAGGACATCTTCAATCGTCTTGTACAAGTTTTCCAAAACTCTTGTGGTTTTCTGTACAACTTCTTCCATTTTATTTTGTAGGATGGAGAATGCCCTATATTTGGGTGTAAACTTAGTGTTATGCCTTTTGATTTCTTGAGTTATATGTTCTTTAGTTAAATTAGGTAGTATGCTTGCTAGGGTTTATTCCCTCATCTCCTTCTCCATCATTAGACAGAAATGCCATCTGTCTTCTACAATTTTAGACAACTCCT
Organism: Cupressus sempervirens; assembly: GCA_028749045.1. Classification (NCBI taxonomy): domain Eukaryota; kingdom Viridiplantae; phylum Streptophyta; class Pinopsida; order Cupressales; family Cupressaceae; genus Cupressus; species Cupressus sempervirens. Next base: position 710,069,859 of record CM053792.1, read on the forward strand.
TTGGCAATTGTCCATCTAGTTCAAGAGGTGTATACTTGAACTATGCCATTAAATCATAGACTGATTCTTCTATGCTATTTTTTTCCTCTTTATTGAACTTATTGAAATCAATCCCTTTTATTTCACTTAAGTCTCTGTTCCTAATCTTTTCACATAATATATCAACTAAAGATTTAGGAGAATGACTTACCTATTCCATATGATCTTCTTCATCAGTATCAGGTTGAGCCACATATCTTTTCCTTTTCCTTGGCTCTTCCTATGCCTTTTTTATTGTCTTTTTCTTCTTTGTGGCTTCCTCTTTGGTCCTTTGTATAGAGGCCCTTGTTGTAGCTCTGGTTTTTGGCTTCTTGGGTGTTTTCATGGCAACTTTGTTTGGTGAAGGCTGAGAAGTAGGAAGTGTCTTTGTCTTCCTTTTGATAACTCTGCCTTTGATGGGTGCTTCCTTGGTTACTTCTTCCTCAGCACTCTCATCTTTGTCTTCACCTTGACCTTGTGATAATTCAAGTGGCTCTTGTTCTGGCTCACCTTCTTCTTCTCCTTCGCTAATCTCTTCTACTTCGCTTGCTGTACTTGATTCTCCAACACCAAATTTCTTCTTTATCTTCTTTACCAGCTTGTCCTTTTTCTTTACTGTTGTGGCTGTCCTAAGTTCTATAACAACTCTTGATTTGACAATGTCATATGTTCCAAATGCCTTTGTAGATTTGTCGATTTCCTCTGCAAGTAATGTTGTGATGGTTGTAGAAGCTTGGTCAACATCAAGCTCATATCCCAATGGTCTAAGCCATCTTATTCTTGGAAGGACTACTTGAATGTAAGTATAATCAATATCAACAAGAAAACATATGTCATTTACATGCTTTTCTACCAGTGAAACTAGTATTCTCATTCTTTTCTTCATTGCATTCTTGAAATCATCAAAATAGATAGACATTTGATCATCAAAGCTATCTCCCATTTGTGCAATGAAATCATTAATTTGATCAACAATGGTTCTATTCTGACTCCAGTTAATTTTTCCAAATGAAGGGAATTCCGTCATTACATAGAAGAACATACAAACCAACATTAAACCAAATTTACATTGTGTTCCCTTGGACTTTCTAATAGCTCCAAGATTTTCATTGATTTGTTGCAACATGAGCTCTACAAGGTCATAGGTGTGGTCTTTCTTTACAAGCTTATATGCCACATCCACTTCTATGTAGGGTACACTATTTAACCTGCTGGATTGATAAAACTTATGTGATATGATACTTATTACAAAGTCTAGGAGGGGATCAATTATGGTATCTATGGTCATGCCTCTATTGTTCCATTTTGCACTTGTGTTCTCAATTGTTTCCTTCTTTTCACTTCTCAATGTCTTTGGCCGATCTAGGGTTGGAAAACTTGTAACCCTATGAACCATCTTCTTGGTAATCTTGATTGGTCCTTGTTCTAACCAGAATGATCCATCATGGATTTTTCTTAGAATTATGCGTATCCACTTGATTTTGAATACGATTGGAAAAACTAGGGCTTTGGTTAAATCCTTCTTCTCTATGATAGAAAACTCATCTTTCAATACAATATTATCATAGAGTTTGTCAAAGGCATTAAAGATTTCCAAGTCTCCTATGGCTCCTATTTTGCAATTATAACACTTTCACACATCCTGGACCATAACAACTTTTTCGAGGATGGCGGATAGGGCACCAACGAGATCATTTTTATATGCAATTTTTGGTATAGGTCTAAACTTAGGTTTCTTAACCTCATTGCTGACAAGTTGAATCTCATGGCTTACTTTCCCTTGGGTCATCTTTGAACTAGATGCCATTTATATCTAAACTAGGATTTAACAATTAAAGCAAACTTCTCAAACTATAAAACTCAGCACCTTAAGGAAATACCTGGATAAATGCTTAGATTGCTTGGGTGGATGTTGAATCACTGCAAAACATTGGTTAAAAGCTTGAAAATCACTCTGTCATGCTCCTGATAATCGCTCTTTGTTTGAAGGCTCAAAAATAAATCGATCTTCAACTTTATGCGACATAAAAACCTTGCATTAAATGCACTTTTGTATCTGTCACTCGACTTTCAAAGATTTTCTTTTAACTCGGCATCCAAAGATAGCTCGACATCATCATTTAAGTTTTAGTCTTAACATCTTGTCTCATGCAAATTTATACTTTGCAGTGCTTCTCCATGGTTTAGGACTGATGTGTGATACTTCCTTATGTATCAACCTTATAGGCTTATCTTTTTGATTAATTGAATGAGAAATGATCACTTGACCTCATGGGTGAAGTGACCCTTTCATTAGATTTACTTGATCCATCCTTTTTCTGCCATGTCTTCTTCATGTCTATTCTGATGTGTTCTACATCAATCTTTTCTTTGCCCTTATTTACTTCAGTCTTGGGTGCCTTGGCCTTTGTTGGACAATTTCTACTGACATGTCCAATTTTTAAGCAACTGAAGCAAGTAGTTTGGTTCAACCATCTCTTATAGTTCCCCTTGAAATGTGGTCTTATGCAATTTTAGGGTATATGTCCATACTCTTGACAATAGTGACAACTTTGCCTTGTATTGTAATCCCAATTGTAATGATGTTCATAGTTATCCCTTCTTATATGCTGATTTAGTGTCCACATAGACTTTGATCTGCATTCAAAAGCTCTATGTCCATACTTTTTGCAATTGTGGAAATGTCCATCAAATCTTTGTGTCTGCGTGACTTTGGACCTGCAATCTTGTGTCATATGTCCTTGCATGTTGCACTTGTGACAGTAACCCTTGTTTTTGGATGTGTTTGGCTGATTGATCCTTCTATTCCTACACACATTAGCAATATGCCCCTTTTTATTATAGTAGTGACAGATGGGTTTAGAATCCTTACCTTTGTCACTCCTTTGCTTGACACTCTTCGATGATTCCCCAACTTCAATGCTGTTGTATCCAAGTCCTGATGTGTCATGGGCTAATCTTGGAGATTTTAGCAACTGTCCAAAGTACTTGATGGCTTCACTTGACTTGTTGAGATTCTCTGTTATTTCTTTTTCTCTATTTAATTCATTCTACACTTGTTCATTCTATATTCTCAAAGTAGAGATCTCAATATCTTTCATATTGAGTTCATGATGAAGGTTCATTATTTGGCTAAGTGTATCCATTTGCATGTTTGAGATCCTTGTTAATTTAGTGAATTTTTCTTCAATTGTGTTTGCAAGATTTATTTTTTCATCTTCCATCATACCTCTATCCTCAACTACTCTTTTCTTTTGTTTAGTGATTTCACATAGCATCATGGCCTGTGATTCGTGCTCTATCTTAAGAGTTCTTATCTCTTCTACTTGAGCTTTGTTTTTCTCCATCAGTTATGCTATTGCTGCATCAAATTCTTTGGAATCTCCTTTTGCAAATACTTGTGTGGTGTTAATCTCCTTTTAGTGAATATCATTTTTGGCTATAGCTATTTCCTTCCTTCTTTTTAAGGATTTTCTCAATTCCTCTCTAGCTTCCTCTACCTTGTGTAGAGCAAGATGCACATCTATCACCTGGTTCTCAATGATCTTACCAAGTTTGAAGACTTCCATTTTTAGATCTTTTCCTCCAATCTGTTAGGCTTCTTTTTGAGAGAATAGAGCTCTAATACCAATTGTTGGAATGTCTTAATGGGAAGATATCTTCTAAGAGGAGGGGGGGTGAATCAGAAGTACTGGTCCTTTAACAACTTTTTAACTCATATAACTGAAATTAACATGTATGCATATAACATTAAACAATCATGTGAAACAAACATTCATCACCACATAACACTTGAGATTTTGGTGACCCAGAAACCCTCTAGGAATAAGAAGGTAAAACTAGGGTGGGGATGATACCCATGAAATTACTGCAGCAATTGATTTCAACCACTTCTAATGCTTTTCCCTGTTAGAGGCCTGCCCTATTAAAGGCTTTACACTGTGTCAATAGTGGCCTGGTTAAAGGATTTACAAACACTTTACATGAAGTATTACCAATCCTTGATTGTTGAATACAGGCACTTAATCTTCTTTCCCTAATCTTCATCTCTTGAGATTTGATATTTTTTCGTGTCCCTTACTTTGTTCTGATCAACTGAATGTCTAACTACTATCCTATCCACTTAATCCTTTTAATACCAAAGATCTATAACAACCTTAAAAAGACTCTGCAATTCCTTCTTATCTAAAACAACCTTTCAATGGCATCAAGACTCCCTTATAAAGATTAGTGGATCGTTATGCATCCTTGGATAAAGTGTTCCTGCTCAAACCCTCAAACTTCACCCATTGGCTACATGCAATTCCAGTTTTCTGATTGGTTGCATGATGATTGCATAGTTAAGTGGAAGGATTTGATCTTATCTCCTTATCTTGTTATGAGTCATGTATAATCATTTTACATCTTGGTTTGTATTGACACAAACTCTTATGCTAATCCTGTGTTGCTTGGCACATGAAGTAATACTGGATTTCGTGGCATCCACTGTGTTTCCTATGTTACTCAGCTCTTATTGATTCCTAAATTACTTAACTCTTATTAACTTTTCAATGCTCAGCACACACTATCTTCTGATCTACTCGGCACATGTTGAATTCTGTATAGCTCGACATATACTAAAATGTGTTTTTCTTGACAACAACTGTAGTTTTCTCGGCACTTTCATTGACTCAGCATATAAAGAAAATTTAGCTCGGCTCCCATTGTGTATTCGGTATTTATGGTTAAGTGTGTTGACACTCATTTGTCAATCTAATTTATTTGATCAACAGTGGGATCATCGTGAGGTTGGGCTCGTTGGATCCAACTTGGGAAAACCTTGGATTGTCGCAATATTCAGCTACTTCTATGGGCTATTTATTTTATGGCTCAAATTTCTATTTTGCCCTTTTGGCTGTGAGGTAGGGCTTTCCTATTTTATTGTTTCTACTTCATTTTTGCTTCTATTTTTGGTATTCATTTGTTTGGAGGCTGAGAACTAGCATTCCCCTCCATTTCTATATGCTATTTCTACTTGGTTGGGTGGCTATGAACATTTTCCTATTTTTCGGGATGAGGGTTTGGAGTTCTACATTGTTATGTTGGCCATTTTTGCATATGGTGTCTAAACTTGATTATTTTTGAATTTTTGGAATTTTTGTGCCCAAAGGCCAAATGGGTTTTAATTTTGAAGTTTTAAATTTTTTTGGGGTTTTTACCTTGTTTTGCATGCCACCCTATTTTCTTGGGTTTTCTTGGCACAATGTGGGTCTTGGACCTTGATGATCCATTTAGATATCAATCATACCACTATTGCACTTTTATGTTGCATTGGGGTGCGTATCACATCTGTACTCCTAACATTGTGGTTGGTTAAGTGATTTTATACCTGGGTTTATGGTTTCTTTTGGACCTTTGTTATTGTTTTGTGGACTCTAAGATTTGTGTAGAATCTATGCTCTTAGATTAAGGCTGGTTGAGTGAGTTCATGATGTTTGGTCTTGTTGCATCATTGGGATTCATGTAGAATCCATACTCCTAGATTGAGGCCGATTGAGTGATTTCATGATGTATGGTTTTATTGGCTTTGGGATTCATGTAGAATCCATCCTTCCTATGTTGCTTTCAATTGGGTGTTATCTTTTGCTTTGTGTTCTCATCCTATCCTTGTGTTATGATCTTCATGATGGTGGTACAAGACACACCAGTACGTGCATGTACATTTATTGGAGGACTTGCAAGTCTCGATCTTTTGTGGTACTTCTAGAAGTTATGATCATTGGGGTTGGGATGGGAGTATGCATGCCCACGGGAATTTGTCATAGGATAAGCATGGGTAGGGTAGGGTAGCATATGGAGGGGGCTTCTATCTCGTAGCCTAGTGATCATTGTGCCTAGAGGGTTGGCGGAGGAAGTTTTTAACTAAGTGATAACTAAATATAATGTGTGATTGGTAATAAAAACTTAAGATAATTAAAATGTGGGGTGCTAGAGCCTTTCTCTTGAGGGATTTTGAATCTGCACAAGTTCAAGCTTGGGCTTTATGATGCCAAGAAAATCTCCATGATGTCATCCCCTACTTAGTATCCTATTGAGTGTCTGACTAGGACCTATACTCGCATTGTCTTAGGTTTTTGGTTATAGCCATCATATTGTATGGCATGAGTGTTAGCCATGGATGTTGTTTTGTGTGTTTTTGGTTGGTTCATTATCTCCATTAGCACAGTGGGTGTGGACCTATGGGTTCTATGTGGTTGGGAGGTGTAGCTACCTTCACCACTACTAGGGACCATTGTACAGAGACAATCTCTTATCCTAGTGCAAACATTGTTGGATGTTTTCACTTAATGTTTTAGGTTTTAGAGTATTCTTTCCTATGATTTATGCTTTCATTGGAATGCTTGGATATCATGTTTAGCTGATGTTAGTTTATTTGATGCATTCCCATATTATGATGTTTAGCATATGACTAGATAATGTGAATTGTTGTATTGGATTATCTATTGCTTCTTGGTTAGCATGTTATATTTTCTTATTATGCTGATTAGCATGTGATAGGTGATGTTATCTACCTTGTAGGATTATCTTATGCTTTACTACTAGCATGTTAGATTTCCTTATGCTTATATTGTAGCATGTTTTAGTAGTGACATCCCTATTACAATAGTATCGACGATCTGTTCAGTGGCTTGGGATGTTACATGTGGGGGATGGCTAGGATCCATCATGGTGTTATGAAGCTATTTGTTGCCCCACTTTTCACCCCAGACCTATGTTGTTAAAAGTGAAAGATTTTGAAGAAATAGTTAGCTCTGGTCTGATTTGTGTCTAGGTCTAAGTCCTCCATAGGTAGGCTATCCTTGTCGGATTTCCCTTTCTCTTGCCCTCTCATTTCTAAGTCACGTGGGTTGGTTCAAAGTGTTGTCATGTTGGGTAAGTGATAGCTCAACCCAGCAAGGATATAATGTTTTCATTGATGATCTTCTCAGATGAAGGATGATTGTGAAGATGTGGTCTCCAGGCATATACAAGGGACTTAATGAAAGTTTTTCTCACATGATTGATGTAATTATAGGTCTGCCAATTTGAAATTTTAGAGTTTCACTCCATGGAGCAGTGTGTATGATTCCGTTGATAAGGCTTCTTTCATCTTAATGTGTACATTGGTTATAAAAATAGAGCTTACAAGTGGAAGGCATTTGATTACATTAAAGCTATGCAGATCAAGAAGATATTAAGTTGTGTTTCTAGATGATTGCGGATAAGGTAATCTGAGCATCATTATACCTTATTTGATATCATTTTACCCAAGGCTTGTGATATTGAAGGCCTCATCTCAAATGATAACCGATTTTGGAAGGGGAGTTCTAAATTAAAAGATGCATTGAAAGCTAATCTTTTGAAGAATTGTTAATACAATGTGAATCAACAAAGTTCATTAGGTTGCAATAAAGATTTGGTGTAATAGTCCTACCTTCAATATATGAATAGTGTTAATATAGAAGGAAAGAAATCTCAATTCATGATTGCAGTGGTATATTTCATCTTGGAGTCTTTATTCTCAATTTTTTTTAGTATAGTCAATCTTTAATTGCATAATGCAAAGATCTAATGGAGAAGCCACAAAGTATAATTCTTTGGAGGATCAAAAATGTGATTTCTAAATAGGGATATGAGTAATATACTGTGCTGATGAGCAGTGATCAAAAAATATATTGATTTAGTGACTGTGTCTTTGAGGAAGGTCTCAGGTTATGGCTCTGGTTCGAACCCAAAGTTCATAGCACCGATGATGCACAATACAAGAGTTAGATGATTAAAAAGATTTGGCTGATATGTCTGACCAAATTCTAATACAAGCTTGTAGGAGACCCATGGTTATACAAAGGATGAATCAGCTTGAGTGTTTTGGGGAATGTGATTGAAGACCACAGAAGACCCACGACCATGTGAAGAGGATTATGCTCTATTCATACACAATACACATTATACAAATGCATTAGAAAAATCTACAGAGCCACCAGTGGAGGAATCATGCAATAATGTCCATAGGTTGCTAAGGAACATGCACTTCACATGATATTAGTATACTAAGGAAGATGCCTCTATTGCTCAAGGTCATGCAGAAGGATGGACATGACATTGCGGATGCAGAATTTTAATACCCAAATCTAAAGCTATAGTCATTAGCCAACAGTTAGTGAAGTTATGGAGACCACGAAAGAAAATCTTAATGTTTCAAAGTCTTTCACATGTGAACAAGAGTTTAATATTTGCCTAGATATATTTGGAGAGTGAAGACAAAGTACATGGGTTGCGATAGAGAAGACATGGTGGGAATGTTTGACCAAATGCCAATACCAGCCTAAGGAAGATTCACAAGGAAGCTCATGGCATATGAGTTTATATTGCTTGTAATCTGCATATTCACATTGTGTGAGTCTCCTACATCATGTTGTCGAAACATCTTCTCAGGGATAAGTGTCTAGAGTTGTTCAGAACCATAAGGGATCTACAAACACATAATATAGGCCTACATGAGGAGAATGCAATAATTTGTTTGACAGTATGCCTTGTGTGCAACATCATTTTCCAAAAAGAGACATATAATGATCAGTGAGATATAAGTTCTCGTAAAAGTGCAGGCTCGTGGGATGTAAAATAGTTACCAAAGCTCATAAAAGTAATGGATTTCCATCGTGGATTGATCACTCCAACATGTTGAGATGTCTCTAATATTGAGAAATTTGCATATAATCTACTGACAAGTCATAACATTTGAAGAGGCACGTGTCTTGATGAAGTTAAAGAGGGATTGATCATTTGTAAGTGGAGAACATATTGCTTTGATCAAAGAAATCGAGCTATCTCATATTCATTTCAATAGCATAATAGGCAGACATTGACAATATCAATTCTTCCATGATTATGAGCTGGTGGCTATTCGAAGAATATCATCTAGAATTATGAGGGATATTTTAAAATTAAATCATAGTGATTCAAAGAACTATTCAATTCATCCTATTGAGAAAAAGAAGGTGAAAGGGAAGAGTCAATTTCTTCCCTCTTCCTTATGTTTTGAAACCATTTGATTCTGTGCCTTTTGATATTCATGGAAACTGAAAGATCATGAGTTCTTATGAACTCTATGTATTGCAAAACTCTATAAATATTGGAGGAAACAAAATGATAAAGGGTCGGCAAGTTATTGGTGTAAAAGGCTTGATATTGAAAAGCTAGTAAAAGAGTGTTTTATGTTAATAATTTCTATTTCATTTAGTTAGCTTGTTGTTTCTATGCGTCTTTCTTTTAAATCTGAATTGTAGGAAGAAAGGAAGGATGTTTCATTCTTTTTGTAATAAGGATTTGAATTAATCACAGTAGGATGTGCTTTGTGAGATTCAAGGAAAGATTTTGGAAAAGTTCTTAATCATTTCATTTAAATTTATGTAGATAGTTGCTGAGTTATGAATTCATAGGATTTTTTGATCCTATAGCTTAGTTTGTAGATCGGTATGTATTTTCTTGCCTGAATTAAGCTCTGGTTAGACTTAGTTCAGTTAGCCTCTTCTACTCTCAAGTTAAGAGCATACCCTGAGTTAGATGTAGAAACAAAAACATAATTCTTTAAAAATCATCCACATAGGGAGCTGTACCTATAAATTTAGAGAAAAGTTGGTAATTAGAAGATGTTCAACATTCAGGCATTGAGAGTCATATCATTACTAAGAACAAGAAGGAAAAATATTTTTACCAATAGAATTTTTTTTGGCAACTCTATTGGGGAGATAGAAGAGAAGATCTGTGCTAGAGATTGTTTTCTTAGTCTTATTATTATTATCTCTGCTAGAGATTGGCGACTCTATTTTTTAAAGAATTCTATTTCATATTAGATTTTGAAGAATTTGAAAGGTTCTCATTATTCAGTTACCTAGCTTGTGTTTACACAACAAAACTTTGGTGACTAAGAGGAAAGAACTCATTGATTTTTCAAGCTTCAATATTTATTTTCATTGCTTCTTGAGCAATTGGCAACTCTATTCTCAAAGAACCCCATTTACAAGGTTTTCTATTGTAGAGCCTTGGTGTTAATTGAAAAGGTCAGAATACTAATGCTCACAATTAGTTGCTTTACCTGTCATGAGGAAAATGGTGCAACCTCGTGAGGATATAATTCTAATTATAGAAGAGCTAGTGAAGTTTTGAAAGAAGGAGAACTAGTCGGAAAGTTGGCCGCTGTGGTACAAAGACAAATATAGAATTAGAGGCTAGCTCAAGCACTAATTCAAACATTCAGTTACCCACAAGATTGAGGTAACATCATCCTCTTTCTCATTAATTTGATGAAATTTTATGTAGATTTCTGTCACTCTATTGTACAAATAATCTCAGAGAATGTATTGAGGATAGAATTTTCTAAGGAAAATATTAGGATATGGCTGCACCTTGGGTAGTTGCTACTGGGCCACTTAACTTTGAAGCCTACCATCCTCTTCCTTTCGATTCTAGAAAGAATATACCTAAATTCACAGGAGATGGGAAGGTTACTACAGATGAACACATAAAGGCATTTTTCACAGCTATAAATATTTTAGGAGTTAATCATGAAGAATTTGTAGTCCGGTTATTTGTTGAAACTCTTATTGAAGTGACTGTAGACTAGTTCTATCATTTGGCTGATGGATCTATTATGAGTTGGAATACAATGAGAGCAGCTTTTGAGGATCATTTTAAAATTGCTAAAGATGAACATGCTCTGTTGGGTTAACTAATGTCAGTGAAGAAACTACCTTCTATGAGCATGAGAGACTTTGTTGCTAGTTTTAATAAGATCACAAATAGAATTCCAGTAGAAAATAGACCTATAGTAGGCAAGCTGAAAATATTTTTCATCAGTGCTATGCCTCCTGACATACGCTTTGAATTAAGAAGGTCTAGACCTACAGATTTGGAGGCAGCTCAAAGAACTGCTATAGAATTAGAGGATGATATGATTGTTGTAGGAAAATGGAAACATGAAATTCATCATAAGGCCAACACCAGTGATACTACTTTACAGGAAGAAATGATTCAAAAGTTGTCCAATGAACTAATTGCTTTGAAAAGATAGCTCCCAAACTTCAAAAATCCATATCAAAGAGGTTTTTTAGAGTAGGATCGTGAATGTAGTAATGAACCTTTGCAGTTGCTTGGACCACAATAGAGATTAGAAGTTGAAGCTCCACATGAAAGGGTGAATGGTAGTTAGACTACATCATATTCCAATGACAACTTTGGAAATTTGTTTTTAGAATATGAATCAGACTTAGAGAAACAAGATGCAAAGGTAGCTATTAATTCAAAAGTTCCTCCAGCAAGACAAAGACAACTGGCATCTAAAATGCATAGCATTGAGGTACATTCTAAAAAGGATGTTTTGTTTTCTCCCATCTTCCCTGCTTTAAGAGAACCTAAATTTTCTTCATCCTTGGTATTACCATGGATGAGCCATCATAAAAAGCATTTCCAGCCTGAATCAATACAAGGAGAAGAAAAGGTTGTTTTTATTCCTTGTTACTCAACAATATTTCCTTTGGAATCATTAATTACACCTTTAGATTCTTCATTTGAGGTTGAAAAGAAGACCTTCTTTCCTAAGGATGAACATAATGAGAAGATTTTGGAAAATGCTATGTCTATATCTGAAATTAAATTTCAAGAGCACACTACAAATAGTTTAGATGTGATTAAAGAAGATGTTCAAGAATTATCTTTTTCTAATAAAACTTACAAATTCAATCAAGAGGAGGTAGTTCCTACAGTAGATTGTAATTTGGATGCTTCCCAAGAACTTATGAATGTGAATCTAGAACCATCTTTAGTATTGCAAATAGAAAAATCAGTTCTAGTTCATCATGCTGAAATTATTGAAGCTAAAGAGATTTCTTTAACTACTACAAAGAGTAAGGAGTTGATGATTGAAGTAGAGGACAATTCTGATCATGGACAAGATGAGAAATCACTTCTTTTAGTTTAATCACTTGAGGTTGTAGAAAGTTTCCCTAAGGTATGTGATGTTGATATCACTAGTCAAGTTATCTCAAAAAATGATATGTCTCAAGAGAACATTAAAAAAATAGCAGACATACATACTAGTGATAACACCCATGATACTGAAAATATAGGCCAATTTTTTTTCCTAACTACTAATGAATCAGTCAAAGCTAAGGAGGATAGAATTAGTGAACATAACGATGATTACTTTTTGATGGATGGTTTGATGTTGAGTGACAATAAAGTTCAAAATTATCAGGAAGGTCTTAGTCCTAAAGAGAGTATGTGTTATGAAGATAATCCAACATTCAATTGGTCTCTGTTGCAGCCAAAACATGAAAGTATAGAAACCTGTCATGAAGAAGTTTATGATGAAAAATGGTTATTTAGCAAATTACCATTTCTTGAAAGGTTGCTGAATTGGTCCTATTCTCATAAAAGTAAGAGGTTTCTAACGAACTTAAAGAATTCATATATATGCAAGCCTCTATTTCGTAAAGGGTCATATTTCTCTCAGCCTATAAATGGCTTTGCTTGATCAATGTAGGATTCTTCTCATATAAGGTTTTCTAGTTTTTCCCACCTTATATGAGATCTTTTTGTTGTGTTTAGTTTGTTTTATTTTCTTTCCTATTTTGTTGTTTCCTTTGTTAAGTTTTGTGGTGTTGTCACCCTTTTTGTTTACTGGCCTATGAAACCAGAGATTTAGGATTCCTTGCTCAAACATGGGAATGTTTAAGTCCCCAGTCAGAGCTAGCTATTGCCCCACTTTTCACCCCATACATATGTTGTTAAAAGTGAAAGATTTTGAACCCATAGTCATGTCTGGTCTGATTTGTGTCTAGGTCTAAGTCCTTCATAGGTAGGCTATCCTTGTCAGATTTCCCTTTCTCTTACCCTCTCATTTATAAGCCGGGTGGGTTGGTTCAAAGTGTTGTCATTTTGGGTAAATGATAGCTCCTAACCTAGCAAGGATATCATGTTTTCATTGATAATCTTCTCAAATGCAGGATGATTGTGAAGCTATGATGTCCAGGCATATACAAGGGACTTAATAAAAGTTTTTCTCACATGATTGATGTAATTATAGGTCTAGCAATTTGAAATTTTAGAATTTCACTCCATGGGGCAGTGTGTACGATTCATTTGATAAGGCTTCTTTTGTCTTAATGTGTACATTGGTTGTAAAAATAGAGCTTGCAAGTGGAAGGCATTTGATTACATTAAAGCTATGCAGATCAAGAAGATATTAAGTTGTGTTTCTAGATGATTGTAGATAAGGTAATCAGAGCATCATTATACCTTATCTGATATAATTTTACCCAAGGCTTGTGATATTGAAGGCCTCATCTCAAATGATAACTGATTTTGGAAGGGGAGTTTTAATTAAAAGATGCATTGAAAGCTAATCTTTTGAAGAATTGTTAATACAATGTGAATCAACAAAGTTCATTAGGTTGCAATAAAGATTTGGTGTAATAGTCCAGCCTTCAATATATGAATAGTGTTAATATGGAAGGAAATAAATCTTAGTTCATGATTTCTAGGGTATATTTCATCTTGGAGTATTTATTCTCAAAATTGTTTTAGTATAGTCGATCTTTAAGTGCATAATGCAGAGATCTAATGGAGAAGCCACAAAGTATAATTCTTTGGAGGATCAACAATGTGAGTTCTAAATAGGGATATGAGTAATATGTTGTGCTAATGATTAGTGATTAGAAAATACATTGATTTAGTGACTATGTCTTTGAAGAAGCTATCAAGTTATGGCTTTGGTTTGAGCCCGAAGTTCATAGCACTGATGATGCACAATACAAGAGTCAGATGATTAAAAAGATATGGCCAATATGTCTGACCAAATGCTAATACAAGCTTGCAGGAGACCTATAGCTATACAAAGGATGAATCAGCTTGAGTGTTTTGGGAAATGCGATTGAAGACCATGGAAGACCTACGGCCACGTGAAGAAGATTATGTTCTATTCATACACAATACACATTATACAAATGCATTAGATAAATTTGCAGAGTGACCAGTGGAGGAATCATGCAATAATGTCCATAGGTTGCTAAGGAACATGCACTTCGCATGATATTAGTATACTAAGGAAGATGCCTCTGTTGCTCAAGGTCATGGAGAAGGATGGGCATGAGATTGTGGATGTAGAATTTTAATACCCAAATCTAAAGCTATAGTCATCAGCTCGCAGTTAGTGAAGTTATGGAGACCATGAAAGAAAATCATAATGTTTCAAAGTCATTCACATGTGAACAAGAGTTTAATATCTACCTAGCTCTGTTTGGAGAGTGAAGACAAAGTGCACGGGTTGTGATAGAGAAGACATGGTGGGAATGTTCAACCAAATGCTAATACCAGCCTAGGGAAGATTCACGAGGAAGCTCATGGCATATGAGTTTATATTGCTTGTAATTTGCAGATTCACATTGTGTGATTCTCTTGCATCATGTTGTCGAAACATTTTCTCAAACATAAGTTTCTGGAGTTGTTCAGAGCCATAAGGGATCTACAAACACATAATATAGGCCTACATGAGGAGAATACAATAATTCTTTTGATAGTATGCCTCGTGTGCAACATCATTTTCCAAAAAGAGACATATAATGATCAGTGAGATATAAGTTCTCATAAAAGTACAAGCTTGTGGGATGTAAAATAGTTACCAAAGCTCATAAAATTAATGGATTTCCATCATGGATTGATAACTCCAACATGTCAAGATGTCTCTAATAGTGAGAAATCTGCATATAATATATTGACAAGTCATAACATTTGAAGAGGCACATGTCTTGATGAAGTTAAAGAGGGACTGATCATTTGTAAGTAGAGAACATATTGCTCTGATCAAAGGAATTGAGCTATCTCAGATTCGTTTCAATAGCATAATAGAAAAACATTGACAATATCAATTCTTCCATGATTTTGAGCTGGTGACTATTCAAAGAATATCATCTGGTGTTATGAGGGAGATTTTAAATTAAATCACAGTGATTCAAAGACCTATTCAATTCATCCTATTTAGCAAAAGAAGGTGAAAGGGAAGAGTCAATTTCTTCCCTCTTCCTTATGTTTTGAAACCATTTGATTCTGTGCCTTTTGATATTCATGGAAACTGAAAGATCATGAGTTCTTATGAACTCTATGTATTGTAAAACTCTATAAATACTAGAGGAAACAAAATGATAAAGGGTCGGCAAGTTATTGGTGTAAAAGGCTTGATATTGCAGAGCCAGTAAAAGAGTGTTTTATGTCAATAATTTCTATTCCATTTAGTTAGCCTATTGCTTCTATGCATCTTTCTTTTAAATCTAAATTGCAGGAAGAAAGGAAGGATGTTTCATTCTTTTTGTAATAAGGATATGAATTAATCAGAGGAGGATGTGCTTTGTGAGATTTAGGGAAAGATTCTAGAAAAGTTCTTAATCATTTCATTTAAATTTATGTAGATAGTTGTTGAGTTATGAATTCATAGGATTTGTGGATCCCATAGCTTGGTTTGTAGATCAGTAAGTATTTTCTTGCATGAACTAAGCTCTAGTTAGACTTAGTTCAGTTAGCCTCTTCTGCTCTCAGGTTAAGAGGATACCCTTAGTTAGATGTAGAAACAAAAACATAATTCTTTGAAAATCATTCACATAGTGAGTTGTACCTATAAATTCAGAGAAAAGCTGGTAATTAGAAGATGGCTTTTCAACTTGTAAGTAGATGTTGTTCAACATTCAGGCATTGAGAGTCATATCATCACTAAGAACAAGAAGGAAAAATCTATTTACCAACGCTATTGACGGTTGGGAGGAACTGTGTACTTAGTTTGGTTGTTCAGTTATTGTGATGTTATTTGTGTACATTGTGATGTTGTTTATGTTCATTGTGATGTTGCTTTCAGTGCATTCTATTATTTCTATGTTTTAGATGGATAGATTTTCCTCCTTCTTGATTCCTTGGCAATATGTTGATTATGCACTCGAGTGTTCACTCCTCAATTTATGTGGATCTGGTACTCCCTAGTGTGGAGGTTTTGAACTCAATTTTTCTTTTTTTTTCCCCTTTTGTGTTTTCCTTATGTGTTTTTGTGTTTCCATGGGCAAAATTTTATCAGCATGGTGCGACACAAAAATATATCACACACCCATTAAAACTTTATTGTGCGTCCTCGGATTCTATCACATGCCTCTTGGAGAAATATCATGTGATACTAGAAAGTATTGCACCTCCTTGTGAGAAATATCGTACGACACCCTTAAAGTGTTGCATGCCTTTGGGAGAAGTATTGCCCAGTTCTTAAAAGTATCACCCTCCTTTAGAAATGTCACACGATACTTTTCTATGCTGTATTAAAGTATCACCTGGTTTTTGTAAAAACCTATGCGGGTGGGTAGCGAGCACTTTTTGGTCTAGTTCAAACTTTTTGAGAGTTGATTTGGATACCCTCTTCTGTGTATTTCAACCCTATGGTGTTGCTTTTTTATTTTTTTTGTGTGTGTTTTAGTAGTCTATCTATTGGGGTTTAAAATATATCGTTTAAGTATAAGTTGACATATATTTAATTCCTTAAGATACATTTTAATATATGCGACGAATCTTTTGAGATAGGTTTCAGACCTCTCAAAGATGAGATAAAGATTCTAGAAAATTTTAGGGCTTTAGAAATCCAGACTTAGCCAATTTTTAGGGCTTCAAGATTTTAGACTTAGCCAAATTTTAGGATTCTGCATTCTACCTCTGCTTGGTGTTTTTTTGTTGTGTGGTTGTTTCTTCGAGCCCTCATCTTGTGTGTGGTTGTTGTTGGCTTTTATTTGCATGTGTCAGTTTGGTAGTGGCATTCAGAGATCTGTTGGTTGTCGAGATTGTGGTGAATTCTTCCATTGTGATCTTTGTGATCCTTGTATGATGTTGTCATGTGTATTCATACTTGTAAAAAAAATAAAAAATCTTGGCTTGTATTTCATCCTTGTTTCCAAGGATCTCCGAACATGGCATCACAATCCAACCACTTGCAAAGTAAACACAATGGAAGAAAAGAGAGAGAACAAAACCAAGGAAAGAAGAAATGATAAGGAATCTATAGATTCATCAACTTATCCACAAATATTCCTAGTTGTGAGGCCTTTTGGATTATGGCCAATACAATGATTAGATATACATAAAAATGCATCCACCACAATACAACTATGATCACATATCCTAATTATAGTTTTCTAACTTCTATAATTCCTCTACTTGGCCTCATCATTCCTCTAAACCTAAACTAGACTCACTACTTATACTTGCCAAAATGACTTATAGAAGATTTTAGATCTATAAATAAGAGAAGGCTGACCTTATAATAGTTTTTACACATCCTAATGTACAATCCTTGCATTAAATGTAAGAATCAAATTAAATGAGCAAGTTGGCTCTCACTAAGAACCAACACAGACAAACTTAGTTAAAGAAGGAACTGAGCATCAACAATCTAATGACTTCACTCGACCCTTAAAGGAACTCAAAAACCAAAAAAATTGACCAAGATAGGCACTCAACTACCAAAGGAATCAGCTAAAGTAGAAACTAATAATAAGGAACTCAGTCATTATTGTAACTTGGAAACAATTGCACTCAGCCAATACAAGAACTTGGAAACAACTGATAGAATGAACAAAGATGAGAAGGGTAATGAGGTAACCCAAGATGCCTTTGCATCAGACAACTAAGGTTGAACGAAATGATTCTCTTGAATCATTGAGATGTCACCCCTCGAGATGAATCCAACTTAGAATATAAAATCTATGTAGCATCTTCAACCGGTCTATTATTTCACTTCACCAAATACTCAAAGTAACTCTTTCCTCTTGTTCTCTTGCTAACTCTCTAATATAATATCTGTTCAACCTCTTCAATCTACTTCTTGGGATAACCATTTGGTACAACAACTTTATCATCTAATTCATGATACTCATACAAATTAGAAACATTGAATATAGGAGATATATCCATGTCATCAGGTAACTCAACTTTGTATGCATTCCATAGTCAAATTTCCTCAAAATCTTACAAGGTCCAAAATTCTTCATTTTTAGATTACTATATGTTCCAATAGGAAATCTATCTCTTTTAAAATGAACCATCACCTCATCATGAACTTCAAAAGCATGGTGTCTTCTAGACTTGTTTGCATTCTCCTTATACTTCTTTATTCCAACCAAAACTTAACTTCCTCGTGTAAATATTTCATAAAATTAGTGAACATTTCTCCTTAAGCACTTTTGTTATCTCCATTAGCAATATCCCTTAAATATAATACTCCTATAGGATGTATTCTAGTAATAATATGAAAAGATTTTTTCCTAGTATCCTTTTCACATAATTATTATACGCAAACTTATCTTGTGCCAATACCATTTCCCAATTACTCATCTTATCCCCAACTAAACATTTCAAAAAATTACCCAAGCTTCTATTCAAAACCTCTCTCTATCCATATGTTTTTGGATGGAATGTAGAACTAAACTTCAACTCAATACCCATCTTCTTCCATAAAGTCCTCCTAAAATAGCCAACTAACTTGCTATCTCTATCAAAGATAATACTTCTTGGTAATCTATGCAATCTAACAATCTCTTTAAATAAAATCTTTGCAACATGCACCACATCAAATGTCTTCTTATGTCATATGAAATGTGCCATCTTAGAAAATCTATCCTTAACAATAAATATAGAATCATATACTCTTACTGTCTTAGGTAATCCAAGAATAAAAACCATACTAATGTCACTCCAAGGTTTCTTAGGAATAGAAATAGGCATATACAATCTAGTATTCTAATTTTCTCTTTTTGCAAATTGAGAAATTCCACAATTCCTTATAAACTTTTGAACATCCTTATACATATGTGGCCAATAATACTTGCCTTTAAGAAAAATCAATGTCTTATCAACCCCAAAATGTTCAATTAATCCACCACAATGCTTTTACTTAACCAAATTAACTTTCACAAAACTTCTTAGTATACACAATAAAATTGCTTTGAATAACATACCTTCTTGGATAAAATAATATTCATACTTACTCAATTGATTTGATAGATTAAGTGCTCTATCTCTTTGTGTGTCTCATAAAAATTTGGGTTAGTATCATACAACTCCATCTCATCAAAACCAAGAACTTCAATTTTCATCTTGTTCAACAGAGAATGTCTTCTACTCAATGCATTTGTAACTCAGTTAGTAACTCCATTCTTGTGCTTTATCACAAATGTGATACTCTACAAGTACTCAACCCACTTCATATGTCTCTAATTCAACTTATGTTGACTTTCAAAGTACTACAAAGCCTTATGATTAGTATACAACAAAAATTCTTTAGGAAGCAAATAATGTCTCTACTTTTTCAAGGATTGAACAATAGCATAGAACTCTTGATCATACATGTAATACTTTTTTTTGCATCATTTAATTTATCACTAAAGAAAGCAATAGGTTTACCTTCTTGACTCAACACAACACCTATTGCACTACCAATTGCATCACACTCAACTTGAAATACCATATTGAAATAAGGTAAATCCAATATAGGTAACTAAGTAACCTTTTTTTTCAAACTCTCAAAATTTTATCAGCTCCATGTGTCCTCTTGAAATCCTTTTTATCTCCTTTCATAGTCTCAGTCATAGCATTACAAATAGAACTTAAATTCCTATGTATTTTCTTTAGAAACTAGTTAAACCATGTAATGATCTTACCTCACCTATATTCTTAGGTGTAGGCCATTCAAGGATTACTTTAACCTTCTCAAGACCCATTCTCAAACCATCATCTGAAATGAAAAAAATCCCAAATACACAATCTCCTCTTGCATAAATCAACACTTCTTCAAATTAATCAATAACTTCTCCTCCTTCAATCTCTATAGTACTTGTCTAATGTGTTGAAGATGTTCTTCCTTAGTCTTACTAAATATCAAAATATCATCCAAATAACCAATCACAAACTTACTCAAAAATCTTTTTAGGACCTCATTCATCAACCTCATGAAAGTATTTGATGCATTAGTCAAACCAAAAAGCATAATTAACCACTCATACAAACCTTCTTTTATCTTAAAAGAATTCTTCCACTCATCACCTTCTCTAATTATGATATGATGATAACCACTCTTAAAATAAATCTTGATAAAATATTTGGTTCCACTCAAACAATCCATTATGTCATCCATCCCCAACATAGGAAACCTATATTCTGCTATTATCTTGTTAATATCCCTAGAATTAGTACACATTATCCATTATCAATTTTTATTAGGTACCAATATAGCATGTACAACACATGGACTCAATATTTCTCTTGCCAAACATTTTCACAATAACTCCTGCACTTGTCTATTAAGTTCTTCATTCATAGTAGGTGTCAATCTATATGGTTCTTTATTTGAAAAAAAGTAGCTCTAGGAATTAGATCCATACATGACTTATATTACTTACTAGTAGTAAACCATTAGGGATATCTTCTACAAAAATCTTTTTGTACTTATTCAAAAAGTTTCTAATAAGTGGCACTCAGCTAACACTATCATCTTTTTCTATTACTTGACCTCTACTGTCTTTTGTTTCTTGGTCATTAGTATTTTTTGTCACTCAATTGTTACTATGACAACTCAATCCTCTAGGAATTACAACAAAGAAAACTTGGTTCTTCTTCATCTCCTTTTAAAATTATTTCCCATTAATCATACAAACTCTTAATAGTTGTACAATTTAACTCATCTAGAACTTGAAATTAAGGCAACAACGTGTTCTTGAATCAATTTACCTGAATAGTATATTGATTCAATCTACGATCATACACAACATTTATATCATATTTCCGAGGTCTACCTAAAATAATGTGACAAGAATCCATAGGTATAATATCACAAATTAACTTCATCAAAGTAGTTTCTAATTTTGAATTTCACAACACATTGCTCACTTGCCAAAAACTTATCCTCATCCTTGATTCATGAAAAATAATAGGGTTTAGGATGCCTTAACCTTTCCAACTACAACTTTGTATCCATCTCCTTAGATGAAAAGTTTTATGAACTCCCACTATCAATGATCATTTTGTAACATTTTCATTCCATCTTACATCTAGTTTTGGAAAAAAATGACCTCAAGATAGGTTCTTCATCAAATTTTTCACTACAGAAAGTTCTCCTTACCATCAAATTTTCTCTAGTGTTAGGAGCACTTAGATGATTCATAAATTCACCTTGAACTACATCATTTATGTTACCACTTTAACTCTCACCAAAGTATTTAGACTCAAAGGATCTATGCCATTCTTTACCACAATAGAAGAAATTTACATGAAAACCACCTCTAGTGTAAGAATTATCTCTTCCTTGGTATGAACTAGTACCTCCTTGACAATAATTACCACCTTTCCGCTATATATTTCCTTTATCTTTACTCTTCCATTTAGATTTACCCTTATCTTGCATAGAATTTTCAAATCTTCTACTTTCTCCATAAGACCTACCTCTACCTCTCCACCTTTTCTCATGCTTCTTTGTCAATATTTCCTTATCTTTTAGAGCATATTGATATACCTACTCCACCCTATCTAATTCATAAAGCTTATCTTATCCTAAATTCCAAATCTAAAACCATTTAGGTACCTAGATACTTTCTCTACCTCATCATCCACATGTCTAGATCTCATGTCCAATCTATAGAATTCCTCAATGTACTCCTTCATAGCTAGGTCCTTTTGTATCATATTTTGCATCTTCCTCAATAGGAAAACTTGGTAATCAAGAAGAAGGAACTTCTTCTTCACCTTGTTCACCATTTTCAACCAGGTTCTAATCTTTTCTTTCCTCTTCTTTGTCTATTAGTTTGCAAATTCTCCTACCATAGTAAGGCACATCTTTTCAACCTACAAATTGCAATATTCACCTTCCTATTATCAAGAGTTCTTTAAAACTCAAAGAAATTCTCCATATTAGAGATCCAATCCAACATAAAATTAGTATCTAAATTTACATCATAAGGAAAAAATTCCATAGTAAGCTTTGAATGTGCCCTAGACAATACTCTCAACAATATTTCCTCATCATGATCTTCTTCAAGCTCTAGATTAGGGTTTGGTGTCACTACTTCATCATCACTCACATCATCAAGATGTGCTTCTCTCCTTTGGGTTGTCTCCAAAACATCTAATATGGCTATAATCTATCTCAACATGTCTAATATGGCATTATCACCATTTCCTCTACCTCAAAGCATTTTGACAAACATGTCCCTACAAGATTGTAACCCTTTGCAAGTTATAGGTCAAATCCATAGGTCTTACACCCTACAATAAATACCAATTAGGGTTCTACACAATCCAATCTCCATAAGGATGAACCTCAAGCTTTGAAACCGCATGATGTAGGGAAAAAATAATGCTAGAAGTACACCTAACTATCCAACCACCTTGCAGAGTAAACATAATGGAAGAAAACATGAAGAACAACAACAAGGAGAGAATAAATAGAAATGGCTTTATCGATTCATCAAATTATCCACAAACATTCCTAGATGTGAGGCCTTCAAATTTATGGCCAATACAATGATCAGATATACATCAAAATAAATCCAACATGATATAACTATGATCAAATATCCTAATTATAGTTTTCTAACTTCTACAATTCCTCTACTTTGTCTCATAATGCCTTTAAATATAAACTAGACTAGCTACTTATACTTTCCAAAATTGCTTATAAAATAATCTTGATCTTTACATAAGAGAATGCTAAACTTATAATGGTCTACACACATCCCAATGTACAATCCTTACATTAAATAAATAAATCAAATTAAATGAACAAGTTGGTTCTCACTAAGAACCAACACAAGAAAATTTTTTTGAAGAGAAAATTGGGCATTAGCAAACCAACAAGCTCACTCAACACTTGAAGGAATTTGACAACCATGGAAATTGGCCAAAGAAGGAACTTGACTATCATAGGAACTTGGTCATTATTATAACTCGACAACAAATGTGCTCAACCAATATAGGAACTCAACAACAATTGATAGAATGAATAATGATGAGAAGGATAATGAGGCAACTCAAGATGCTCTTACATTAGAGTTCTATATCAAAAACTAGTGGAAACCATTTTTTTTAGATATGGAGGAGGCAACTCTATCCCATGCAATGGTCATCCCAAATTTCTTCAAGGATGAATGAGTTTTATTCATGCTCAAAAAAGTGCATGACAAGTAAATGTGGCTCGATAAACCCTACTGTTGCTGTAAATAAGTATTTACTTATTAAACTTACTTAAGTTAACTTAGTTTAATGAATTATTTAATTATTTTGCATTATTTTATTATTTATTTAGGTGAGACACTTAGGAGTTTGTGTACTCTCATTGATGCATGCAACTCTAATTATGCACATGGTGTCTACAACACAAGAGTTCACATCATTCATTGAGTTGTTATGTTGAAACCATGGTTATCCACACTCCTAATTTAGCACATGTTGTCTACACCATTGATTTCCATGCTACACCATTGTAGGATTATCCTCACATCATCACACTTAATCTCATGCTTAATGGAGGATAGTCTATATCTGGTGGACATGTACCTAGTTGTATGACTTATCATGTTGCTGACTTCTATGCATTGTAAAAGCTCTCCTGAGGCCTTTATATACAGGTACTCCTAGTGTACTCTCAAGCTGACATATTGAATGAATATCATCATTCTGATCATATTCTATCTATTTTGGTCTACTATGTTCTTGTGTTGAGTTCTTTAGTTCTTGGGTGAATTCTAGCCTAAGCCAAATTCTTACATGGTATCAGAGCTCTAAGGGAGATTCTCTACACATAGCCATTCGAGACCATTTATGCTTCAACACCTCGACATGAATTTGGAGGATCCATAGAAATTAGGAGCATCTAGAGCTAGATCTAACCCCACTATTATGTCTGGAGCGTTGATTTGGTGAAGATCGACTATAAATTTGCTAATGTTAGGTGAAAGTTGATCATGAGGCAAATTTTTTTTGCAAATCAAAACGTAAAGGCCCCGATTTGCAATTCAAGTATGATCATTTTATTGATCTAATTATTTGATTTTTGGATTTGAATTTATTTATTTTTTCTCTACACTTTTTTTTTTCGAATTTCTATGTTCAAAATTATTTCTAAGTTAGCTAGGCAGACAATTTTTTTTTAGCCAAACCAGGTAGTGACACCCAAGCTCAACTCCGTATTTTTGGTGGATTTCATATTTATTATCATAGGGCTTTAATTATAATCCATGGCCATTCCATATTAAATTCAAAACACTACATAGTATAGAGAAAGGCAGCTGTATATGAATTCCAGCAAAATATTCCACCAAACCACCAGCAGATCTCAACTCCAACTGGTGCTTCCCTTATGTGTTTTCAATTTTGTGGGTGCCAAGTTTTGTATAACTTGGAAGTTAGTTCTCCCACCAATGTGGGACTAACTCTTTACAATCTGGATGCCATAAAATTAAAACCTAGCAATGGAGAAGGCATAAACTTCGACTGGCAAAAACTATTTCTTTCTAGCGAAGAGAATATACTGCCACAACATATTCTGCTACTGCACAATCATATTTTGGAAATGGTGGACGTGATTTTGGGGACCACTGCATCTATATCCTAGCGTGGCTCATATTCTCTGGCACTACAAACCCTACACTCAATGACATGCATCACCAACTAGTTGATCCACGTGGAAGTCACTTCAGTGAGTAGTCTGCTCACCCATCCAACTTGATGCCCATGTGACCCAATTATATCCACACAAGTGGAAAATTTATTTGCATAGGTTTCGAGTAGTCAATGTTTGCACCTAGTCACATCATCATCTGTAGAACCAGTCCCTACCTAACACGTGGTGCATAGTGAGCATACAGAGTCACCATCTGAGTTAGCTCCGTATGCCCATGCAGGCTGCCATGTCAATTTTTTTTGTACAATTTGTATAGTATGGAAGTGCCATGTAGGAGGCTGATGTCACCATTTCATACACTAACATCATCACTGGCCTTGGAGTCACTAATTTCATATGATTAGTAGTCTAAAATTGACAGCCGTCTGGATATTATTTTAGTGCCAAATAGAACTACTATGATGACTGTATGATTGTCAAATTTAACCCTATCTTTTGCTGATCTAACCCCTCTCTAGATTGATTTTGGTTTTTGCAGTCCAACTTCAGGAGGCCATAACTTAGACATTCAAACTCCAAATTAGGGGTGATTTTTTTTGAAATTCGATAGAATTTTCTAAACTTTTCAGTGGTGTAGCTTTTTTTTGGTTTTGGTGCATGAATTGCTTAGAAATTACATTTTTTGGTGACTTTACCTACATACTCCTGCATTTTGCAACTTCAAACTCTTTGTATGGGCACATCTGGAGTCAAAAATAGGTTCCATTTTTTTGAAAGTGTGTTATTTTTTGTCTACTTTCTAGATCTACTATCAGATTATAGGGTTGTGTGGACAAAAGTGTCACTTTCAGCAATAGGGCTTTTCTTTTCTTTGTAATGCTTCAGAATTGTAACACATTGTAAAATTCCAGAGTTGTAATCTATTAAGAGGTTGTAACAAGGAAAATCAGAAGTCTACAAAGGCCAAAATTGGCAAGTGGCCCATTGTAATTGCACTACTAATAAAATTCCCAAAGCATCTATTTTTGGGGGGTTTCTTGATTTAGTGAAAAGGGGGCGGGGGGGGGGTGTTCTTGGTGTTGTGTTCTCTCTTTTCTGCACTTTTCTTTCATTTTTTTCATTATGGGCAACTTTAAGTTTCCTAAATTAAATCCTCATAACTATGCTTCGTGGTCAATCAAAATGTGTTATCACTTAATGCATAATGCAGTTTCACAATATGCACATTGTAGATGGTACTCTTCCTAAACTAGCAAGTAATAAAGTTTTAGATAGTGATATTTTGGCTTGGGTAGTAATGGATAGAAAAGCCCTAGGTGATATATGTTTGGGGGTTGATGATAAGATCAGGCATCAAATCAAAAAGTGTTCTACATCTAAGGAAGCTTGGGATTTTCTTGAAAGCCTATATGGTAAAG
The DNA here is from genome assembly GCA_028749045.1 of Cupressus sempervirens. Taxonomy (NCBI): domain Eukaryota; kingdom Viridiplantae; phylum Streptophyta; class Pinopsida; order Cupressales; family Cupressaceae; genus Cupressus; species Cupressus sempervirens. The sequence goes on from CM053792.1 coordinate 710,096,001, forward strand.
TGTCTAAAGAGGATGTATTTGAAATCGAAGATGTGCTTGTCTCCTTAGATCTTAAGTCATATGACTCCATACAAGATTTCATCATCAAGGTGAATGAACTAAGGACAAAGCTTATAGATTATGGGAGTTCTATCAAAGATGACAGATTGATCTATCTCATACATAACAAGCTACCATCGAAGTATTCCACATTTGTATCTTCTTTTAACACCTTAAAGACTACCTTAGGGTCAGCCTATAAGAAAGTCACTTTTGATGAATATGCTAAACTGTTGGATGATGAAGAAAAGAAGTTGAAATCAATGGGGATTCTCAAATCACCTATGTCTAAAGCATTGGTGACCAATGAGGGTTCTCAAAATTCAGTTGGACAGTCTGCAAATAAAAGAAAGGGTAAGAAGAAATGGAAGAAAAAATTTGAGAATGTAGAAAAGACAACACCACAATCTAAACAACAAGGCAAGTCCTCGAATTCAAACAAGAAAGGGGACAATAATAAGGAGAAGAAGAAGTGCGATTATTGTAAGAAATTGAGTCATGAAGAGCATGAATGTTATCTTAGGAAGATTGATGAGTTGACCAACATCACGAAGAAACATAATGTTCCATTGCCTAATGCTTATAAGGATAAAGGGTCATCTTCAGATTCAAAGGGCAAAGGGCAAGCACTCATGGAAAATTTGAACTCTTCAAAGGAATGGATATTTGACTTCAGTGCCTCATATCACAAGGGTTCTTCAAAGGAGGATTTTTCTTCAATGAAGCAGTCCAAGGTACTACACATCTTCATGGGAGATGATTGCAAAATGGAAGTTGAAGGGAAAGGAAACATGGAAATGAAAAATGGATAGTTTCATGATGTTCTCTATGTTCCAAACCTAAGTTCAAATCTCCTATCAATCTACCAAATCACTCACCTTAGATATGGACATAGAGTTGAATTCCTTCTAGACTTAGTAAAAGTGCACAGTCTTAAATATGACTCATTGGTTGTAGTGGGGAAAGTGAATCATAACAAAAGGTTATACTCTTTCTCTCATTTTGTGTCCAAGTCTTCTTCAAAGGCCTTGTTATCACAATCAAATTCAAACATGCAATTATGGCATGAGTGGTGTGGTCATCTTGACTTCTGCTACCTTCAACAACTTTGCACATATAGAATGTTCAAAGATCTACCTCAAATCAACTTTTCTAAGGGTGAACGTTCAACAAATTTAGTGGATATGCCTCTAGAGGGGAATTTATAGAGAGGGAAGTCTTTAAGAGCACCAAGTGTTCCATAGCTGGTTCACATGGTATTAGCAGGTCCTTTTGAATTCAACTAGGGTCGCTACATACTTACCTTTTTTGATGACTTTTCAAGGTTCACTTGGCTCTATTTTCTTCATAATAAGAATGAAGTGTTGGACAGATTTCTAGCCTTCAAGAATCATGTAGAACAAAAATCTAGGAAAGCCATCAAATTATTTTGCATGGATAATGGAAGCATGCATGTGAAAAAAACACTTATGGACTTTTGCAGACTCGAAGGCATTGATCTGCAAACTCTGCTAGCATTTAGTCTACATAAGATAGATGTTGCAGCATTGAGGATCCACACTCTTAAGTATATGGCAAGTTGTATGATCCATGCCAAGTCTCTTGACCCATCATTAGAAGTCAATACAATTTCTAGTGCCATTCACATTCTTAATCGGTCTCGTCATCTAGCCTTAGATGGAAAAACTCCTTTTGAGGCATGGTGTGGCAAAAAACCTATTGTGACACACTTAAGAGTCTTTGGTTGTCCTGCATGGGAAAAGATATCTTCCAGGGGATGCATGGCATAGTCATCTTGGCCTTGTACTTTCATTGGTTATGAAGATAGTGTGAAGGCATATAGACTTCTAGATCCAAAGACACATCAAATTTTTGTGGAGAAGGATGTATACTTTGAGGAAAGTTCACCAAGCTTGTCCTCTACTCCTCTTCGCACATCATATAGTGTGGAAACTGATAGTGACACCAGCGATAATGCTTCAATAGATTCAGACATGTGGGGTTCTATCGACAATTATAGTGAGATGTCACTACATCAATTCAATCCACATGCATACATCACCATAGAGCTAGGTCTAGAACAATAGGGTACATGCAGTCTTCCTAATATAGGTTCAATGACAGATTTGGGGGACAGTATTGATAATCTACCTCTTCTTCTTAATGTAGAAGTACCTTCTTCAGTTGTCATAAGGGCTCCATTAGATCCTCTAGTTCATTCTCTACATGATCAATCATCACAAGTTGAAGTGATTGTCGACAGTTCTTTGAGACAGGTTCTTCAGTCAGTTGAGTAGGTTTTAGAGACATCATTTATCCATGGGATTCTTTCCATGCATAGAAGAAGCATCTCATTTTTACCTTTGGCATTATTTCTTCCTAAGGGGAGGAACACCATTCTGTAGTCTTGGATCAGCTTCTTCATTAGAGCAGTCAATGTTCATCATTCTTCTTTGGGGGGGGGGGGGCTATCCTATATCTCTTCCTCTTCTTATCATTGTCTTATGTATATACTAGATGTATGTCATAATGGGGGGGGGGTCTTGATTACTCCATTCATCCATACATCATTTTATCTCTCTTTTTGGGGTAGGGTTTTTCCCATGAGGTTTTCCCTCTTTCTTCATTTTATGAGAGATTGCATATCATTATGGACATGGGTACCTAACATGGCCTAGTAGCCAGGACCCATATTGCATTGCATCCTAGATTTCTTAAGCTTAAGGTCATTCCACTAAGTTGCACTTAAGGGGGGTGTTGGTGTAAATAAGTATTTACTTATTACACTTACTTAAGTTTACTTAGGTTAATGCATTATTTAATTAGTTTGCATTATTTTATTATTTATTTAGGTGAGACATTTAGGAGTTTGTGTACTCTCATTGATGTGCACAACTCTAATTTTGCACATGGTTTCTGTAACATAGGAGTCACATCATTCAATGAGTTGTTATGTTGACAAAACAATTATCTACACTCCTAATTTAGTAGATGTTGTCTACACCACTGATTTGCATACTACAACATTGTAGGATTATCCTCACATCATTGCACTTAATCCCATGCTTAATGGAGGATAATCCATATCTTGTGGCCATGTGCCTAGTTGTATAACTTATCATGTTGTTGACTTCTATGCATTCTAGAAGCTCTCCTAAGGCCTTTATATACAGACACTCCTAGTGTACTCTCAAGCTGGCATATTGAATGAATATCATCATTCTGATCATAATTTGTCTATTTTGGTCTATTGTGTGCTTGTGTTGAGTTCTTTAGTTCTTGGGTGAATTCTAGCTTAAGACAAATTCTTACACCTACAAAATCATTAAGGAGTTCATTGAAATAGATACAACATTTAGTAAAACTAAAACTGATCTAACAATCAATAAATACAAGCCAACTAAAGTGGAAAAACTGACAGGATGTCATTAGATAACAAGATGTATATATTGAAAGACATCATAGACAAGAAAGTAAAATTGTCAGCAATGGTGATTTCCCACCATCGATATCAATCAACCAAGATGAACAATATACCTAGTAGAGGGGTGTATAGAGAACACCAAATAATAGACAAGCAAACCACACTTTACCTAATGGGTGTCTATATATGTAGATCATGGAAAATCTAAGAAAAATTAGGAGAAAAAATAATGCGCACATATTTAATTATGGTGCAATATTGGTTTGCATATTCTTCCATTTAAAAGTAGAATTCCATGGATATGTGAAGTTCTTGTGCAAGTATAGGAACAACATCATAAATCAAATAATAAGAATATTTAATAGGTTAGGTAGAAGTGTCTCTGAATCATTTGATAAGTATTTCAAGAATTTTTAGTCATAAATACATAGAAGGAGGAGGATACCCTTGAATCTGATCATGGATTATATAAGAGACATTCATTTTTTAGCTAAAAAAATAGGTTCACAACAAAATAAGTCAAACCAAAAACTCATTGGTTGACCAAATTGCCCTATGAATTTGATGAAAACTCAATTAGGGAATGTATTGATTAGCTATTGGAAATTCCAACTGAATAGGAGCAAAAAAGTTTTGAGATAATTGACAAGAAGATAAAAGAGATGAGAGAGAAACAAGAAGAAATTTCTTAGGATAAGAAGAAAAAGAAGGGAACAAGCCAAACTATGAAGAAGACTATGAAGAGAAGAAGGAGGAGATGAAAGCCCATAAATGGAGGCCCAAGGTGAATATTCATCTGAACTAGAATTAGAATCTGTGACCATTGGCAAGAAGATCCTAGCTATTGTTAATCCCCCAATGGTAGATACTTACATGAGGAAAACCTTTGAGAAGGACAAGAGGAAGCCTCCAACTCCACTTGAGGAAGAAGAATTTGAAGAGGAGATTGAGACAAAGAGCCTCAAATCACTTAAAGAAGGTAAGAGACTTAATTTTAAGAATATTATTGATGATATTGAGAATAATGTGAATGGAGAACAAAAAGTATCTACAATGGAAATACTAGAGAATACCACAAAAAATGTCACTCAAGAAAGATAGAAAAAAATAGCCCATGAATAGAGACAACATGATTTACCATCATCTCAACAAGAAAAGAATCCTATAGAGACTAGATTGTCTGAGACACCAACTAAAGGATAGAGGAGCATCAGGAAGCTAGAGAAAATTAAAGAAAAGAGAAAAATACATTCAAAGGAAACAAACAACAAAAGGAGGAGCATAGGGATACATGAATACCCATAATCAGCTAAATCATCCACATCCAAGGATGAAGGAGAGTTGTATGATGCTGATGTAGAAGAAGCAATAAAAATGCATTTTTTTTTGAGAAAGTAGATGAGATGGGTAAGAACTTAAATCAAATCAATAATGAAGAGTTCAACAAAAAAAGCTCATGTATAAGTACATGATCATGAAACTATCAACTAGAAGGCACGACAGAGACAACACACTGGTAAAGGGAAGAGATATATTTAAATAACATACACCAAAATCCTCATACAATAAAGTAGATGACCTGATAATCTAGATCAAAGTGTTAGTAGATCATATCTATGAAAAAGAAGAGAAGATAACATAGGGGCTGAAGCAACACGCTCCAATGAAAAGCTTGGAAAATGTTGGTGTAAATAAGTATTTACTATATACACTTACTTAAGTTTACTTAGGTTAATGCACTATTTTATTATTTTATTTTGTGAGACACTTAGGAGTTTGTGTACATTTTTGAGTTGTCATGTAACTTAGAACATAGAAGTACGCAACTCTAATTTAGCACATGGTGTCTATAATACTAGATATTGCATCATTCACTAAGTTTTCATGTAGACAACACAATTATTTTCACTCCCTTTTTAGTACATGTTGTCTACAAAACTGATTTGCATGATACACCATTGTAGGCTTATCCTCTCATCATCACACTTACTTCCATTCTTAATGGAGGATAACCCATATCTAGTGGACATGTGCCTAGTTGTATGACTTATCATGTAGCTAATTTTGAGGCATTCTAGATGCATCTCAGAGGCCTTTATATATAGGCACTCCTAGTGTACTCTTAATGCATATTGAATTGAATACATTGTTATTTTGATCATACTCCTTTTTGGTCTACAATTGTGCTTGTGTTTGAGTTCTTAGTTCTTGGGTAAATTTTTCCCTAAGGCAACCTCTTACATGGTATCAGAGTTGGGAGATTTTCTCTTTACATAGCTATTTGAGACCATTGTGGCTTCAACACCTAAGCCCAAATCTTGAGTACAAAAAAAATTTGGAGCATCTAGAGCCAGATCTAACCTCACCATTGCATCTAGAATGTTGATTCGGTGTAAATTGACTATAAATTTAGCTACCCTAGACCAAAGTTGATCGTGAGGAAAATATTTTTTTACAAATCGACACCCGAAGGCCCCAATTTGCAAGTTCAGTTATGGTCATTATTTGATCTACAATTTAATTCTAATTTGATTTTTAATTAACCTCTACAATTTATTTTTGGAATTGGGTATTTTCAAAAAAAAAATTACGCCCAGTCAGGCTAGCAGAGAATTTTTTTTTTTGCAAAACTTGGCAATGACACGTTGGCTCTACAAGGTCGAATATTTGAATTTTTTATAGGGAAGAATATTCCATCAGTAGGTTTCTCTATTTATTCAGGTATCTATTTTCTAGTGGCCTTCAAGAAAATCTAGACCAACAACCATCATAATTCAGTAGCAGCCATTTAACACACCTACGTGCACCACAATCATCTAGCCAAGCTCACTCCCCATACAACTGGGAGATGCTTATTTTTTATTTTCCATTGCAATAGTCTTTTTAATCACCTCACTATTGCCTATCGAGGGGAATGAGGGATTATTTTTACCAATTATCCACTGGGGACAATTAAAACCACACCGGTGACAACTAATTCCTGGCATGGCATAGCAATCCAACATCGGTGATTGTGACACCTGGACAATAACCACCCTATCACTTTTTAATATATCTCACTGGCTTTTAAGAAACTTGGTAGCAAGCAACACTAGCCCACCACCAGACATGTGGTAGGAAAGAATACATCCATGTGACAAGAAATCATGCCACACGAGCTACATCCATGTAGCAATGCCACATTTTCTCCCACCACATTAGGAGAAGACACGTTAGCACTACAACCTATGCATACATATAGTCCAACTCAATAGTTGAACCCTACATAATCATTTGCATTTGTATGCTGACATCATCAATTTTTGAGGTTAAAATTGACAACATATGATCATCAAAACCAAGGATTTTCTAACTAATGTGAAGGTCATTTGATCATAAAATTTAAGCTAGCAGTTTTCCTTCTTGACCCCTCTCCAAATTGCTTTTTGATTTGGCAACCTAACTTTGAGAGCCCATAACTTAGACATCTGGACTCCAAATCAGGTGCAATTTTCTTTGAAATTGGTTAGAATTTCTTGAACTTTCTAGTGGTGGTGTTCTTTTTTGTTTTCGTGCAAAGATTTTTCAAAAATTGCATTTTTTGGCAACTATACCTATTCATTCCTGCATTTTGTAAATTGAAACACTCTGTACAGGCTCATCTACACACAAAAATAGTTTTCATTTTTTGAGTGTGTTATTTTTTGTCTACTTTCTAGATTTTCAGTTAGATTCTAGGGTTGTATGGACAAAAATCTCACTTTTAGAGTTAGGGCTTTTTTTGCATTGTAATGCTTTGATTACTTTTTAGAATTGTTGTACATCTAAGCTATAGTGCTTAGTGAAAGATTTGGGGCTCAAAAGGTAGTTGTAAAAAGAAAAATTAGAAGTCCACTTTGGTCATTTTGACAAGTGGCCCATTGTACATGCACTACTTATAAAGTACCAAAAGCATCTTTTTTGGGGGGGCCTTTTGATTGAATGAAAAGGGGGGTGTGTATTATGTTTTGTGTCTCTCTTTTGTGCTCTTTTCATTTTCTACATCATGAGTTCACCTAAATTTCTACTTCTAACTTCATGTAATTATTCTACATGAAAAGATATTGCATGGAGTAGATTAATGGAAAAGGTTACATTCTTTATGTTGATGGTATAGTACCTAAGCCCATTGATGCTAAATAAATCATTGATTGGAAACAACAAGACCAACAGGCTTTAGGAGCTATCAAGAATTGTGTACATAGAGATATCTTCTTTCACATTACCAGTTGTATAGAATCCAAACCAGCTTGGGATAAACTTGTAGCATTATATGGTAAGGTGGATGAGGAAAAGGGATTTTAGATTGAGGATGATCTACTTCTCTTGGATCCAAAGAAGTTTGACACAATTTAGGATTACATCAACAAAGCCAACGAGTATAGGGCACCACTTAAAGATTATGGAAATCCCATGAAGGATGACAAGTTGATTCATCACATATTGAAGAGGCTACCTTCAGAGTATGCTTCATTTGTTTTGAGTTTTAATACTCACAGGTTAACAATTGGAACTACTTACCAGAAGCCTACATCTGATGCATTTGCAGAGATGTTGATTATTGAAAAAACTCACTTGATGGATTTAGGACTTCTCACGACATCAAAGACCAAAGCCTTGGTGGCTAGTGATGAGCACCAATTAGGTCAAGGAGGGAAAAGTTCTAGCAACAACAACAAGAAGTAGTGGAACTAGAAATCACAATCTAAGAAACAACAATCCTCCTCATAGAAAGGAAATTCTTCTTCCAACAAGAAGGAAAGTAATGAAAAGAAGGACAAACTTTTTTGTGCATATTACAAAAAGCCAAATCATGATTAGCATTATTGCAAGACTAAAAGAATTGATGAGTTGGAAAACCTAGTCAAGAAGAACAAATTTGAAGTGTCAGGTACTTCCAAGGATTCAACTCCAACCTCTTCAAAGAAAAAAGGGTAATAACTTATGGAAAACTCAAGTTATTCTATGGAATGGGTACTTGAATCAGGTGCCTCCTATTATATGTTTTCTTCAAAGGGAGACTTTTCTTCATTGAAACAGTCAAAGGTACCACACATCTTTGTGGGAGATGATACTAAAATGGAAGTTGAAGGGAAAGGACATGTGGAAATGGACAATGTGTAATTCAGAGATTTTCTATATGTTCCAAACCTTAGCTCTAATCTCACTCACCTTGGAGATGGTCATAAAGTTGAGTTCCTTCCAGATCCAGTGATGGTGCATAGTCTTTGAGATGATTCATTGGTTGTAGTTAGGAAAGTCAATCATGACAAGATGCTTTATTCCTTCTCCTACTTTATGCCTAAGGCTTCTTCTCAAGCCTTTTTGACTCACTTTAATTCTCAAATGACATTATGGCATGAGCGGTTTGGTCATCTTGCCTTCTGCTCTCTTTGACAACTTTGCTCCAAACACATGGTCAAAGGTCTACCTCACATCAAATTTTCTAAAGGTGAGTGTTGATCATGTTTAGTGGATATGCATATCAAGGAGAAGTATGATAAAGGGAAGTCTTCAAGAGCTCCAATTGTTCTTTAGTTGGTTCACATGGTTTTAGCAGGTCCTTTTGTAGTGACTTCAATCAGCCAAGGTCGCTACATCCTTACTTTTTTTTATGACTTTTCACGCTTCACATGGGTCTACTTCTTTCATCAAAAGAGTGAAGTGGTTCATAAGCTTCAGTCCTTTAAGACTCATTTTGAATAAAAATCAAGGAAATCCATCAAGGTTCTATGGGTGGAAAATGAGAACAAATATGTGAATAGAAGACTTAAGGACTTTTAAAAGCTTGAGGGAATTGATCTTTAGAATCCACCAACATTCAGTCCACATAAGAAAAATGTTGCAGAATTGAGGATTAGGACTCTCAAAACCATGGAAAGTTGCATGATAAAATCCAAGTCTCTTGATCCTACACTTGAAGTTGAAGCAATTAGTAGTGTTACTCACATACTTAACAAGTCTCCTCATAATGCCCTAGATAGGAAGAATCCTTTTGAGGCATGGTGTGGTAGAAAACCAGTTGTGAGTCACTTCAGAGTCTTCGATTGTCTAGCATGGGAAAACCTATCTTTTAGGCAATGCAAGGCACTAGCACTTAAGCCTTGTATTGATAGAATGAAGGTGTGTAGACTTATGGATCCTAAGACTCTTGAGATTTTTTTGGAGAAGGATGTTCACTTTGAGGAAAGTTCACCTAGATTATCCTCTAATCCTCTTTGCACATCATACGTTATGGAAACTAATAGTGACACTAGCGATAGTGCTTCAACAAATTCAAACATTTGGGATTCTATCGATAGTTATAGTGAGAGGTCATGACATCAGTCTAGTCCACATGCATATATTGCCATAGTGAAAGGTCCAGCATAGCAAGGTACATGTTGTCTTCTAGCTCAAACTTCAATAGATGACTACATGGCAGATATTGAAAGTTTGTTTGTAGAGTCAAACACCATAGACTTGGTAGATAGCCTTGATGATTTACATCTTCTCTTTGATTAAGATGATCCTTCTACAGTTGTTGCGAAGGCTCACTCTAACCCTCATATCCATTCTCTACATGATCAATCTTTATAGGTTGGTGTGATTGTGGATCCTTATGTATAGTAGTTGTTAGAGGTCTCTTTTCCAATGGAGGAGATAGTTCTAGAATAGGTTCTATAGCCACTTGAGTAGGTTTCAGGGTGACCATACATCTTTAGGGTTGTACCTTTTCTTTTGTTTCTTCCAAAGGGGAGGAACATCATTCTGCACTATTGGACTAGCTTCTTCCTTGGAGCAGCAATCATTGTTCGACATTCTTCATTTGGGGAGGAGGGACTACATTATCTCTCATCCTCTTCTTTCTTATGGGGGGGACTTTTTCCTCTTATGAGGTCTTTTTCTTCTCATCCTTCACTATTGTATATACTGGATGTATGTCGTAATGGGCTTGATTACTCCATCCATCCATACATCCCTATTCATCTCTCTTTTTGGGGGAGGGTTTTTACCATGAGGTTTTCCCTATTTCTCCACTTTATGAGAGATTACATTTCATTATGTACATGGGTACGTAACATGGCCTAGTAGTCAAGACCCATTATGCACTTCATCCTAGTTTTCATAAGCTTAAGGGAATTTCCCTAGGTTACACTTAAGGGGGGGTGTTGGTGTAAATAAATATTTACTATTTACACTTACTTAAGTTTACTCAAGTTAATATATTATTTTATTATATTATTTTGTGAGAAACTTAGGAGTTTGTGTGCCTTTTTGAGTTGTCATGTTGACAACATAGAAGTACACAACTCTAATCTAGCACATAGTGTTTACAACATTGGAGTTTGCATCATTCACTAAGTTGTCATGTAAACAACATAGTTATTTGCACTCCCTTTTCAGAAAATGTTGTCTACAACACTAATTTACGTGATACACCATTGTAGGCTTATCCTCTCATCATCACACTTACTTTCATGCTTAATGGAGGATAACTTGTATTTGGTGGACATGTTCCTGGTTGTATGACTTTCATGTAGCTAATTTCAAAGCATTCTAGATGCATCTCTGAGGCTTTTATATACAGGTATTCCTAGTGTACTCTTAATGTATATTGAGTTGAATACATTATTATTCTGATCATACTTCTTTCTAGTCTACAATTGTGCTTGTGTTTGAGTTCTTAATTCTTGGGTAAATTTTTCCCTAAGGAAAATTCTTATAGAAAAGATAATATTCTTTGTTCAAGAAAAGAAGGGGGAATTGACATTTTTGAAAGAAGAAATGTCAGAAGAATTGAAAGATATAACCCATTTATTTCATAAATCTAGCACATCATGCACCTTAAGAGGTGTTCTAGAGAAAAGAAGAGAGAAATCTCAATATGATCTTGATGAAGTTGTTTAGGCTTACATTCCACTAATGAGATTAACCTCATAGAACACATTGAAAATTAAGGATACCATGTACTTAGTATGTTATATGAGAGAAGAGGAAGATAAGAGACCAATCCAACTAATTGAACTTTAATGTTTCCTATTCCCAATAGTAGGGATCATTAGTGAACATCTCAAGGATGTAGATGCTTAGATAACGAAGCCACTAGCCAAGGTAGAAGATGATTTAGGCAAGAAACTAGCTAAGCATGGGAGTGGAAGACTCAGTTTCATGTACCTAAAGGAATCATGAGAGACTTAGTTGAACACAACATGAGAGATTTAGAAGGATATCTTTAAGAAGTTCTAAAACCCTTTTTCATTATTGAGAAAAAGGGGTAGAAGAATTAGTAAGGGGGAGACAAATTAAGGTTGGATAAAATAGGGATCAAATGGGGAGGTACCCTTCAAGAAGATAGGGGGAAAATATAATAGGAAGAAAATAACAAAAAGTAGAGATCAAATTGATAGAAGAGAAAGGGGGAGTTTTCTCATATTAGATAAAATGAGAAAATTTTCATGCAAATAAAGTCTAAGCCCATAAAAAGGAAAAAAATGAGACTTAGAAGAGATGAGTTAGGAAAAATTAACCCATACAAGTATACATTTCTTGTTAACCAACACATTTATTTTTAAGTATAAAGGTTTGTTTTGTTAATGGAAAAGAGGGAGATTGTGTTGGAAATATAGATGGAGTAACTGAGAGGGGGTGGGGGGGGTTGTGAATCAGTTACCACAAAAATATTTTAGATCCTTTGGATGTTAAAAATAAAATAGATTGCTGTTGTAAACACATAGAAAATGTTGTAACTCGATAAAAGCAATGTGATCTACTTATTACTGATCTTAAACATTCACAGTGATTAACTTGTAAGCATAAAAGAAATAACATGAACACAATACACTAGGATTAACTTTCACAATGATTAACTTGCAAGCATAGAAGAAATAACATACACCAGGATTTAATGCAGAAACACAATATGGGCAAAACCACCAAGTAACTAGCTACTTATTTTCACTCTTCTAAAGTGAGCCCTATTAGGAGCTGACCTAGTTAAAGTTTACAAATCACACTGGTAGTTGTGACATTGTTAGAGGATTTAATCACCCTTTAAGGAGTGGCCTTGCAAGAGGTCGTAAAATAATTCAATGGAACTATCACCTTGTTAGAGGATTTACAACTAACAATTAAATCAACTCTACTAAGAGATTTTGGAATCACTGCTACAATGGTAAGAAAGTAAAAATGAAATGACATAAATGAGATGCAACTGAGTTGCTGATTATATATCTTTATTCTACTTCATGCTAGATCCTTCCTGATCGAATATTACTTTGCTACTCCTCAAGGATATCTAACCATCCTTCAAATTTGCTCACACTCTTTCCTTCTCACTCAATACACTTGCATTTTCTCACACACATTAGAATCTCAACTTGACCTTATATTTATATCATTTATATTATCAAGTTGGCTCAATTACAAGTTACAATGACCAATAATCATTACCATAGTTGGCTGGAATCAGTACTTGAAATAATTAAACTTCATTTCTCAAATCAACAAAACCCTTCATTGGCCAATCCTACTCAGTAAACATTGATCCTATAATTATTTCTTGTGTTAACCAATAGAAGGTTGGTTAACACTGCTAACTTGCAAAATCCTTTCGCAATCAAGTGAACTCAATGAACACTAACTTTGACCAACTTTCCTTTGTTAACCATGAGAGCTCGGTTAACACTACCTTCTGCTATAATTTCTTTTGACACTCGAGTTAGCTTGGTAGACACTATCTTCATAGAGTAATCTCCAAGAATTCTTGATAGATAAGGAAAATTTCCTTGTTGACCAAGTGAACTCGATAAGAACTAATTGCCAACTGATATGACATTTGTGTAACATCAAAGACAAAACACAATTAGACAATTGTATCCAATAGATTGTTGGAATAAACTAATCACAATGACATGATTAACCATAAAAATAGTGATAAGAGGGCTCAAGCATTAAATAAGAATCAAAGTATTATTATTGATTGGCAGTTGGTTAACAAGAGGAATGAAGTGTTGCAAGAGAGTGAAACCACTGGTAGACTAGTATACTAGTCATGACAGAAGAAAATTTATAGTCAAGCCTATGACATGAAAATAGGCATGGAAATTAGATGATCACAAATAAGTCACCATTGATGTGACAAAGCCCATAGAAGGTCTAATAGTGATGTGGCATGCACACAAAGAGAAGCGGTGGAAGTAATACAAGGAAGATACAACACAAGCTAGATGTAGACTTATAGGGGGATAGGAAGTCCTACATGATTAGGAACCTATGTATAGGTAGTCATAGGTATTTTGTGATTATTATTGTTATGCAATTCAATTTTTGAATACAATGATTTGAGCATCATAATTTTAGGGTTTCATCCCATAGAGTAGATGAGTAGATTTAAGGTCCACCATAATTGATTTTGTTGTTGGTGTTGTTGTCATTTTGATCTGATATATATGGGAGATAAACAAGAAGAAAGAGAAAAGTGAGTAGTAGTAGACTAGTGTCTATGCATGTGAAAGAGGGGATGAATGGAGGTTGTTCACTAAGTTAAGCTAGAACAAATGAAGGAGATCAAAGCGTCTTCATGGAGTATCATATAAAATATATAAGGCAAGTTGTACCACATTTTTAGATCTAATATTTAGTTTAATTTCTTACCATTGTTTATATTGTTATAAAAGATGATTATGATAATGATGAGGAAATGGCACTTATCTCTCATGTGAGAAAAAATGATACATGTATTATAGATAGTGGTTTCTCTCATCATATGACTGGTGATAAAACTAAGTTTGAACATTTTGAAGACTATGATGGTGGTAGTATAAGGTTTGGTAATAATGAACCTTGTTGCATAAAAGGAAGAGGAAGAATCTCACTAACCAAATAGCTTGTATTTGATAATGCTTATTGGGTAGAAGGACTAAAATACAATCTATTAAGTGTGGCATAGCTACTCAATAATGGATTCAAACTAGAATTCATGCATGGTAAGGCAAGACTATTGTATGACAAAGGAAAATTGATTGGATCAGGCATTCAAACAAAAGGTAACTTGTTCTATCTTGAACTTGGTGAATATTCATGCTTTATTGTTCAAGTTGAAGAAAGTTGGTTATGGCATAGAAGGTTGTGTCATGTGAACTTTGATAACCTTATGAAAATAAGAAAATTCAGGAAAGTAAGAGGCATTCCCAGTATAAAGAAACCTGAGGTTAGTCTATGCAAGAATTGTCAAATTGGTAAAATGAGAAAGACTAGCTTTAAAAGTAAGAATTATCAATCTGAAGAAGTTTTAGAAATTGTGCATACTGATTTGTGTGGACCTATTGGAATTGAAATCTATACTAGAGAAAAGTTATTCATTCTTTTTGTTGATGATTACTCTAGAATGATGACTATCATGTACCCAAGAGAGAAACAAAAAGCTTTTGAGAAGTTCAAGTGGTACTTGGCCAGAGTAGAAAAAGAAACAAGCAAAAGACTGAAATGTTTGAGGTCGGACAGAGGTGGTGAATTCATCTCCCATGAGTTTAATAACTTTTGCATTGAAAAAGAAATCAAAAGATAGGTATCAGCCCCTAGAACTCTTGAGAAAAATGGAATAGCTGAAAGGAGGAACATATCTAGCATGGATTGTGCAAGAACCTTAATGATTGAAAAGAAGATTGCTATCAAATACTGGAAGGAAGCTATCAAAATTTCAATTCATACCTTGAACTGAGTACAACTGAAGAAGGACTCATTCAAAACCCCTTATGAGTTATGGTATGGCTATAAACCTAATTTAAGTTACCTAAAAGTATTTGGAAGCAAATGTTACATCTTGAAGGAATCTAGAAAAGGTAAATTTTATGTGAAGGATGATGAAGGAATATTTTTGGGATATTCTTGCAAGAGTAATGCATATAGATATTTGAATTTGTCTACTCACAAAGTCATAGAAAGTGCACATGTGAAAGTTGATGAGTTTTTAGAAAGAACTGAAGAAGAAAGCAAAAGGGAATGAGAAGATTAGAGGAGATTTTTTTTCATTGAACTTGATACAGTGCTAAATACACCTATCAATTAGGGATCTTCTACTCCCCAGTCTTCAATAACTGAGTTGTAAAAAGTTCAAACCAAGTTGAAAGAAACTGAGTCACATTCTGATGCTACTGAGCCAATGCCTATAGAGTCTAAAGGACCCAAGCAACAGAAAAAATAGCCAGAACTTGAAGTTGAAGTGCAAGAGGATTATAGTGCAATTCGTTCAAAAGGCAAGGAACCTATATTAGCCAAGTATGTTAGGAGACATCATACACCAGATTAGATCATTGGAGACAAATTTGAAGGTACTATGACAAGAAGGAAGTTGAAAGGTACTTTTATACTTGCTGATTTTGAACCTACAAGTGTCAAAGATGCATTAGAAAATGAAAGTTGGATTGAGGCTATGAATGAAGAGATAGAGCAGATAGAGAAAAACAAACCATGGACTCTTGTACCCAGAGCTAAAGATAAAAATGTGATTGGAACTAAGTGGGTATTCAGAAATAATTTGAATGAAGATGATAAGGTGTCAAGGAACAAAGCTAGAATGGTATGCAAAGGATACTCTAAAGAAGAAGGAATAGACTATGGAGAGATTTTTGCTCCTATTGCAATATTGGAAGGTGTTAGGACCTTACTTACATATGCTGCATACAAAGGATTTAAGGTTTATCAAATGGATGTCAAATCTACATTTCTCAATGGTATATTGGAAGAAGAAGTCTACATTGAGCAACCTGAAGGTTTTGTTGATCCATATAAGGACATGGTCTAAAAATTACACAAAGCATTGTATGGTCTGAAACAAGACCCTAGAGCATGGTATGAAAAATTGCATAACTATCTTATTCAGATTGGTTTTCAAAGAACTAATGATAACAGTAGCTTGTATATCAAGGAAGGACTAGATAAAAAAAAAATTTGGTAGAAATATTTGTGGATGATACTTTGTTCATAGGAAATGAGGATCTTTGCATAGAATTTTGAGAGAAAATGAGCAAGGAATTTGAGATGTCAATGTTTGGTGACATCAAATTCTTTGTTAGTCTTCAAATTTAGTAGAGTTAGAATGGCATCTACATCACCTAGTCTAAATACATCAAGGAGATACTGAAAAAGTTTGGTATGGAAGACTGTAAACCAGTTGAGACTCCTATGTGTACTAGATTGAAACTTACCAAGGATGATGAATCAAAGGAGGTAGATCAGAAATTGTATAGATCTATGATTGGAAAGTTGCAGTATGTGGTTCATACAAGGCCAGATATTGCTCTTATAGTTGGTATTGTAGCAAGATTTTCAGCAAAACCAAGAGAAAATCACATGATGGTGATCAAAAGGATCGTGAGATACTTGAAAGCACTGAAGATTATGGATTATGGTACAAATTTGTAGGTAATCTGAATTTGAAAGTGTTTACTAATGCAGATTGGGCAAGAAACATTGATGATAGAAAGAGTGCAAGTGGAGGAGCTTTCTTTCTTGGAAAGAGGTTGGTTTCTTGGACAAGTAAAAAGAAAAATTGTACATCCCAATCTACAGCTAAAGTAGAGTATGTTGCAGTAGCAGTAAACTATTCTAACATTTTTTGGTTCAAGAAATTATTGGAAGGCACATTTGGTTCAAAAACCAAACACATTGCAATAAAATATCATTTTGTCAAAGAATTGGTGCAGGATAAGGAAATCAGATTGGAATATGTCCATACAAAGGAACAAATTGCTGACATATTCACCAAGCCTTTACTTAAGGATGCATTCTTGTATCTAAGAGGTAAGCTAGGGGTCATTCCCCTATCTGAAGCTCACTAAAATGAAGTTTTAGTGATGCATCAATAGGTATTAAGTGAATATCTATTAGTTGATGCAACATAATCATGAGAACATTGCATATGAATTAGTACTTAAGGTACATTGCTACTCATTTGGCTTGTGTTGTCTTTGACATGTGTTCTCAAAGAGGGAGAGTATACTATCATAAGCTTTGTGAAATTTGCATTTGTTTGTGGAGAGTTTTCTGGTTATGTAATTCCTTCACAGAGGGAGATTACTATATTTGAGAAGTTTTTGGAATATAATCTAAGAGGAAGAAATGTTCTAAAAAGACTTGCTTTCAAATCTCATTCTACTATGACATGTTGTGTTGC